>JANAVB010042420.1:13478724-13501224 GCA_029216955.1 Iris pallida
GAGTGGAATATTTGGATAGCCCAAGTCAAATCTCCTCAAACATTGGCTAGATAATCCTGGCTAGTCCTGATAAACTTCTGATGTGCCCTTATAAATAGCCCTTTCCAATGGTATGCATGCAACTAAATATATGAGTTGCTTATCAGAAAGGTTGCACCCTGACTAGGTATAGATATATATACCTTGTAGGGCGGCCCTCATACATGACATGCTTAACGATGATTCAGAATTTAAAAGTTATAGGAATATTAATAATATAGGAACAACAATATAAACATATCAAATAGAATAAAGATGTACTATATGCTTCTTAACCCAAAAGATTTGTAGTACAGTGGTTATCATGTTAGCCTTACATTTTAGAGGATCTTTTAGTTCAAATCTTGATAGCAACAATATTTGTATAATTTTATTCTAGTTTTTTTATATTATGTATAATGTATAGGAGGTCAATTTCGAAAGTTCGTCTCGGACCTCCTGACCATGAGGTCAAGATCGGTCATGATTGATACCTTGAAGGTGTCCTCATTGTAGTTACCAAGAGAAATATGTAGGAGGTTTGTACCAAGGCGGAACCATGTTGTGAGCTGGAGTGTGGAGTGGGCACTGATCCATCCTAATTTTTTAAAATATTTTTACTTCCATATATATGAGTAAGTCTATACTCATCTATCCTAGTCTATTACAGTCCACCTTGATTCGATTGGTTCAGTCCTTGATTTGTACCCTTATAACTGTTAGATATTTCTTCAATTTCTTCACTTAAAATATGCAAACAAAATAAATTACGTAAATGTTACCGGCCTCCGGGGAAGTCGCGCACGTAGCACTGCCCTAAGAGTTAGCTTGGATCTATGTGCAGACCGTATCCGAACGCTCCTAGCGGTAAAATTCCGCTCCACCGGAATCTCCTTGCCGCACACGACTTGGAGAGAGTGACCCTGACTTAGCTCTGCCAGACAGACAAAGAAGAACATCGATAATACGAAGGCGACCAGAATTTCGAGAAGAAGAATTTCTGTGTTCGGAAGAGAAGGAAGCACAGCCTTATATAGGCTGAGTGGCTCTTTGTAACGTTCAGAAATAATGAACAATAAATTTTAACGTTACAAAGAAAAAATGTGATGCAATGTATCTGGACGTAATTTGAATAGTAAACGTTAAGAAATTAAATGATTGTAACGGTCAGAAAAATTAATAGGAGCAAAAAAAGTTTGGGTCTCAGCTCGAACCCGAAGAAGGAATCGGATCGGCATTCGGCGCCCGCAGATGTGGGCACGTGCTCGCACCTGTTACGCGCGCCAAACCGAACCGAGCCGGGCCGAGCAGCGGCGGCGGCGCGCGCGTGTGGCCCATAGGGCTCCCACTCAATGGTTTAATGAAGCAAGATGGGAGGAGAGTAAAAATGCACATGAGAGCTTCTATGCTAGCCGATGTGGGACTAATAATGAGTTGAGCTTTTGTTCAAAGCTACAGCTAACAATCCCCCCCCCAAAGGTCAACTTCCGAGATGATAGAAGGGAAGAAAGAGAGACAAGAATAAAAAAATTTCTGGGCAGTTGTATACTATGCATAAATGAGATGGACTACACTTGAATCTCACGTAGTGACTATTATCTTTGTCTAAAGAAGAGCATGATGGACTACGCCTTGAATCAGTCTTCTTGAACCAGATTCAGACTATAGCACACATTGTACGCTAGAGGTACTTGGGTCTTTCGGGTGGCGCGTTTGGTTGGCCATGCACACTTTTACACATTCATGAGAGTTGTCTAGGATCGTCCTGTCCTATAGTCGCGGCCCTCACGACCTCTCATATAGGTAAGTCCTTAAGGGTTGGTGATATGAATCAACCTGCATTATGCTTGGACTATTAAGAGTTTAAACTCACCCTATCCATATCACAAAAGGAATACTGTCACCATAGAGATGGGGTATGAATGTACACATGTACAGCCTCTTGGGCTTTTATTTTAAAGAGAATTTAATCTCAGGTCAGTGTTCCATAATAGTCACCTAGTCCAGCTTGTTTCTACCCATTGAACCGGCTTCTTGGGATCTCCAGTCAGACTCGGTTGAGTTGCCACTGCTGGTGACTATACTATGGGCTTAACCCTATCCCCCTCGATGATCTAGGATCAATGTCCTAGACAGACCCTTCATCAAGTGGTCTGCAAGGTTCTTTCTGACTTTATATAGTCAAGAACTTGCCCAATAGGCTCTTTTTGACTTGAAGCGCAGCTGCAGGTGCCTGTTCATCTTAGCATTCACAGAATCATACTTTAGTAGTTCTATAACAGATTGTTATCACAGTTTATAGAAATTGCAGGAATAGGATGAACATAAATAGGTATATGCATAATAAGATTTCTGAGCCATTCGGCTTCTGTACAGGTAGTATCCAAAGCTATCATTTCAGAGTCCATTGTACTTCTGGCTATGATAGTTTGTTTACATGATCCCCAGGAGATTGCAGCTCCTGCTAGGGTAAAAACATATCCAGTAGTGGATTTCACATCATGTGAATCAGTTACCCAATTTGCGTCGGAGTAACCTTCGATGATATCAGGGTGTCTAGTATAATAAAGTTTATAATTTAGAGTTCCCTTAAGATATCTAAATACTCTGTCCAATACAGTCCAATGTGATTGATTTGGGTTACTAGTGTACCTACTTAGTCTCCCAATAGCAAATGCAATGTCAGGTCTAGTCCTATTTGTTATGTACATAAGGGACCCAATCATTTGTGAATATCTATGTTGTTCTATAGGTAATCCTTCATTCTTCTTGAGAACAACATTACTGTCATACGGGTGGTAAGGGCAGATTTCTTGTCAAAATACTCAAACTTCCTTAGCATTTTCTCAATTGAATGTGCTAAGGATAGAGTATAGCCCTCTTTCCTTTTTGACACTTGCATTCCTAGGATCAGATTTGCCTCACCTAGGTCTTTCATATCAAACTGGTTAGATAAATAATTCTTAGTGTTATTTATCAGTTCCAGTGAAGATCGTAGAATAAGGATATCATCAACATACAAGCATAAAATAACACAACTTTCATTTGTATTTTTTGAATACAAACATTTGTCATATTCATTTGGTACAAAACCAAGTTCTATAATGACTTTGTCAAATTTGTTGTGTCATTGCTTGGGAGCTTGTTTTAGGCCATAAAGAGATTTTACTAATCTGCAAACCTTGTTTTCTTGGCCTTTCACAATAAAACCTTCAGGTTGCTCCATATATATTTCTTCTTCTAAATCTCCATTTAGAAATGCTGTCTTTATATCCATTTGATGGATCAGCATATCATGAATGGATGCTAAATCTAGAAGGATTCTAGTAGAAGATATTCTAGCTACAGGAGAGTAGGTATCAAAATAATCTAATCCTTTCTTCTGGTTAAATCCTTTGGCTACTAGCCTAGCCTTATATTTTTCTATGGTACCATCGACTCTAAGTTTCTTCTTAAAGATCCACTTACAACCTATTGGTTTGCTGCCTAAAGGAAGGTCTGCTAAAAACCAAGTATTGTTCTCCATGATGGAGTTGTACTCATTGTTAATAGCTTCTTTCCAGAAAGGGGCATCAGGAGAGGATATGGCTTCTTCATAAGTTGAGGGATCACCCTCTATCAAAAATGTGAAGAATCCTTCTCCTAAATTCTTTTCAATCCTTTCTCTTTTACTCCTTCTAGGTTCTATGACTTGTTCAGGTTGAAAACTGGGTACTGGATCATGAGAACTAGTAGATGGAATAAGAGAAGGATTAGAGGAAGATGAAGGAGTTCTATCCTTGAAGGAAAAGATATTCTCAAAGTAAACTGCATCTCTAGCTTCTATAATTGTGTTATTAGAGATTTCATTTACTTCAGAATGGGTTACAAGAAATCTATTGGCATTACTATCTAGGGCATATCCTATGAATACAATATCTACAGTCTTAGGTCCTATCTTCCTCTTTTTGGGTTCAGGAATTCCTACTTTAGCTAGACATCCCCAAACTTTGAGGTAATTAATCCTAGGGGTTCGACCTTTCCATAACTCATATGGGATCTTATCATTAGTCTTACTGGGTATCCTATTAAGAATATAACAGGCTGACAATAAGGCTTCTCCCCAAAGATTATCAGGGACACCTGAGCTGAGAAGCATGGCATTGACCATATCTAAAAGAGTGCGATTCTTTCTTTCAGTAACACCATTGGATCGTGGTGAGTAAGGAGCAGTTACCTCATGAATAATTCCGTGCTCTTCATAGAAGTTAGTCATTTCATTTGAGGTATACTCTCTCCACCACGATCTGATCTGAGGATCTTAATTTTCCTATCCAACTGGTTCTCAGCTTCAGATTTATAGACCTTGAATCTGTCTAGAACTTCATCTTTGGTCTTAAGGAGGTAGGTGTAACAATACTTTGAATGATCATCTATAAAAGTAACAAAGTATTTTCTACCGCCTCGGGTCAAGACCCTATTGGAATCACAAATATCACTATGGATAAGTTCTAGGAGTTCAGAATCTCTATAGACAGATTTGAAAGGCAATCTAGTGTGTTTGGCTTGAACACAAATCTCACATTTGTGTTCATCATCTATAGGAGTCTTAGGGATAAGATCTAAGTTTATCATCCTTTTAATAGATCCTAAGTTCACATTATAATGCCCCGCTCCGTACGGTGTATTATGCTGAGTCGTTGACCCGATTGCGTATCGATGCGAATCGATACGAAAGTTACGTTGCCCCGAGAAACGTATCGAACTAAGTCGATACGAAGAGTTGCCTTGTACCGAAGAATGCATCGAGTGAATCGATGCGAAGCGCCGCGTTGCCCCGAAGGATGAGTGCGTTGAATCGGCTCGAAGATTCTAAGAAATCGAATCGACCAAGGCGCAAGTCCGAATCGATGCAAGTAATGATTTTAGTTGGTTTCATGTGCAGGTTATACTTTGACGCGAAAATATTAGAGGTCGATCTTCGGCAATATTTAGTAAGGGGTCCGCGGAACCAAATCGACGCCTTGCGACGGGCTGAGACTTGGGCACGCTAAGGCAAATCGGACGTATGATTCAAAGAAGCACAAAGTGCTCGAATGGCTAAGTCAGGAGAGTGGCCGTTCAACAAAGTTCGGGAATCGAGCCGCATCGGCTCGGTGAAACGGCGAAGGCAAATCGATTCAAGGTGGGAGAATTGACTTCTTTTTACTCCTTCATTCGATAAGTCAAATATATCATTGTATGCTAAAAGTTAACCTATCGACGCCACGGGCGTGGTCCGATCGGAAGTAAATCATAATGTGTGTCGAACACGAAGTTAGTACAATTGAAATGAGACGTGCATCAAATGCACAAGTCGCTACGGAACATTGGATATCGCTAAGGCGAGCGCCTCGGTGCGCAAGCCGCAATAACATGGGATAACTGTACTCGGCGAGTGCCTTAGTGCACGAACCATACCGTGCCTTCGCGCACGAGTTAGAACGGCTAGAACATTGAAAGATAATAGGCGAGCGCCCTAGCGCGCAAGCCACGGACATTGAATGCTAAGTCATAGAACATCGAAAATACGATCGAAACGTGCCTGGGTGCACGAGATAATAAAAGATGGCTTTGTTGCAAAAGAATACAGTTGTGGCATGAATGTGGCGAAACTGTCGGATATGACATAATGCCTCGAAAGGTGTTCGGGACCTTCGGGTCGTTCGGTTGACGAGCATTGAGTTGAGGCATGATGCCATTGAAACATTGAAACGAAGTATGAAACGTAAGAACATAGAAAGTTAACGAAGGAAATACGAGATGGGTAATGCGGCATGGTGCCCTACGAAATGTTCATGGCCTTCGGGCGTTCGTTGAGGACATTCGGGCGTTGTGCCAATTGAAATAGCGATAAGCGAACTTGCTTGGTTGTATGAAATATAAGATTCGTTGCTTGGTCAAATGGTCAAATGGACTTAAAGATATAAAAGCCCGTGCATGGGTGTTCCCTCGAACGCGGCGCGCCAGGGCGCTGGGACCGTTCGGCCTAGGAGGGATTCGTTTGAGTATTGTTGGCGCCACTTCGACCAGACAGGGTAGCGACCTTATGGTGGATGTGTTAAGCAAACTTGCTGCGATTATTTCGATGGCCTCTGATGTTGGTTAGCAACCGCACGGAGTTAACATCGTCTTATGTTTCGATTTGATAATATAAGTCCATTCTAGCTTGACAAGCTAGTGACCTTCATATAGTTAAGGGCGATGGGTTTGGAAGTGCAAGGTATGCGTATATCCTGCACAGACGGATCCGAATAGAGGGCACTTATAACATGACATGGAAAACGGATAGGCGTATTCACCTTGCGTCGGAACAAGGGCGAGTGCGTCGACTTGGTAAGTCACGCCACGAATCAAATACGAGATTGCTTACTTGTCTACTCAATTTGATAACATGCTTGCCATGCTAACATGCTTTACGCTTTTCAAATATGCCATGAAATTGACCCTAAGGAGAACATAGCAAGATCATAAGCTAAGTTGCATGATTCAACATAAATATTAAAAATATGTCGGTCTGGAAAGAAAGATCTTTGTTTCAGTACATGCGAGGACGAACGTACTGATCCCCCACCAGCTTCATACAGGGTGCAGGAAATGGATTGCTCGCGACGAAGCGTTGCTTGAACGCGTTGAGGCTTGGAATGCCGAAGTGTATTGAAGCGTGCGATCGCATTGACGCTCGGACTCGCGACAGGATTGATGCAGCCGAGATATAGAAGGCATGATGTATGGAACGGCGAAATCCTTTGTGGGCAAGAGAGAACCTGAGTGTTGTAGCCAAATCTGGCGAATTCCGTTAGGCTATCGAAAGCCTTTGTAATCTGGTTTCGAAGATCAATAAAGAGATTTGTTTCGTATACTCTGTTTTTCCTTTCGTTGTGAATATCAACTCAAAAGATAACCATTTGAGAACTTGTCATCTTGCCTTGCACGAGCGTAACTCCAGGCTCGTGCGGCATCACGCCCCAGCGAGGATGATGATTCGGGTGATTCCGGGTCGGGGCGTGACAAATTGGTATCAGAGCTCTAGGCTCAATTTCCTCTGGACGCTTGCTTCATTTCAGTTCTAAACGTTGCCCACCACCAATCGAAATCACTCTTGACTCTACTCGATGCCGCATTGGATGTTCCATACAATAAGTCTAATACAAATCATGTAATTTTGTCGCGTGTTGTTTGGAAATTATATGGTGTTTGCTGGAAAAGTCGGGAAGGGTTTGTTGCTGCAACTGCAACGAGTTGCGAGATGTGAATTCAAGGATTTGTTGCCGCGGATGCAACACGTCGTGAATTGTAATTCGAGATATTCGTTGATTGCAACGAACGATACGAGAAATATTGGTTGCATTGATACAATAAAAATCGTGGAATGTTGCTGCAGCACTTGCCACGCGTTGATTGTAAATGATGCGTTGAAAAGAAAATGAAAGTTGATATTGAATGTGTCGAACGGATTCACATATCGATTTCGAATATGCGTTGCGATGAAAAGCGATAAGTCAATATCGAATGTGTTGAACGGATTTGAGCATTGACTTTGAATGTCGAAAATAAAATCGTTGCACGATGTGCAATGCGTATTGAAAGTAAAATTATTGCACGTGGTACAACGCGTATCAAAGTAATCGTTGCACGTGGTGCAACGGATATCGAGAATGAATTTTGCACAAGATGCAACGGAAGAAAACAAACGTTATAAATCGAGAAACGAAATCGGTTCGGTTGCGCGCCGAGCTTGTGTTGGCAAATGAATGCATTGGCCGAGTTGCGTCGGATTCTGACTAATCAGAGTTACGGTTGTGATCAAGCACGATCACTGCAGAAATCGTGGGTCGAAAGAGATCGTTAGTTCGTAAAGAGTACGTTGCGACGGAAGTAACTTGATTTCTGGGTGGTATATGGCATACCACCGATGCAATGAATGGCTCGATTCAGAGTGGTATATGGTATACCACGTGTGCGATGAATTGCATTGACATATTGTGAGAATTGCGGAAGGTTTGTTCGCAACAGACGGGATAGCACCGAGACTCGATTGAGGATTTGTATGACGGCATGTTGATGCAAGTGTTCTTCGATGATCGGTTAGAACGGTAAGGCGGGACTTGTAACATTGAACGATTACGTCGATTGAAAATTTATGTATCAGTCGAATGACGGGAACTAGCGAAACGATTATGCCTTGAGGCAACAATCGGATCGACGGGATAGGAAATTCGAAACGTTGAAATCGAACCGCACGACTTGCGAGCTCGATAAAAATGTTGGGCAAGGCGAATCGAATCGCACGACTTGCGATCTCGATAGGAATGTTCGGCTAGGCGAATCGAATCGCACGATTTGCGATTTCGATAGAAATGTTGGGCGATGCGAATTGTAATCGAATCGCACGATATACGACTTCGGTGAAGAGTTGGTTGACGGGAGTAATCGTGCCTAAGAAATAGTTGGTTACGTTACGGCGAAACTCATTTGAGTACGACTGAAAACACACGAAACTTAGAGGACGAGATCGTATGACTTGAGGGTTCGATGTTGGATAATCGGTAACTCAGTTACGCGATCAAAGTATAGCGGGATACGGGAATCGGAAAACGAGTCGATGCGTATGGAAAAGTTTGTTACGAACTTGATGTATGCGATGCAAGCTAAGTTGACGTTGAAACGGATTCAAAGTTGACCCTTACGTTATCGAAATGGATACGGCGTATCGAGATCGATACGTAAGGAAACGTAAACGATGTGAGAATACAAAATAGAGTGTGTCTCGCGCTATGAAATTTTGTAAGTAACGATACGAGAATGAACGAACTTGGTTGATCGTAAATTTTGTGATTGATCAGGGCGAGACTATAAGTCATCGACGATTGCTCGATGCGTATAGCATCTCGTGTGTCGACCGCGAAATAAGATAGACTCGAACTCAATGCGAGTAGATGCGTCGTGAATAGCAGAATCATCGACGGAGTGCATGACCTTACTCGGAGGATAGTTGCGCTAAGATTGCGCCGATAGAAATGGTTTTGTTCGAAAATTTGGATAGTCGCATAGAATCGTCGGAACGTGATTTGGCTCCGAAATATGATATAGCATGGTTCGTAGTACACTGTCCTTCGGTGATGATCCATAATTATCGAGCGTAGCTTCGGGGCAGCTGACCCTAGAAGACTTGACCGCCAAATCAAATTGAATGCTGCAGACCATAAGATGACCCATGCGATATCGCATATGGGATTGCATCGATAATAAATTAACGCGATGCATGTTGACGATAAGTCTAGGCGATCGAGAATTGTTGGAACAGCTTTCGATTGAGAATGATAGGTTAGATTTTGAGTATTCGTCGGATGAATACTTGAATGGTTATGTTGGTCGACGGTCGAACTAGAATTCACCAACGGACTTGGTGATTCGGATAGGCGATTGCGAGGAACGTGCTATGCACGAGAGGGAACGATAAGGGGATGACCTATAAGTCATGTCGTTAGATTCAGATTCACCTTGCAATTGAGCTTGCGTGAATCGAACTTGTATTCGATGTTACGAGACGGATAAGTTGGGAATTTGGCTAGTGAATTCCTACTCGTTAGGAAATCGAATGTAAGACACGTCGTAAAGACCTTCATGCTAAGGCGATCGTTGCCTTGATGCACCGTCGCCTTGATGTAAACTTTCGTGTCGTATAGATTGTGGCCTTTGAGCAATGTCAATTTAAAGTTACGTCGGGAGAATCTAAGCACGGTGCCTAGGTAAGTAACCTAGCGGCGTAGCCCTGAATGCTGATGCATTTGTAAGTCCACAAAGGAAGTCGTATCGAGATAAGTTGTATAGCAAGACTTCGAAAATAGTTGGGTGACGATTTCAAACGCAAGGCGTTGCGGAGACTCGTTGTGATTGGATGCGCGATGGCTCGACGCGACGCATAGAGTTGGTAGTCCATATGAAATATACAAAGTGAGAAATGCGATTTTTGAATCGCATCGTGTGCCTTAACTTTTGTTGAAGAATCGCGTATGTATCAATATGCATGTGCGCTAGAATTGCGAGAACAAGTAACAGAGCCAAGTCCGATCGAGAATACGAGATGGCAAGCTATTGAAAATAAGAGTTACATGTTTGCGTTGTTCCGATATCTTACAACTGAGCTTGGCTGAAATGCATATATTGGTGGGACACCTAAAATATGTGTATGATTCCAAACTAAGTTGTACGATCCAAACGATAGTGAGACGAGATCGTGGAGCGATCTAATAAAACCCTTGGAAATTTAGTATTGGTTTCGGTTCGGGACGAACCTTGTTTTGAGTGGTATATTCTGTAATGCCCCGCTCCGTACGGTGCATTATGCTGAGTCGTTGACCCGATTGCGTATCGATGCGAATCGATACGAAAGTTACGTTGTCCCGAGAAACGTATCGAACTAAGTCGATGCGAAGAGTTGCCTTGTACCGAAGAATGCATTGAGTGAATCGATGCGAAGCGCCGCGTTGCCCCGAAGGATGAGTGCGTTGAATCGGCTCGAAGATTCTAAGAAATCGAATCGACCAAGGCGCAAGTCCGAATCGATGCAAGTAATGATTTTAGTTGGTTTCATGTACAGGTTATACTTTGACGCGAAAATATTAGAGGTCGATCTTCGACAATATTTAGTAAGGGGTCCGCGGAACCAAATCGACGCCTTGCGACGGACTGAGACTTGGGCACGCTAAGGCAAATCGGACGTATGATTCAAAGAAGCACGAAGTGCTCGAATGGCTAAGTCAGGAGAGTGGCCGTGCAACAAAGTTAGAGAATCGAGCCGCATCGGCTCGACGAAACGGCGAAGGTAAATCGATTCAAGGTGGGAGGATTGACTTCTTTTTACTCCTTCATTCGATAAGTCAAATATATCATTGTATGCTAAAAGTTAACCTATCGACGCCACGGGCATGGTCCGATCGGAAGTAAATCATAATGTGTGTCGAACACTAAGTTAGTACAATTGAAATGAGACGTGCATCAAATACACAAGTCGCTACGGAACATTGGATATCGCTAAGGCGAGCGCCTCGGTGCGCAAGCCGCAATAACATGGGATAACTGTACTCGGCGAGTGCCTTAGTGCACGAACCATACCGTGCCTTCGCGCACGAGTTAGAACGGCTAGAACATTGAAAGACAATAGACGAGCGCCCTAGCGCGCAAGCCACGGACATTGAATGCTAAGTCATAGAACATCGAAAATACGATCGAAACGTGCCTGCGTGCACGAGATAATAAAAGATGGCTTCGTTGCGAAAGAATACAGTTGTGGCATGAATGTGGCGGAACTGTCGGATATGACATAATGCCTCGAAAGGTGTTCGGGACCTTCGGGTCGTTCGGTTGACGAGCATTGAGTTGAGGCATGATGCCATTGAAACACTAAAACGAAGTATGAAACGTAAGAACATAGAAAGTTAACGAAGGAAATACGAGATGGGTAATATGGCATGGTGTCCTTCGAAATGTTCATGGCCTTCGGGCGTTCGTTGAGGACATTCGGGCGTTGTGCCAATTGAAATAGCGATAAGCGAACTTGCTTGGTTATATGAAATATAAGATTCGTTGCATGGTCAAATGGTCAAATGGACTTAAAGATATAAAAGTCCGTGCATGGGTGTTCCCTCGAACGCGGCGCGCCAGGGCGCTGGGACCGTTCGGCCTAGGAGGGATTCGTTTGAGTATTGTTGGCGCCACTTCGACCAGACAGGGTAGCGACCTTATGGTGGATGTGTTAAGCAAACTTGCTGCGATTATTTCGATGGCCTCTGATGTTGGTTAGCAACCGCACGGAGTTAACATCGTCTTATGTTTCGATTTGATAATATAAGTCTATTCTAGCTTGACAAGCTAGTGACCTTCATATAGTTAAGGGCGATGGGTTTGGAAGTGCAAGGTATGCGTATATCCTGCACGGACGGATCCGAATAGAGGGCACTTATAACATGACAGGGAAAACGGATAGGCGTATTCACCTTGCATCGGAACAAGGGCGAGTGCGTCGACTTGGTAAGTCGCGCCACGAATCAAACACGAGATTGCTTGCTTGTTTACTCAATTCGATAACATGCTTGCCATGCTAACATGCTTTACGCTTTTCGAATATGCCATAAAATTGACCCTAAGGAGAACATAGCAAGATCATAAGCTAAGTTGCATGATTCAACATGAATATTAAAAAAATATCGGTTTGGAAAGAAAGATCTTTGTTTCAGTACATGCGAGGACGAACATACTGATCCCCCACCAGCTTCATGCAGGATGCAGGGAATGGATTGCTCGCGGCGAAGCGTTGCTTGAACGCATTGAGGCTTGGAATGCCGAAGCGTATTGAAGCGTGCGATCGCATTGTGTCACGCCCCAGAACCAGAATACTGGAGAGCGGGGGCAGACATAGCCAGCTACGTATAATGAAATGGAATCCATCTCACCATACGGTCACGGCTGTCTAGATATGTGAGGGTTTCACTACAATCCATCAGTCTCTTAAGGTCATAAAATAGCCTATTGTCTCAATCTCAGCCAACTAATAATAATCACAAGATATCAGATCACCAAATATACAATTGTAAGGCGTCCCTAACATTACATATCCAGATGATCATGAAGCTAGTCGTACAAAATATAAGGACTAGCAAGAGTTAAGTCATACATGATCAACCTCGAGTTGCCAATCATGATTACAGCCCGTAGGCAGACAGAAGGTAAATTTACATCGAGCTAACAAGTGCTCGTCGGCTAAACGCCTCAAAAGAATAATTTTACAATAGAGTGGGAGAGCAAAAATAAACCCACTCGTTGCCCTGGTTACGCCTGGTGTTCACCATCGGGCTGGAAAGCAGGTAGATCCTTTGCTGCTGCTCCGGTATCTGGCCATACAAAACCAGCTGGGTCAGACCCCAGAAAGAGCAAGTGCCACAAAGGAGGCTTCACTTAGGAACTAAAACCAGTAATTAGCATAAGAATATAATTACGGATAAAAGACAGTAACAAAAGAGCTTGATATTAAAAGAATAACAACAGTCAAAATAGAAATATGAGGGAACCATTCAAGTAGGTATCCAGCATGACAGGTGATATACGATGAGATAACCATGGGACTATTCAGATAACCAGGTTACAACCCGTAAACCAAACAAGGACCGGGGTTGTAACCCTTCGTCTGAATGGAACTTGATTTTCCACCATATATCGATAAGGTAAATACAGGCATTCTGGTCATGTAAATAGTCATGATATAGAATTAAGATAAAGCACGAGTAATCATGTCATGTCATAACCTTGTACAAGATCAGGACGAGACAAAGCTGGACTAGACTCCATCCAATTATTTTACGGCCAAGCAAGAACTACGGCTTGATACTTTAACTAACTAGGGTTATCACAGGCCTAGTTACTAACAAGATGCAATAAGAATTCCAAGTCCGATTACCTGTTTGTTACTACCTGAGTGATCCCAGCAAAAAAAGGAAAAGATAGCGAGATATAGCAGACACACTGTAGTAAGATACATGTGTCCTAAGGTACCACACTCGACGGCGGGCTGGAAATGCGCTCATCTCGATGGATAGCAACAAATCCCATGTATATATATATATATATATATATATATATATAAGGCCGGGACCAAAGGGGCAACAGGTAACTGGAAAATTCTCCATGAACTATTTGATCACTCTAGTCATTAACCTAGCCAGATTCAGTATGAATCCCTGACCGTGGTACTCAGGGATCATGCCCTAGACATGATGCAAGACACACAGGACTAGTAGTTTATACAAGCACAATCAAATGCAAACAACCACGGTGTCCAGGCCAATCATTATTATTATTACTTGTCAAGAGTGCGCCACGACGGGCCACTATCAAGCATTGTCATGGTGCTTATCAGGAGTGCACCACTACGGGTCACTGTCGTATCATGTGTAGCAGGTCAAGTTATCAGGTCAAGTTATCATGTCAAGTTATCAGGTCAAGTTATCATGTCAGGAGTGCACCACGACGGGCCACTATCAAGCATGTCAGTTCTTGGTCACACCATGCCAGGTACAATTATCATTTCAATCATGTCAATCAAATCAGGATTATCAAGTTCGGGACAAAAGGCGTAAGGATATAAAGTGGGCATAAAATATACAATAAAGGTTACAAGACATGGGCAATTAATAATAAAATAATAGTACACAGGACTATAGAAAGTCATACGGCTCAGGCTTATGCGGCCAGGAAAGGAGGGGGCGCATGCGGCTCAAATGGGAGTTGGATTCATGCGGCTGGGGAAAGAAATCCATGCGGTTGGGGGAACTAAGAGCCCATGCGGCCCGAATCAAGCGCAGCTCATGCGGCTGGCGGGGACAGGTCTCATGCGGCTCACAGAGATGAGGGTCCATGCGGCTGGAATATAGAAGACTTCATGCGGCTGAAGATGCAAAGCCTTATGCGGCCAGACTGGTCATGAGCCTATGCGGCCAGGGGATAAAGGGGGGTTCATGCGGCTCAGTTAGGAGCTCATGCGGCCAGGGAAGGGTGGTGAGCATATGCGGCTAGAATAAATTGGGTCATGCGGCTCGGACTCAAAAGCCTATGCGGCTCAGTTAGGACTGGGCCTTATGCGGCAGGGTTAAACTTATGCGGCTAGAAATGTAAGTCTCATGCGGCTAGGATTAAATCTTCATGCGGCTGGGAGAATTGAGTTTCTGCGGCATAGGCCATGCGGCCAAGTAACACAGCAAGGCTTATACGGTCAGGAATAAAACTTACTGCATAAAGCTATGCGGCTAAGTCCATTCGGCTATAAACTGTTCTTCTTCTCCATCCTTCCGAGAAGAAGAACCCTTCAAGCCATGGCTCCCAAGCTCCATGAATCTTTCATCCAGAGTCCAAATCCAAACTTCCATAGGTCAAAATGGGGCAGAATAAAATGCTCTATAACATGGAACCATCAAAACTCGAAAATAACAAGATTAAATAGATCAAAACCCAAGAAATCCAAAAATAACATAAACTTAGATCTACAAGAATCTAGCCATGGAAATTGAAAATGCCAAGTACTAAAGAGTGTTAGAATGCTGCAAAGAAGAGAATGGAACAATAAAATTCGAGTTCCTCCATGAAGCAAGATGCACTTGCTTAGACCTCTCTCTCTCTCTCTCTCCGGGTAGGTGAAGAAGTAATGGTGGAGAAGAAGAGTAATGAATAATAATGGAAGAGAGAGAGAGGGATGGATATTTATGGTGTGAGTGGTGGTAGGTGGGAGTGGTTCGGTTCACATAAAACCCAACCAAGCCAAACCCACTGAACCGAACCAAACTAAGCCAATGCAATGCCATGAGGAACCATGAAATACTCAATAAACCAAGCTCCATTAATCAGAATTAATCCATGAACCATAAATGACAATTAAATCTCAATGCTAAATATGAAAATAAACCATAATTAACTAATCAAAGAAAAAGAGAAATACGGGTCAGAAATACGAACACGTATAAAATACGTATCACGAATTTCGGGGCACTACACATTGACGCTCGGACTCGCGACAGGATTGATGCGGCCGAGATATAGAAGGCATGATGTATGGAATGGCAAAATCCTTTGTGGGCAAGAGAGAACCTGAGTGTTGTAGCCAAATCTGGCGAATTTTGTTAGGCTATCGAAAGCCTTTGTAATCTGGTTTCGAAGATCAATAAAGAGATTTGTTTCGTATACTCTGTTTTTCCTTTCGTTGTGAATATCAACTCAAAAGATAACCATTTGAGAACTTGTCATCTTGCCTTGCACGAGCACAACTCCAGGCTCGTGCGGCATCACGCCCCAGCGAGGACGATGATTCGGGTGATTCCGGGCCGGGGTGTGACACACATGACCTAATCTACCATGCCAAATATTTGATGATTCAACATTTGCAACAAAAGAAGGATTTAAAATTTTATTCATGGTACTTAAAATAAAGAGTCTATCTTTCACAAATCCTTTCCCCACAAACAAATTATTCTTAGAGAAAACTACTTTATTGGCCTCCATTACAATTTTGTATCCTGATGCAACAAGGAGGGATCCACTAACAAGATTTCTTCTGACAGACAGTACATAAAGCACATCATAAAGAGGTAGAATTTTCTCTGATATTATCTTCAGATCTATTCTTTCTCTTCCTATAATTTGTGTCGTTGAGCCATCTCCTAGAGTCACGCCTCCTCCACCTGATTCCTGATAGGTTGAAAAACAAGAGCGATCAAATGAGACATGAACATTAGCTCCAGAATCCAACCACCAATCATCATAATAGAAAGACAGGTTTACTACAGGTTGAAAGCTTACAGACCTGAAGGAGCTGGAAGACCCATTCAGAATCATGTTAGCCTCTGGCTTGTCTTTTTCCTTGAAGGAGTTATGGATAGGTTCTTTCTTCCTTTGGAAGCAGTTGATGGCTGTATGGTTGGTTCTATCACACACAAAACAAAATCTTCTTTGATCCTGAGTCTGACCAAAGTTTCTAAGTTTTTGGGGTTGAGGGTTTTGGTGGTGAGGGTTTTGGTGATGATGGTTTTGGTGAGGATGGTTTTGATGAGGAGATTGAAAAATCTGCTTCTTTTTGAAGGAGTTTTTCTTGGATTTGAGATGGTTGTTTGATCTAGGTTTTGCATAGCTTTCTACAAGGTTTACCTTAGCTGTGGCATTTAACCTAGCTTTGGTCTTGGACCTATATTGCTCTTCTGTTCTAATTCTCTGTAGAGCTTGAGAGTATGTAATAGATCTTTGTAGATGTAGAAGGTCCTTTGCCACTTTAGACCAGGAAGGAGGGAGTTTATCTATCAAGCATCCTATTTTGTGCTCAGTAGAAAAGAAAGTTCCCTTGGCTTGAACCTGTCTAAGGTGTTCTTGGAACTCATGGATTTGGTTATTGATAGGTTTGTTATCTACCATGACATATTGGTTGAATGTGGTGGAATTGAATCTATCAATTCCAGCATCATTACAATCATACTCATCTTCCAAAGCATCCCAGAGTTCTTTAGCGCTTTTATATTCAAAGAATATTTCGTAGAGAGACTCAGACATAGCGCTTAAGATTCTGTGGAAGCAATGATAGTCTATTTCCTTAGGGGTCTTGGGTTTAGAAGAGGAGGATGATTTGGATACCCCTATGTCAGACTCAGTCTCATCAGAATCATTTGAGATGGGCGTGGACCCATCGATGACAGAAATCAGACCTAAAGTGGTAAGCCAAAATTTTATCTGGCTCTGCCACCTCTTGAAGTAGGTGCCATTGAATTTAGCAGGCTTTGCAAAAAAAAAGTCTCTTCCTTGGAAGTTATGATTTCTAAAGTCTGTAAAATTATATTTACTCAATAAGATGGCTTTAAACTAAAAGTAACAATTAAAATAATTTTAGTAATAAACCTTTAAATTTTTAGTTTTTCCAGTTTTGATAAGTTTGGGTTAGCTATAGGGGCCTGTGAAACCCAGTTTTGAATGTGAAATATTATTATTATTATTAGTATTATAAAATTATTACTATTATTATTATTATTATTATTTATGAGCTTTAGAAATTAATTTTAAAATTTATTATGGTTTTTGATTGCTGACCCGCCCCGAGCCCGGACCAGCTTTCCGAAACCCAGACCCAACCTGAACCCTCTCCTTTCTTTTGAATTCTGATTTTTGCTTTTAAAAAAAAATATAATATTATTTTTCTTGAGTTGGTCCACGTTGGACCAACTCTTCTCATTCCCCTCCCACACGTTTGTTTTCCTCTTTTCCTTACGTTACTCCATACTTCTCTCCCCACAACTCCTCACAGCCACAACCCCCAACTCCACTCCACCTTATAACTTCCATCCCACCATTACCACCTTTCATCCCAACTTTCCCCCACTCTTTATTCTCATTACAGAGAATAAATCAACTCCTCCCAACTTCCCTTTCCTCTCCCTCACGAACACCCAAACCCCATTTCTCCCTCACAATTCCCTCGACCCCCTCTCTCGGATCCCGGCCTTCCGCGGCCCCGACCCACCGGCTGAGCACCCGACGCCCGCCGGCCTCCTCCCAGCAGCGCCGCCGGCCTCCCCTTCCAGCGCTCCCCGACGCTTCGCGCGGACCCGGTTCCCAGCGCCCCTCCCCGGCGCGACCCTCCGGCGTCCGACCCCGGTCCCCGGCAACCCCTCCGCCGCGAGCCGCTTCCCGGCGACCCCAGCGGCCTCCCCGACCAGATCCAGCCGCGCGCCCGTCCCCGAGGCAGCGCCCCCGACAACCGCTCCGCTCCCCCGCTCCAGCGCACCCCTCTTGGCTACTCCCCTCTGACCCGCCTCCAGCGTTTCTGCTGCTGTCCGCTTTTCGAGACCCGCTGCGGTTCCCGAACCGTTTCGTTGATCCGTGGTTTACGCGGTTCCCGTGTCTCCGACCTGCTGTCCCGACGAATTCTCCTGTTGTCCGTGATTATTCTTTCCTTATATCATCTGAGAGCTCTAGCCGAGCAACCCAAGGTATAACCCCTGTCCCGTTCTATTTTCTTTCAGTCTATGATGAGATTGGTCCCCGATTCCCTCCTGGGAATTCATTTTTTTAGCGACGTCGTAATTTCGGAACCTTCGGAAAGGTTCTGTTGGTTGTTTTGATTTTTCGGAACTTTTCGGAAAATGGATTTCTAGATAATTTGGGTTTTCGGAATATTTTGATATTGTGCTGTGACGATTCTGGTTGGATTCGGACTCCCGAATTCGTTTCGGGTCATTCCGAATAAATATTGGAAATGTTATGGTTATTTTTATGTGTATATATTTTGGAATTCCCTGGTTTGGGATTTGCAGGAAAATTATCGACATATTTCCCAGTTTTTGGGTTGACCAAAAACAGAGAAAATGCTGCCGAATTTTTCCGTAAATTTAATTATATTTTAAAAATAATTTTTAAATGGATTTCGGATATATATTAAATATTTTGGTTTTGGATGACGACCGTATCGGTCAATGGGCCCTGGCTAAGTACAAACGAAACCGGTTTCGCCCGAACGTTGAGGCATTAGCCTAGTTGACGATTGGACCATATCTAAGACTCGTTATTATTTAATTTATTTTATTATTTATTTTATTCATATTTAATTTATAGGAAGTTTAGGACTAACGACCGTTTTTGTCTTATTTCAATTTATGTAAATAAATTGTAATGGACATAAGCCCAGCTGGTTGTTGGTTCTGTAACTGTAATTTGGTAGTGTAGGATTTCTGGTTATTTGCTGATTTTACGAGTTTTTGTAGCATACGAATAAATCGGATAACAGTTATTTTCATATAAAAAATTAATAAGTTTTTCTCACATAAAATTTACAAGTTTTAATATTTAACAACGATCATGTATTTCTCATTAAAATAAGAAATTTAGTTTTATATGTATAATTACGAAAATACAAAGTTTTAATCAATTAAATTGGAAACTACGAGTTTTTCCAAAATACAAAGTTTAAACATTCTTTCCCTCGTTATTAATTCAACGCACCAATAATCGCATTTTTGTTCGTGTTTAATAAATAAAGATTTAAAATTGATTAGGACACAATTAGAGATTTCAACTAGTATAGTTAGCTTGGTAACACTGGATTCTGAGTCAATTTCTCGAATGTACGAATTCGAGGACGATCCTAATTTCCCATCTCGAAGTCTTCAATCTTTCCAGTCCAGTCCATTTTGAGGCAAGTACATTTTGTGTTAGTTTACAATTATTTAGTAATAGTTTTAATGCAAGTTTAAACCACGATGCAACACGGAACTCTCTCTGAGAGCACTGACTGTAACTACTGTAACTGTTTGGGGACTGGGGGAGTAGTGTAATGAGTATGACCACATCCAAACTACTGTAACTACTGTAACTACTGTAACTGTATTAGCTTACCCCTCATACACACGGGGATAAGCCGTATCTGAACTGTAACAAATCCAAGCCGGTCATATTCATTGCCTATTCAAATCACACTGTTTTACTGTTAGAAAACTGTTCATTTCTAAATTGTTTAAAAGTGTATGATTCTATTATTATTTCAATTGTTAAATTAGCATGAATTGTACTTTGCTCCCTCCTGACTGGAGACCCAACATTTTAGGTATCACTGATGAGGCTTTGTTTCGCGATATTTCCCGAGGTCCCAACTAGAGGACGATGATCTCGAGACTGATGAGCTGGTTGCCTAGATTTTTCTTTTTCTTTTATAATTCATGATGTTTGTGGAAAATAATGTATTTCAGATGTATCTTTTATTTTATTGTAAAAAGTTTTTAAACTATTCGAATTATTAAAGTTGTGACAATTAGACTGTGTTGTTTATTACCTGCATGAGTGATACAGCTTACTGCCCGCCGTCTCAACAACGGTGCAGGCTGGGCATGATCCGATTCGACCCAAAAAATTGGGACCGGGTCGTGACAGGCCCGGATCCCAGCAAGCGGAGGTTCACTAGGAACTCTCAAGTACCGGTCGCTTAGACGATATTTCGTCTTGTTGACAGAAGGGCCCTTTCGGCTTGTTCCCAAATAAATCTTAACTTTAGAACTTTAAAATTAAAAAAATTTTACTAAATCAATTAATTGTTTGTTTTGGCTAAAAGAAAATTATTGAGTAAAGAAAAACTAGGATTGACAAAAAATATAGTAGTACAATGTTGTTTATAGAAAGAGTCAATTTATACAATCACAAGTTGTTAACAATATTTTATAGTCCTTGGACAAAGTTCTTATATCAATGAATATCAATGATTATAAATGGTATTTATCACTATGTAAAATCACAACTTGGTAACAGAATCTTGTCTACATATATTGTGAACAGAATATATATATTAGTAATAGAGGCTTTCAACTATGTGTAATGCAAGTATGTGTAAAGCAAATGAAAATATATTGGTAATAGAGGCTTTCAACAGGACTGCAACTATATTTAAGCAAGGCAAATATATTTTAATAGATTTGTTACAAATATTTAAGAAGGCAGCAACAGAAGTTCTACTGCCGTTTACTTCAAAAGTAACAAGGCAACAAAAGCTTGCAAATTGTTTTAAAAGTCTTGTTAACAAAAGCTTAAAGAAAGTTAACAGAAAAAGAAGATTTTTAGGTAATTGTTAATGTATTGCAAGCAGTAGGACAATAGCAATGTGTACAGTTTTAAGACGAAGGAAAACAGAAGGATTAACTCTTAGATTGTTAGATATTTTTTTCAATTTTCTTCACTTAAAATCTGCAAACAAAATAAATTACGTAAATGTTACCGGCCTCCGGGGAAGTCGTGCACGTAGCACTGCCCTAAGAGTTAGCTCGGGTCTATGTGCAGACCGTATCCGAATGCTCCTAGCGGTAAAATCTCCGCTCCACCGGAATCTCCTTGCCGCACACGACTTGGAGAGAGTGACCCTGACTTAGCTCTGCCCAGAGCAACGAAGAAGAACAGCGGTAATACGAAGCCGACGAGAATTTCGAGAAGAAGAATTTCTGTGTTCGGAAGATAATGAAGCACAGCCTTATATAGGCTGATGGTGGCTCTTTGTAACGTTCAAAAATAATGAACAATAAATTTTAACGTATCTGCAATGTGTACAGTTTCTCGAAATTTTAACGTATCTGGACGTAATTTTGAATAGTAAACGTTAAGAAATTAAATGATTGTAACGGTCAGAAAAATTAATAGGAGCAAAAATTCTAGAAGGGTCAGAAAAATTAATAGGAACAAAAATTCTAGAAGGAATCGGATCGACATTCGGCGCCCGCAGATGTGGACACGTGTCCGCACCCGTTACGGACGCCGAACCGAACCGGGCCGGATGGCGGTGGTAGTGCGCGTGTGTGGCCCACGGGGCTCCTACTCAATGGTTTATTGATACAAGATGGAAGGAGAGTAAAAATGCACATTGAGAACTTCGATGCTAGCCGATGTGGGACTAATAATGAGTTGAGCTTTTGTTCAAAGCTACAGCTAACAATAACTGTCTAACTGAAACTCAAGTCCTGACCACTATTAATCCGTGAGCTGCCGCCTGCCATGTTCCTCGTGGACGGATCAGATGCCCCTTGTCCGCACGAAATTCGCGCTACTGCAGGTCCCATGTTGGAGCAGCAGCAGAAGTAAGAGAGATAAGCTATAAAATTATGCACCTTGCTTGTCTTGAGTTAGTTATAGGTCGGTGGCTGGGAGGTGGTGATGTTGGGGTGAGGTTTATGCAGGATCGGTCCAAAAAATTGGATTATTCTAGCCGAAGCTAATTTTGGTTATCCTTTTGACTCCAGAAAAAGATATTAAAAAAATTATAACAAGCTGAAAGCTATAAGCATTGAACTGATATTAACTCAAGAAAAATATATCTCCGGTTCTGACAACGACGTGAACTCGAATTCCGAGTTCCTCTCATGACTCATGAGCTACTCAACGCCTTCCTAATGGGTAAATAAAATATGG
>JANAVB010042420.1:13506224-13512819 GCA_029216955.1 Iris pallida
TTGATTCTTGTACATGCCATGATCAGTTTTACTTGCCTTGTTCTAGCTCTAGATTTACAGCTTACCTTGCCATGATACTCACATGTACATTCCATGATTTCTTGTATATACTCTCTATTTACAGTCTTATAGCTTTTGTCATATCTTGTGAACTGTTGTTAGTTGATTGTACTCGTTCCATCCTGACTGGATTTGTTGACAAAATATTACAGATGCTGATGAGGAGGATTGCTGTACCTACTACGGTCCGGTTGACGTAGTGGGCTTAGACTTGGAGACCTTGGTTCAGCAGGGCTTAGCTCCGCCCGACGAGCCTCTAGCTTAGTTTAGTTAGAGTAGATATTTTGGACTGAACCTTGTCTCCATCTTGCTACTTATGTTATGATATTATATTTTGGGATTGTATAACCATATTACTCTGTGACTCTTTCTCTCTGTTGAGCTGAATTTTGCACTTGTGATTATATCTACCTAGTTTTCGTGCCATGATTTTTTCTTCTAGATTGTGATTGAGTTTATCAGTATTTTATACTATATTCCTCCGTACGGAGATGACAGGTTATTATATACTGTTTGTTAGCGAGTAGACCTACAGCATTCTACGCCATTTTTACGGCGTAGGCTGGGCGTTGTCACGCACTTGTGCCCCTACCTAGGGTGCGGGTCGTGACACGTTTTTAGTGGTGGCCCATGCAGGTCAAAAGTCGCAATTAGTACGATGTCGTAATGGCGCTCGACTTAGAGTGCTGTTACGAGCCTGTGGTACGTATCTAGGATAGGCTATAGGCTAAGTTACTCATTCAAAAAACAGGAAAACTTCCACTTGCTGATCTTTTAACTATCCTTTTGATATTGATTCTTGCATTCTAACTGTCCTCCTTGATATAATATTTCATGTGCCATATTGATTCCTTCTTTTATTCTATCTTCAGGATGGTGCAGACCAGATCCCAGTATCCTGAGTCCGCGGATATAGAGAGGTCTGCTATGACTCGCGGACCTGATCCAAATACTCATGTCGCAGTCGGGGTGTCGACAGCAGCTCTTGGGGGCACTCCACCGCCAGTTTCGAGGACTGGCCCTGGGGTTGCTACGACTATTCCGGCCGTAGTACCAGTGGTTGATATGGGCACTCTTCCTCCTCCTGCACATCGGATTCCTCCGCCAGTTGTAGATGTTCTTCCACCTCCACCTCCTCTGCCTACAAACATGGGAGAGATGCTTGCTTTTTTTCAGCAGATGCTGGAGACTTAGAGAGCCCAGGCTGAGGCTCAGCAGAGGTAGACAGACGCGATGCGTCAGGGCATGGAGGATGCCCATCAGTTGGCCTTAGCAGCCGTGGAGCAGAGGACTCCACATCATGGGACACGTCTGAGGTACGACGATATTCAGGACTTCAAAAGCTAGGGCCCCATGACTTTAGCGGGACCAAGGGTGTGGTCTATGCTGATGATTGGCTCGAGGATATCGAGCGGCAGATGAGGGCCTCCCGCCTCGCAGACGACCTGAAGGTTGAGGCGGTAGGTTTGCAGTTGTTAGACATTCCATGCACCTGGTTCAGAAACGAGCCATCCCTTGCTGGGGAGGGCCATACTTGGGCCGAGTTCAAGCTTCTCTTCAAGGAGAAGTTCTTCTCCCCTACAGACAAGATTGACCTAGTGAGGCAGTTCCAGGATCTGCAACAGGGTAGTTTATCTGTGGAGGAGTACACCGCAGAGTTCGACCGTCTGAGCCGGTATGCGGAGTACATGGTTCGTGACCCAGAGATCAGGGCGAGCCGTTTTAGAGAGGGGTTGATCTGGGATATCAAGATCCTCATTCCCTCTTTTTATGAGACTTATACCCAGATCTATGCGGAGGCCTGCAAGGTAGAGCGGGAGTGGGGCTTGAAGCCCAAGAGGGATCGCGATCTTTTCTCGGGGGCTACTAGCAGCACGGGGGCTGCTAAACGCCCTCAGCTACAGCATCATTTTTTCCAGCATCACCAGCCGCAGGTTCAGGCCAGAGCACCGATTCAGCAGGTGCAACACAGTCAGCAGAGGCATGCACATCATAGGGCTCCTTGCAACTTCTGCAAGAAGCCTGGTCACATCTGGGAGGTCTGCCGGAAGAGGCTGGACGTGTGCCTCTATTGCGGTGAGGCCGGACATCAGTTGAGAGATTGTCCTACGAGCCATCGTAGGGTGGCCCGTGGAGCGGTAGCAGCTCAGAGGGCACCGACAAGAGTACCTGCAGTACAGCCGAGGGGTCCACTTCCGACCCAGCAACAGCGGTTTGCACAGCACTACCAGCCGCAGGGTGTTCAGGGCAGGGCTTTTGCTCTTGCAGCCGAGGAGATCGAGCCAGTTACAGATGTTGTAGCAGGTTCGGTTCTTCTTGATTCTTTTCTTGCCTTAGCATTGTTTGATTCAGGTGCTACGCACAGTTTTGTGTCAGTTTTTTTTTGCACTTAGACACAACATTATTACTGAATATCGGGGTAGGACTTGCAAGATTATGACCGGGGGAGGTATTATCCTGGTTAATAATATTTGCAAGGGGCGGAGAGTTACTCTGGGAGGCCGGGATTTGAGCGCGTGCTTGCTCGTAATGCCACTTCCGAGCTACGATGTGGTACTCGGTATGGACTGGTTGAGCAGGCACTATGCTAGTATAGATTGTAGAGCAGGCAGAGTGTTGTTTAGTCTGCCACGAGAGCCAGAGTTTCAGTTTGTCAGAAGAGCAGCGAAGCCGAGAGATAGATTCTGTAGAGCCTTGTTGGCGGAGCAGGAGTTGCCGTATCCATTTATTGCAGAGTTCTTGGATGTCTTCCCCAAAGAATTATCGGGGTATGCCGCCGGACAGAGATGTTGAGTTCTCGATAGACTTGATATCGGATGCTGAGCCTATTTCTCAGCATGTCTATCGAGTCAACAACAGCGAGTTGGCGGAGCTGAAGAAGCAAGTCGACGAGCTGCAGGATAAGGGCTTTATCAGATCCAGTTCTTCGCCTTGGGGCGCGCCAGTCCTGTTTGTCCCGAAGAAGGACGGTACGATACGGATGTGTATCGACTACCGAGCGCTCAACAACCTCACTATCAAGAACAGGTATCCTTTGCCTAGGATTGATGGCTTGTTTGATCAGTTGAGCGGCGCGAGGGTGTTCTCGAAGATAAACTTGCGATCTGGGTACCATCAGCTGAAGGTGAAGGGGGATGACATTCCGAAGATTGCTTTTCATACCCGTTATGGCCAGTATGAGTTTACCGTCATGCCGTTTGGGTTGACTAATGCCCCGACAGTATTCATGAACTTGATGAATAAGGTATTCCATCTATACCTTGACAAGTTCGTGGCGGTCTTCATTGATGACATTCTCATCTATTCGAAGATGCCTGAGGAGCACGAGGAGCATCTACGGGTTATGCTGGAGACTCTGAGGAGGGAGCAGCTGTATGGGAAGCTGTCGAAGTACGAGTTCTTCTTGGACCGAGTGGAGTTCCTGGGCCATGTTGTATCCGGTGATGGGATTTCAGTGGATCAGAAGAAGATTTCAGCGGTGGAGTCTTGGTCGACACCCAGTTCAGTTGTCGAGATTCGGAGCTTTCTGGGTTTGGCAGGCTACTACAGGAAGTTCGTACAGGACTTCTCTCGAATAGCAGAGCCGATGACTAGACTCACCAGGAAGGACGTAGAGTTCGTCTGGACTGATGAGTGTCAGGCTGCTTTCGAGGAGCTGAAGAAGAGGTTGACGTCGGCTCCTATTTTGATGTTGCCATCTGGGTCCGGAGGATTCACGATCTACAATGATGCTTCGGGGAAGGGTCTGGGTTGCGTTCTTCAGCAGCATGGAAAGGTAATTACTTATGCATCTGGGCAGTTATGGCCACATGAGAAGAACTACCCGACTCATGATTTGGAGTTGGCAGCAGTCATATTTGCTTTGAAGCTGTAGAAATACTATTTGTACGGAGAGCGTGTGGAGATTTTCACTGACCACAAGAGCTTATAGTACGTGTTTACCCAGAGGAGCTAAATATGAGGCAGAGGAGATGGTTAGAGCTGATGAAGGATTTTGATATATCCTTACAATACCATTCGGGAAAGGCCAACGTGGTTGTGAATGCTTTGAGCAGGTATCCAGTGGCCATGTGTTTGACGATAGATCGTCACCTTCTGACAGATCTGGAGAGCTTGGGCATTGAGGTGATAGTTCCTGGGTTTAAGGAGCAGATATGGGGTCTTCAGGTGCAGTCAGAGCTGATGGACAGAGTCAGAGCAGCATAGTTTGAGGATGAGGCTCTGAGGGTCATCAGGGAGCAGGTTTGGGTAGGACTGTTGGATGAGTTCCCTATAGCGGGAGATGGGTCGTTGAGGCATGGTACCGGATTGTGCGTGCCGAGCGGAGGACTTCGGGAGGAGGTTCTTCAGGAGGCGCATCGTTCTCAGTACTCTATGCATCCTGGTGCCAACAAGATGTACAGAGACTTGAGACGGCATGTTTGGTGGTATGGCATGAAACGCGAGGTGGCTCAGTTCGTTTCTAGATGCTTGGTGTGCCAGCAGGTGAAAGTCGGGAGGTAGAGACCAGGTGGATTGCTCCAGCCACTACCCATTCCTGAGTGAAAGTGGGAGCATATCACTATGGACTTTGTGTTTGGACTTTCGCATTCTCCAGGAGGGAAGGATGCGATTTGGATCATTGTTGATCGATCGACCAAATCGTCCCACTTTTTGCCTTTCAAGGTGGGTTTATCTACGGAGAGGCTGGCCGAGATGTACGTACGACAGATAGTCCGATTGCACGGGGTTCCAATGAGCATAGTCTCGGATCGGTACAGCCAATTCACTTTCCAATTCTGGAGGAGTTTGCAGCTTAGCTTGGGCACATCGCTCAAGTTCAGTACCGTATACCACCCCCAGACAGACGGGCAGTCGGAGAGGATGATTCAGACCCTCGAGGATATGCTTTGTACCTGTATCTTGGACTTCGAGGAATCTTGGGAGGACCACCTTCACTTGGTAGAATTTGCTTACAACAAAAGCTACCAAGCCAGTATAGAGATGTCACATTTCGAGGCTCTATACGGATGGAGGTGCCATACTCCCTTATCTTAGGATGATGTCGGCGAGAGGGTTTTGCTTGGCCCTGAGATAGTAGTGGATGCTGCAGAGAAGGTCAGGATTATCAGAGATAGACTTCGGGTGGCGCAGGACAGACAGCGGCATTGGGCCTATAGCCATCGGAGGCCGTTGGAGTTTGAGGTATAGTTTAGATTTTTTTAGTATTTGAGTTTGATTGTGATTGTTTTATATCAAGCTTTAAGACTTGTGTTTTTGTTCTAGGTTGGTGATCTTGTGTTTCTGCGGATTTCTCCAACGCGTGGCACAATTCGTTTTGGTGGAGGCGGGAAGCTTATTCCACGATACATCGGGCCCTTCCGTATCCTGGACAGGGTTGGTACAGTGGCTTACCGACTGGAGTTACCGCCCGCACTAGAGGGAGTGCACAACGTGTTCCACGTGTCACAGCTGAGACGGTACGTGGCAGATCCCAGTCACGTTTGGACCACTCCGAGATTGAAGTGGGACCGACTCTCAGCTATCCAGAGAAGCCGGTTGAGATCTTGGACCGAAGAGAGAAGGTGCTCCGGAACCAGGTCATTCCCTTGGTTCGTGTTGCATGGAGGCACCACTCTACAGGTGAGTCTACCTGGGAGAGAGAGGACGACATGCGGGAGCGATTTCCATATCTCTTCGAGCCTTGAGGTAAAATTTTTCTTTTCTTTCCTTGTTCTATTCATGTTGCTGTGATAGTTTCTCATTCAATTTCGAGGACAAATTTTTTTTAAGGTGGATAGACTTATCACTCCCACTTTTTATAAATAGGGGTAAAATGGTCATTTTTGTATTTTGGGAATTTTAGAAATTTTTATTTAATTATATTGTTATTTGGGGATTTTTTAGAGTCGGGTTCGAATTTCAGCTCATTCCGACTTGTATCGGGGACCCGGGTAGCTTAGACCCTGATTGGGACCCAAACTTAAGTTAGACATGGTCCATAAAATCCCACAAATTAGTCTGATACTTTTAGACAATTTCTCCATGACTTAATCGGTCAATTTGTAGATTTTAACTTGGCCTTTTTAACCCCAAATTTTTACATAAGTCAATTTTGATCTAAAGGAGGCTTGGAGGGCATTTTGGACATTTGCCAAAAGCCCCAAACCCCCATTACATGGCTGGCCACCCCTCCCCTTTGTTTTCATTCCAAAATTTTCATACATAGCCTCATTTCTTCCTATTTGGGTGTTCTTTCCCAAACCTAATCTAAACTTTTGATTTCATCTCCTTAATCCTTCCATTTTCTCTCCTTTCCACTCATCCTTCAAGGAGAGGGTGCTAGCTTGGAGTAGGGAGCAAGGAAGAAGGAGGAGAGTCTAATTTCTAGGGATTCTCGTGTCCGATTCGAGTCCGTCCTTGGGTTTAACCTTGGGATCTAACTTCCAAGAGGTGATCCTTTCTCTAACCCTTCTTTCCCTTGACTTTAGCATTTTTGGGAACTCATAGGACCACCCCCTTGCATGAACCCATTTTGGATGTTGTAGAGGCTCTT
>JANAVB010042420.1:13515696-13530696 GCA_029216955.1 Iris pallida
GATTAGGGGCTGCCCCCCCCCCCCCCCCAAAAAAAAAACCGTCAGTAGCAGCAATAATAGCAGCAGCAGCAGCAGTATTAGCTGCAGCAGCAGCAGCAATTACCCCCCTTTTTTACCCCCTTTAACCCCCATTTATCCCCTATATATATACCCATTATATACCAATATACCCATATATATACCTATATAAACATATTATAACCCCCTAAATGGCCCTATATTGGGTATGTTTGAGTGAGATTAGAGTGAGTTAGGATTGTTAGTTAGAGTACACAAGTTAGAATATGGATATGGAGATAAGTGGTATGTTAGTACTAAGGAGTTAGCCATGAATACTAGATGGGTTAGATGGTTAGGTAGCAAGTTAGTATTGGTTAGATAGTTAGAGTTTAGTATTCTAGTTAGAGTTGGATTCGTGTGGTATTCTTGAGATACCAAATTGGTATCCCATGAATCTCCATTACCTTAAGGTAATGAGATTTTACCTTTTTGACTTTTAAATATCAAGATACCGTGATACGGTATCGAGATTCTAGGAGAGGATTTAAATACCATAATAGAGAGTGGGAAAAAGCTTAGGATGAAGTAGGAAAGCCTAAAGTGGGAGTTAGAAGCTAAAGTGAGATTTTACCAAGGTAAAGGGTGAGTTAAACAACATGGACCGTAAGATGGACTGGATGTCCACCTTACCTAGGAAACTTGGTAGGTAATGTTAGTATAGGTTAGTATCCTACTATCTTAGGAAGTTGGGAGTGAAACTCCTAAGGAAAAGCTACTTGGCCTTAGTGTTAGAGTGGAAAGGGTAAACGGGGCATGTTACCGAAAGTCAACCGTAGTCTAAAAATTGACTAAAACTTGACCAAACTTGACCAGTTGACCCAAAGTCAACTGTTAGTCAACGTTAGTCAAGTTTGACCTAAAGTTGACCTAGAGTTGACCTAGGATTGACCAGAGTTGACTAGTTGACCAAAAGTCAACTGTAAGTCAACCGTTGACTTAAATCAACCTTGTTTGACTTGCATTGACCAAGTTTGACTTTGTTAGGCCTGGTATGACTTAGATTAACCCTGTATGATCTAGTTTGACCTAGTTTGACTTAGTTTGACGTGTCTTGACCCAGTTTGACTCAGTATGACTTAATTTTACTTCCAAACAATTATATTGATACAGTATTCCATCTATAGGTCCTCGAGGCACTGTTCTTGGACTCAGTCGACTTATCCATCACATCACAGGCGAGTACATTCTATGATAACTTTTCCAATTTACGATAATTATTATAATTCATGTAATTAGTGTAGATATGCTTGTTCTCGACACATTGGTCACACGGATTTGGTATTCATGGATCCCGACATGAGATGTTATTCCTCGTTATCTTGGTATGTCTTGTGCAAGCCTCCTTATAGTTCTTGTGCAGTATATGGACACCGATTCACGAGAAGACTTGCTCCCTTCTTGTAGAATCACGTATCGTAACGTGTCTTGTTTGGATCCACTCTACCAGTCGGGGGCGGGGAGTACTAGTGTAGATGTGTGGTCAATATCCACCTTGTTTATTCTTGTAAACCTTGTGAATGCCAATCCTACACCACACGTATGATTGGCTAGCTCATGACCTTGTGTATACCCAAGCCGGCCACATATTGTCGCTAGTACTCACACACCTAGATAGATGATTCTTGATTCTTGTACATGCCATGATCAGTTTTACTTACCTTGTTCTAGCTCTAGATTTACAGCTTACCTTGCCATGATACTCACATGTACATTCCATAATTTCTTGTATATACTCTCTATTTACAGTCTTATAGCTTTGTCATATCTTGTGAACTGTTGTTAGTTGATTGTACTCGTTCCATTCTGACTGGATATGTTGACAAAATATTACAGATGGTGATGAGAAGGATTGCTGTACCTACTACGGTCCGGTTGACGTAGTGGGCTTAGACTTGGAGACCTTGGTTCAGCAGGGCTTAGCTCCGCCCGACGAGCCTCTAGCTTAGTTTAGTTAGAGTAGATATTTTGGACTGGACCTTGTCTCCAGCTTGCTACTTATGTTATGATATTATATTTTGGGATTGTATAACCATATTACCCTGTGACTCTTTCTCTCTATTGAGCTAGATTTTGCACTTGTGATTATCTACCTAGTTTTCATGCCATGATTCTTCCTTCTAGATTGTGATTGAGTTTATCAGTATTTTATACTATATTCCTCTGTACGAAGATGACAGGTTATTATATACTCTTTGTTAGCTAGTAGACCTACAACGTTCTACGTCATTTTTACGGTGTAGGCTGGACGTTGTCACGCACTTGTGCCCCTACCTAGGGTGCGGGTCGTGACAACTTCTTCTTGTTACCGGTGGTGACGAGCCGATCGAAGCTGATTGGTTATACTGACGATAATATGGCTGGAGATGTGGCCACAAGAAGATCTACTTTGGGCTACGATATAATCGATGTTTGTTGGTGGAGTAGTTTCTGTTAGAGCCGGGGCACAATTTTTCGTTAGAAAACTGAAAAAATGAAACAATTGTAAGAACAATGTTCCAACGCAACACTTCTAGGAAGGTTGCGCAAGTATAACGAAGATCTAAGAAGATCTCGTTATTATATTACGAGAATCTAAAAAGATTTCGTAATCCACAGCAGCATATGATATACGAGGGTCTAAGAAGATTTCTTAATCCACAGCAGCGAAGAAGATGACATACGAAAGATGGAAGATGGCCTGCTGGGTGAATGATCACCATTGCTCAAAGCTATATTCATCCCACACGAATAGCTTCCAGAAACCAGCAAGTTCGTCGAAGAACTTTGGAACACTTCTGCTCTTCTGACTCCTCGGATCGTACACGGACTCCCGTGCAAAAGCAACGCTGGTGCAAAGCTTCTCTTCTCTCTGACAGGCTCTGTTTGCTTATGTTAAGAAACACTTGTAAACTTACATAACTCTCTGAATATGTTCTATATTCTGTGCCTATGAGAGAGAAGAGACCTTATATAGGTCCGAGTAGCAACTGTCCGGTTAATACAACATTCGGGACGTGGTAATAACAACTCTGAACGTGCAGTAACCACTCAGATCATGCACAGGCACGATCTGAAGCAAGTTGTGCCACTCTAGCAACCCGTGCGCCTTGCACCTTACGCACAGAGCCACTTGCGCCACACTGCGCCACACGTCTTGCGCGACTTGCACACCTTTCACCACACGCACAACGCGCACATTGTGCCACATGTGCCACTTGTGCAACCTGGCGCAACCTGTGCACAACCTGTGCGCAAATTGGCACAACCTGTGTGCAGCCTGGCCCAACCTGTGCCCTGCCTGGCGTGCACCCTGGTCGCGCAACCTAGGCTGCGCAACCTGTGCCGCGCAACGTGGCACGCAACTTGGCCGGGCAAGTGGCTCACGCAACGAGCGCAATTAAAGCGCACTATGCGCCTAGCGACGATGCTGACGTGCTAAGTGCAAAGTGCGCCAACAAAATGACACATTACGCCTCATGAGCCCATGAGCCCGAGTCCGAGTTCGAGTCCGAGTCCGAGTCAGAGTCGCTCCCATGGAAATAAATTTTCCAAGAGCAGAAAGCATTAATGCTTTTAATTGTTGATTTAGCCTTTTTCTCATTAGAAAAATAATCCCACATGGCACACCCATGTACACCTCCACACCACATGTGCATCTCTAAACTAGCATAGCTAATATATAAAGATACAACTTCTTTGGCCTATCCGATGTGGGACTAAAGTTTCTAAAGAAAAAACCCCAATAATTTCCCACATATCTCTATATATGGGTATAAGTGTTTCCCACAGTAACTGTCCATCATGCATTAGGAGAGATATCGCTGACGACTTGAATCTTCCCGCATGGGTCAAACAACAGACTATAATACAAGAATGGACTAAGCCTTGAATTCTGCATCATAGTTGAATTCTTTCCATTCACATAATGTAGTTACATGTGCTTCTGGCTACACATTAAAGGTCCTGTGCCAGCCTGGTTTCAGTGTATAATTTTGGACGTCTACAAGTTTACCCTCAAGAGACGGCCTGATATCTCTTTGTCCATACACTAGGTGAGTTCATTATAAAGAGATATGGCATGAAGCGCTTTGCGCTTCCCTTGCGATGCTACGCCGCTATGACATGGCTTAAAGCCGAGGTCTTATCCCGTACCAGGAACCTCATCGTAGTGTCATACTACTGTAGCATGAGGCAACTGCCTCTTTGTAGTGCCAAACTACCCAGCATGAAGCCTTAGACTCCCTTGCGGTGTTACGCCGCAGCGACATGGCTTGCAAGGCCGAGACTTTATCCCTAACCGGGTACCTCATCGTAGTGTCGTGCCACTGTAACATGAGGAACTCCTCCTCTTTGTAGTGCTGACTACCCCTTTCTTTATTTTAACATACAGCATTAGGCTAACTGTCTATTTGCGGTGCTACGCCGCTGTGACTTGGCTAGCAAAGCCGAAGCATTACCCCATGCCTGGGAACCTCATGGTAGAGTCACCCCACAGTAGCATGGAGTTTCACTCCTTGTAGTGCTGTTCTACCGTGCTTCCTGTAAAGCACACCAGGCATTCACTCTGCCTGAGAACTCATTAAGGCATTTTAAGCCAACCTTTCCACAGGATCTGTTTTTCGCAGAAAACAACAGTAGACAACAGTGGTTGTAGGTCCGTAACCTCTCCATTCCCAATAGAACATGTACCCACCGTTCCTGATATTCTTCCGATTAGTGGTCCTCCCTTGAACCAAAAGCTAGATGCCTAGTAGATTTCTCTTTGAACTATTAGCATAAAACTTTATGGTAGGAATACAATAATACAATATCAGAATGCCTTCAACCCTATTTTACAAGCTGTGTCATCGACCAGCTGGCGCTTGAGGCCCTTGGTGAACGGATCCGCCAGGTTCTTCTGACTCCGAACATCAATCACTGCAATAACACCTCTCTTGATAAGATCGTGTACTGCCCTGTGCTTCAACCGCACAGTCCTCTTCTTTCCGTTGATGAGGTCATTTGATGCCACCGTCGTAGTCGCCTGGTTGTCGCACTATATCGGTATCGCCGGTATTTGTGCCCCAACCACTGGAAGATCATACATGAGCTTCCGAAGCCATTCTGCTTCCTCGGTTGCGGTATCAAGTGCAAAGAACTCAGATTCCATGGATGACCGCGAGAGCATAGTCTGCTTCTTCGACTTCCACGATATAGCAGCTCTACCCATTATGAAAATGAATCCACCTGTGGACCTCTCGCTCTCCACCTCTGAGCACCAGCTGACATCACTGAAGCCTTCCACTACCGACGGATCTCCGCTGTAGTACAGTACATATGTCTGAGTCTTCTTGAGGTATCTCATAACCCGTTTCACAGCTTTCCAGTGTTCAACACCTGGGTTGCTCGTGAAACGACTCAGCATTCCCACGGCAAAAGCTATGTCAGACCTTGTGGCAGTAGTAGCATACATCAAACTTTCGATTACGCTTGCATACTCCAGCTGCCTGACACTTTGTCCTGAATTAGGCTTCAGCTTCAGATCACACCTGTACGGCGTATCGATCCCTGGAAGATCCCGATACCCATAACGAGTGATCATTTCCTCAATATAATGAGACTGTGACAGCGCTAGTCCAGTGTCTATCCGGATGATCTTGATCCCTAAGATCACATCAGCTTCCCCCAAGTCCTTTATACTGAACTTGCTCGAGATGAATTTCTTTGTCTCCGTGACACAACCCATATCCATACCTAGGATAAGCATGTCGTCCACGTACAGACAAACGATCACACCTCTTCCATCAGCGAACTTCGTGTAAACACACTTGTCCGTCTCGCTGACCATGTAGCCATTTGACCTTATAACTTTGTCAAATTTCTCATGCCACATCTTGGGAGCCTGTTTAAGACCGTACAAAGATTTCACCAACTTGTAGAGTTTGTCTTCAAGACCCATGACGACAAATCCCTCTGGCTGTTGCATGTATATCTCTTCGGTCAGCTCGCCATTTAGGAAAGCCGTTTTCACATCCATATGATGTATCACCATCTTATGTATTGTTGCAAGAGCAATCAACACTCTGATGGTGGTCATCCGGGCTACTGGAGTATACGTGTCAAAGTAGTCAATCCCCTGCTTCTGAGAAAACCCCTTGGCTACCAACCTAGCCTTGAACATGTCAATAGTTCCGTCTGCTTTCATCTTCTTCTTGAAGATCCATTTGCATCCGATGGGTTTCGCTCCTTCAGGAAGATCAACCAACACCAAGTGTTATTTGAGGTGATAGAATCAATTTTATTGTCAATCGCCTCCTTCCAGAAAACCGCGTCTCTGGTCTTCATCGCCTCATCATAGATAAGCGGATCAACTTCCACATGATAGGTGACAAAGTCACTTCCGAAGTCCTTCGGCCTCCTCATACGCTTAGCTGACGGCTCAGCTTGTTCTGGTTCAATCATTGTTTCAACAACATCTTCTTGGACCACATCTTCATTGAAGACTTCAGTTTCTGGCGCACCCTCATTGTTCTCCGGTACATCCGCAAGAATAATATTCTTGTGCCTTGTAAATTTGTCTTCAAAATATTTTGCGTCGCGAGATTCAATGATATGATTTGACTCAATATCAAGAAATCTCCGAGCATCACTCTTTTCGGCATACCCCAAGAAGATCGTCTTAGTAGTCATTGTCCCAAGCTTCTGAATCTTCAGATCTGGAAGCTTGACATATGCCAGACACCCCCACACTCGAATGACATTCAAGTTAGGTCTGACCTTGAACCAGAGTTCATGAGGAGTAACGTCTGAAGTTGCATAAGGCACTCTATTTAGAATAAAAGTGGCCGTCAATGCAGCTTCTCCCCAGTAGCACTTAGGAAGGCCAGCAGTCAACAACATTGAGTTAATTATTTCTGTTAATATTCTGTTCTTCCCCTCTGCTACTCCGTTTGATTAAGGAGAGTACGGAGCCGTAGTCTCATTGACAATTCTATGTTCTTTACAGAACGATGCAAATTTATGAGACCTGTACTCCCCACCTCGATCACTTCTTATTCTTTTGAGTTATTGTCCAGTATGCCGCTTAGCTTCGACTCTGAACTCCTTGAACTTCACGAATGCTTCGTCTTTAGCCTTCAACAAGTAGATGAACGCATACTTTGAGAAGTCATCGATGAAGGTTATAAAATACTTCATCCTGGCCTTTATAGAGAACTGTTTGAAGTCACAGATATCGGAGTATACCAACTCCAGAAGATCTGTACTTCGATTAACCCGAGGAAAGGGTTTCCTTGTGATCTTTGTTTGAGCACAAACTTCACATTTCTCTACCTTACCCCCGCACTTGGAGATAAGTCCTAGACTAGACATTCTGTTTATTCGTTTACAATGAACATGTCCTAGTCTATTATGCCACAACTCAAGAGTATAAGCAGAAGGAGTGATTGCATTAGTTACATTAATTACATTGGACTGATTTACAAGCTGAATTTTGAACATTCTTTCGATATAAAAAGTTTTTTCAAAATATGTTCCCTTGATAGACATCACCATCTGGCCAGCATTGATGTCCATCCTGAGGCCCGCGTTGCAGAGTAGACCTCCTGAGATCAGGTTCTTGGCGATAACAGGTACGTGCTTCATGCCTTGAAGCGTTAGAGACTTGCCAGAAGTCAGCTTCAATACCACCGTCCCAATCCCGAGCACTTCAGCTTGTGCCTGGCTCGCCATCATAATCACTTCAGAAGTAGGTGTGTAGGTGGTGAACCACTCCTTACTGGAGCAGACATGGCAGAAGGCTCCAGTGTCTACCCACCAGTCAGAGTCAGTCCTTACCGCATCAACCTGCACAATCATATCAACAACGTCAGTGATCATAGATACCTTACTAGGCTCTCCTTGCTCTGATTGCTTGGTCTTTGTTTTGCATTCCCTTTTGAAGTGGTCCTTCTTGCCACACTTGAAGCAAGGCATCTGAGACTTTGGCTTCTTTTGCTTGAAAGAAGTCCCATTCACATTCAGATTGTTAGGGTCCTTCTTCTTGCTGTGGGAAGTCACCTGCTTTCCCCTTGGTTCCTTGGTATGAACCAGATTGGCGTTAGCCAATTGCTTGGACAGTGTGTCCACCTTCAGTTGAGCCCGTATCTGGTCCTCAACATAGATTTTCTGCAAGAGATCTTCAAGGCTGATCTCAAGCTTCTTTTTATGTATGTTTGCATAGAACTTACTCCACCCAGCGGGGAGCTTTAAGACAATCCCTCCGACAACAAACTTGTCGGGGAGGGGCATCGCTTCGTCTTCTAACTTCTTTCACAGCTTCAGAAATTCTTTTACCTGCAACAACATGGACTTCTCGTCCTCAAAGAGCCATTTGTGATATTTTTTAACCACAAATATCTTGCTCTTGTTCTTGTCTTCTTCGTACAGTTTCTCCAGAGACTCCCATATGTCTCTGGCAATTATCTTTTTTACTGTAAGATTCTGCTAGAGAATCCTCCATAGCATTCAGGATAAGCAGCCTGCAAATGTTATTTTCTCTTCTCCACTTGGCCTGAAGTTTAGTACCCGCAGTAATGGCGGCAACAGACCCATTATCTGGAACAGTAGGTTCCTCTTCAAGAAGCACGTGATCAACGTATCTGAGTTGACGAGTGAGATAAACCTTCCTCTTTCAGACTTGATAATGCTCTCCATCAAACTTTTTTAACTTACAGAAGTCAGTATTGAGGAGTGAAGCATTAAAGTTTTCCATCGTAGCAATATAGCTTTGAGATTGTTAGAGCCGGTGCACAATTTTTTGATGAAAAACAGAGAAAATAAAATAATTGTAAGAACAATGTTCCAACGCAACACTTCTAGGAAGGTTGCGCAAGTATAACGAAGATCTAAGAAGATCTCGTTATTATATTACGAGAATCTAAAAAGATTTCGTAATCCACAGCATCATATGATATACGAGGATCTAAGAAGATTTCGTAATCCACAGCAGCGAAGAAGATGACAGACGAAAGATGGAAGATGGCCTGCTGGAGTGAATGATCACCGTTGCTCAAAGCTATATTCGCCCCACACGAATAGCTTCCAGGAACCAGCAAGTTCGTCGGAGAACTTTAGAACACTTCTGCTCTTCTGACTCCACGGATCGTACACGGACTCCCGTACAAAACCAACGATGGTGCAAAGCTTCTCTTCTCAAAGTGCGCCAACAAAATGCCACATTACGCCTCATGAGCCCATGAGCCCGAGTCGCTAAGCCCCTACGGGGCTTAGCTCCCATGAAAATAAATTTTCCAAGAGCAAAAAGCATCAATGCTTTTAATTGTTGATTTATCCTTTTTCCCATTAGAAAAATAATCCCACATGGCACACCCATGTGCACCTCCACACCACATGTGCATCTCTAAACTTGCATAGCTAATATATAGAGATACAACTTCTTTGGCCTATCCGATGTGGGACTAAAGTTTCTAAAGAAAAGACCAAAAACCTTAACAGTTTCGTAACAGTCGTGGTTGGAGAAGCGTGTTGCTTTGTCTACAATAGAGACAAAGTTCATTGCGCAGAGGCTTGCAAGGAGCTATTGAGGATGAAGAAGTTTCTGCAGAAAGTTGGTCTTAAGCAAGAGCAATATGTTTTACTTCGCGACAGTCAGAGTGCAATCCATCTTGGAAAGAACTGACGTTTCATAGTTGGTTCAAGCATATTGCAACTCGTTATCATTGGATACGAGATGTGCTTGAGGCAAAGGACGTGGTGCTTGAGAATGTTCACATGAAGGATAATGAAGCAGATATGCTTACGAAGGTTCTTCCAAGAGAAAAATTAAAATATTGCAGGAGGATCATCAGTATGACGAGCTCCTCCACCTGGGATGAGAGATGTGTTGGAGTTGGGTGGGGTTCCCAACCTATGTGGAGAATATCCTGGAGTACGACGAGCGTCATCCGTGTGTTGGAGAATCTTGGAAAGTTGAAGGCGTCGAAGGAGAAGTTCTGTCAAGGTCGGAACAAAATTATGTTTGACTTCAGTCAGTACAGTGTCCGAACTCCGTCATATTCAAATAGAACTATTTGGCCTAGGCTGACCGAATTCGGTCCGATTTTGGTCAGTTATGTCGGACTGAATTCGAGTTTTGGGGTTTTATATGCACCATTGGATTCCATCATTAATGGTTCAAATTTGTTGCGATTATAGGGGTAAATATAGGTATTTTTTAATCCTAAAAACTTGTAGAACAAGAAGGAGATTTACCAAAGAGAGAGAGAGAGAGAGATAGAGAGAGAGAGGGAGAGAGAGATCAAACCTATTTGAGACTTTTCAACTTTTGGAAAGAGAAAGAGAGATTAACGACAATTTGAAAGAGAGATTATTTCGGGTAATTCTTCTCGTTGTCTCTTGTTCTTCGGAGTCTGATAATTTATTTTTATCATCCAAGTAGTTGTAGTGATCTGTTTGGATTTGTGAGAAGTCTGTAAGGAATTTGGATCTTCTTATTCTATTAGGGAAGGCTTTTCAGGGTTTAACTCTGATCGTCATGTTTTTTTTTCACAAGGGTTTTTACGTCAAAAATTATTGTGTTTGCATTTTTGACTCTTGTGTGATTTTGACAATTTAGTTTTCTACGTCATTCTTCGGTTATCTCAAAGTCTCTTTGATTTTGGGATTCTAATGCCGCTGAAGGTTCGATTGGACATGCATTATACGACATGTTGCGTCGGGTCTCATATGTTATATTTTGGTTATTTGGATTTCCAAAGAACGTTTTGTCCCACTTTCCGATTGGATAGTATGCCGGATTACACTGGATGCACTACAAGAAAATACATTTTTAGCAACATAAGCAATATGTTGCGCAAAGTTAGATTTATGTCGCCAAAGAGTTTCTGCGACATATTTGGCTATGTCGTACACATGTTGCTGTAGCCTTGTCTGGAAAAGTCTTTGGCGACATGAAATCACCTATGTCGTAGAATGTAATCAATTTTGGCGACATCATATTTCAGATTTTAAAAAACCTTTGGCGACATGTGTCTTGCGTGTCGCAGAAAGATGATTCATTGGCAACATAACACATGTTGTCAAAAGCCTAATTAACTTTTTTTAGTTATTATAGAAAGTACTTTCTGGTATACAATTTGATGTCGCGAAAGCTAATGTAGCCAAATAAAATACAATTCTGGCTACACAATTTGATGTCGCAAAAGCTAATGTAGCCAAATATAAATACGCTTTCTGCTGCACATTTTAATTTCGCAAAAGCTAATTTTTATTTTTATATTATTTTTTATTTTCGCTTATATTTTCCAACATAAATTAAAAAAAAATTATTTTGGAAATAACTTAGAAACAATAAAAAAAAGTTATTCGAAGAACTTCATAATAAAGAACAACAAGTTACAACAAAACATGAATCCAATATAATACCTTTAAACATCTCTTTATAAAATAATCGATAATGAAATATTTTAACAACTTCAAATAGCCCATATACTCAAAAAAAAAAAAATATATTCACGTACTGTATTCAAGTTACACAACTATAATGCAGACATAAACACATGAATATTTGATTGACTTCCCAAAGCCTACAATACATCTCATTGTATGAATGTCTTCTCCAAAAATTGGCTTTTGTCAATGTGTCTATTTGATCCTGCAAAAAAAATGTAAGTAATACAAAAAAAAAATACCAATAGAATGATAAGTTTAAGGAACTATATATGCAAAAAATCTACACACACATGTATATTATCACGTATATCCAGTGCAGGTTTAAGGGACTTACATGTGAAAACTCAACAAAATAACCCACAAGCATATTGTATCAATATATACGAAAAGAAGGATAGGATCAACATAATTGTTATTGATACTTTGACAGGATCAACATAATTCCATGATTAGAAAGTAAATGCCATGATAAACACTGAATTTATGTAAAAGATTCAAATCAAAACTTAGGCTATATGTTCGGCTATATTAGGAAAAGTAGAAACAGAAAGGAAGAAAGAAAGGATGTTAAAATAAGGCTGTGTTTGATTGGGCTTTTTTTCCATGAAAAATATTTCCATCACAAATTTTCCACCAATTGTAGTGTTTGATAGCTTAAATTTTCCATGGAATTATTTTCCAAAAAACTATCATTTTCCATATTTTCATCTAAAATGGTGGAAATGAAACTTGTCCAACCCATAGGAAAATGTCATTTTCCATGAAAAATAACTATTTTTCGTGGAAAATAATGGCAATCAAACTATGGGCAACTTCAAGTACTAAATCACCCCTCTGATCCACAAAATCAAACCAAGTTCAAACCAAACTACAAGAATCTAATTTTGAAGCATGCTTGTCCACTCAAAACAATCCTGATATCCTAAATATAATATTTTCACATCAATACCATAAATAGTTGAAACTATGGGCAACTTCAAGGAGAACAGAAAGAAAATAATGAGACAGGCTACAAGGATACCATAAATCAGTAAAATATCAGCTTACCTATCATCATCATCCTTCGAAAGATACGTAGCCTCCTACATGTGCATCATGGAGAACAGAAAGAAAATAATGAGACAGGCTACAAAAGAAATAAGATTATAATAAATTATATGTGTATATACCAGGGAATCAGTAACGAGAACGAAAATAAATATGGAACTAAAGTTCACAAAAACAAATCTAAAATTGCAAGAAGGTCTCTCCTCCGCATAATCACACAAGTTCAAGCTTACTCGAAGGAAAATGTTATTTCAGTTCACTAGGAAGGGCATACAAATACGATTGGCTACAAGGAGAGTGATTTCTGTTTACTACACAGTCAAAATAAGAATAACGACATGTTTCAACCTAAAAACTCAACAGCTTAATGATCTATATTGAGAAACAAATAAGCATGTCTATCTGCCGAGGAAGATTGCTGGTCCCTTGTGATTTTATTAAAATTTTGGTGAGTGTAGTATCTACTGGATGTTTTAAGATACCATAGAGATAACTAAGAGTTGATATAGTAGGAAACTTTAACTAGAATTTAAGATAAAAACAAATTTAAGGCTGCCTAAGGACCTAAAGGGATTCAGATCATCAAATAGCAATATTGGTTGGAACCTCAATTCGAAAATCATGTTTCTATCAATTGCTTGAGGTATAAAAGATTACAAGGAGCTTATGATAAAAAGGGCAAGCAGGCTCCTGCTACTGCAGGTTCTAGGGAGTGTCAATATCATGTCCCGGCCTACGGGTCTGCCATGGCATGACCCATGCATGGACCACATATGCATATCACTTGGCTTAACTTGCCAAAATGTTTAACCCAAATGTACATATGAGACCCAGCCATTTCCATATAAACCTTTCAAACTTTCAGTCCATATCCAGTGTGAAACTAAACATTGGGGCTTCAAAATCTCACCACTTAAACAGATTAGGTACTTACTTAAATGGATGAATGGTAATGAACACTAGTCTTATACCAAGCATCATTGCTCCTGCGATCACTGCAACTAGAAGATAGAAACATAAGAATGCAATGGCTGCAGTACCGAGCAAGCCTGGTTCAGATAGATAAAAACTAGTTTTAGACAAATAAATATCTTGAAAAAGGGGAGTGGGGTCAGAATAGAGCTTCACTTGGCATACCCAGTTATCATCTAATTTGATGAACATCTTATTTAAGAAAGGAGAGAGGGGAGGGTTGATCAATAGGTATATAATATTATGTGCAACCCAAGCCATGAAACAATCAACTTGGAAGCAAAAGTAAACGATGACATGTTTAATTCATCCTTGACACAATGAGATTTAGAATAATGTCTGAATTGAGATCCTAATATATTTACAGAAAAGTTAATAACAAAATCTTCAAAGGTATGCATAAAGAATTATGTCAATCAAGAGTACAGTTGTCAGTATCTTACATGTTTGCACTAAATATTTACCTCCAAAGTGGATAAGAATGTAAAATGGAAGGGTACAACTTGAACAACATATTGTAAAATATTATATTTTTTGTAAAATTCTAGACTCAGTTGGCAGTTTGAAACAACAGCAGAATAAATATAATAAATAAGCATCTTCAACAACCGAACACTTAATACAAGAATATAAGGTGCGCATCCTAAATACGAATTTAGATTACATGGACCCAATTAGTAAGAGTGGTTAAATGTTTTCCCAGCACTAGATGATCCACGCCAGCCCTACCCATCAATTTCTGAATTCTTCAGCAGTAAGGTATAGCTTCTTTTGCATGCGCTAGGTCCTATCAAGTAGCTAGAACACATGGACAATGAAAACCACTAGTAGAACAAATAGACATATTTTAAATTCCTGAAGAGGAGGACACGTGCTTGTTTATTAAAATACACCTGTGAATATCACCCGCATACAAATTCTCGTGCACTGTAATTCCTATGCCCAGATTTGTATAGAGTTTAGAGGTTTAACCCTACACACACACCTAGAGCTATTTGCAGCTTATGATTCGGTACCCATGTACCATGCTGCTATGAAGGTATAGTTCCCATTTGAACACAGGATACTCTTCCTAGTACTAGACATATCACTCATACTTCCAGGTTGTATTCTTTACTTGCTCTTCCTACACAGGTACCCTCTTTACCTACTGCAGTTTCTATTCTCTGTTATTACTCACATATAAAGGCTACTGATCCTATGCATCTTGATGCATGGCACACATTATTCTCAAGACTGCTGCCACCTACTGCTCAATTTCAGAACTGCATATGGATGCCCACACGGTACTGCAGTATCATACAATTGATACTCTTAGGGACTGATATTCAGGATATAGGCAACTGCCACTATAGTGCGTGCACACATGTACTGCTGCACAATTACCCACCCGTGTGCTCATACCAACAATCCCCCTTGCCACCTCCTGCTGCAGTTTACAGGCAGGACTGCCCACCTGTATATATATGTTTTATCCCCATTACATGCTACTTACCACTAGATCCTTCTGTA
>JANAVB010042420.1:13535696-13727936 GCA_029216955.1 Iris pallida
TTATTATTTCTTTTAAAAGAGAACCGTTGATTTAGTAATAATAAAAATGCGACAATTAATAGGTATACACAATTTTGAAGATAACCGTGCAAATATATTTTTAATACTTTAAATCACGTATAATAATAGATAAACGATTTTCCTAGTAACTATTATTTTTTGTAAATAATACGAGAAATATTATACTTAATTTATTAGTAGATAATAAACGATTTTTCGTAAACTAATATTAGAATTATAATTTCTTATAAAAAAATATTTGGAAAATAGTTTGAATTTAAATAGTATTTTTGTTTACATAAACTAACCAAATATTTTGATAGATATTTTCATTTAATAACAAAACCATTTTAATAGTAAAATTACGAAATTATTTATTTAATGAAACATAACGTTTTAGAAACGTATTTATAACTTTTATTAAAATTTCGTCTAAACTTTTGTTTTTGACAAGGTAAAGACTTCCTAAAATAATTTAACGATTTTATTAAAAAATATTTTATATTAATAATTAGTGAGAATGAATTTGTACAGTACACACATTGTGTTCAAGCCCAGAGTCCTAGTTGCAATTATTTTAGTATAATATATTTTTACTACGGCATAATCATTAAAGTATAATACAAATGTTCAAGCCTGTGCATGGGATCATGCCCAGTATCTTGTTTTCATAGTAGAATTAAAGCTAGGCTAGAACTAGCTTATTTTAGAAGACAATTAAAACTAGTTCCCAACTCATGGCATGATCAGGCCAAGCTCAGATTTTAAAGTTCTATTACTAAGCCCAAAACATGATCCAGTTGTTACAACCCGATCCAACATAAGCATTATGTCTCAGAACAGACCCCGAATACTTAAAATAATTTGTCCACGTTCCCAAGATATCTTGGTAATTTTCTAAAACCTTATTTAATAAGACAGGTAAAGATTATGACATAATCATTATTAAGAGACAATCTATCATTACACTGTGTTTGGGAACATTTGGGGGGGGAGGGAGAGGAAAATTTGAGGGGAAGGAAAATGGAGGGGAAGGAAAATGGAGGAAAGTTAATTTTTCCTTCCTTTGTTTGGATGGACAAAAAGTAGGGGAAGGAAAAGTTTAAAAACAATTTTTTATTTGTTTATGGATATAGGTATAATTACTATTTCCTCCTTGGTATTCTCAAATGATAATTTAATTTTAACTTTTTGAGGGGTGGTGGGGTAAATTCACTCAAATTCCTCTCATCTCTCTCCATTTTCCTCCCACATTTGGGAGGAAAATTTTTTGGTGGGACCCACCTACTTTTTCCTCTCAAATTTTCCTCCCCCATGTTCTCTCCCCCTTTCCAAACATCATCATTTAAAATTTTTCTCTCACTTTCCCCTCAACTTTTTCCTTCCTCCCATTTTCCACCCTTCCCAAACAGTACCTTAGTATTAATAGATTACAAGAATTTACTATAAAACCTACGGTCACAAATAGGAAACCACTACTATTTATCCCGAAATTGACAGAGCTTTATTCTGTCAATTCCGGTCGAAACAGAAATTGGTTTGGTATTCTGTAAAACACTCAGAAGGTTCCGGCTTACCGAGAAGTTGATGACGGAGCACCGAGGGGAGGCCTCGGACTCGGGTAGCGTAAGGACGACGAAACGGGGCAGGGACGCACGCGGAATAGAAGAACGCGACGTACGCGGGACGCACGCGGACGCGGAAACGCGCTGGAGGGCGTGCGGAGGCTCGCGCTGGTGCGCGGGGTGCTGGCCGGCAGGCTAGCACTGGCCGACGGGGGCTGGTCGGGCCGGCGGGCGGTCGCTGGTGCGCGCTGGATGCGCGCGGGGGCGCGGGAGCGGCGCAGACGGCCGGCGGGGGCCGAACGGGAGTGCTGGCGGCCGGCGGAAACCTGCGCGGGTCGGACTGGTTCGACGGAAAGGTCCTGATTAGGGTGTCGGATCGACCAGGGCAGCACAGGGATCGTCGGGGCGGCTTCGTTTTCGAAATCGGTGGAGGGTGGAAGGAGAAAGGGAAGAGTTTGTGAAGGCGGAATGATGAGTTGTTATGTGGAAAAGGAAGAATTTTATGAGTGTTTTATCTGTACGTGTTTCTGCAAATCCGGAGTTGGGGAGGGGGGGGGGGGGGGGAGTTGTGTCATGGGGGTCATGCGGTATAGCTGAACGAATGGGTACGTGGGGGAAACCGTTAGTTTATAAGTTAATGGATTTTGGGTCGGGTTGGAAACGGATTTGGGCAGCTATTGGACCTAAATTACATATTAATTAATAGAACACATCAAAAAATATGGATCTTACAAGGGGATATAGTTAGAAGAGTATACAGAAGTCGAATATTGTTGCCATTTTGTAGGAAATGGAAAAATCAATGTTTTTATCGTTTTATTTCCTTTAAAAAAATGTTTTTATAGTATTTTTTCATACTGCAAAAAGAGTTGAAAATAACAAATTGTAAATAAATCTAGGGGATGCTGGTACACAATAGCTCCAAACTGTTGGATATGTAAACCAAAATTTGTCATGCATGGATGTATCTAGAATGTCAAATTCATTATGAAGAGTCAAAGTTCATTGTTGCATGCATGAATGAATCTAGAAAACCTAAGAGTTATGTTCATTGTAGTTAATGCATCTTGATGTATCTTGAGTCCTATAATAGCTATGTAAGCAAATGGTTGATGAGTGAAAAAAATAAATCAAGCAAGAAAACAAAGTTGTTTATTCAGTCCACTAAATCAAATATCCTCTTTTGTGATATCATCCTCTTTGTATCCTACAAAGTGGTATCAGAGCCAAGAAAAAATGTCCATCTCAAATAACAACCTTGTCTCTCTTGTGCCTCGCTTCAATGGAGAAAAGTATGACTATTGGAGCAATCTCATGAAGCTATGCCTTGAATCTCAAGATCTATGGAGTGCCGTTGAAGAAGGAGTGGAGCAACCAATAAATGAAGGCTAACTATCCGAAGCACAAAAAAAGGTGTTGAAGGATAAGAGACAAAAGGACAAGAAGACGCTCTTCCAAATCTATCAAGCAATTGAAATTCCAGTTTACGAGAGAATATCCAAGGCAAAAAGCTCCCATGAGGCATGGACAGTTCTTGAGACAACATATTCTGGCCAAGATCAAGTAAAAAAGGTACGCTTGCAAGCTCTAAGGGCTGAATTTGAGAAGCTAGAAATGAAAGATAATGAAAAGATTGAAGAACATTTTACAAAAGTGAACTCTATTATGAATCAAATGAGTTCAAATGGAGAAATTTTAGAAACTCAAAAAGTTGTTGAAAAAGTTCTTCGAAGTCTACCAAGTAAATATGATCATGTTGTTGTTGCTATTGAAGAAAATAAAGATCTTGCATCTCTGTCTTTGGAAAGTTTACAAGGAAAATTAGAAGCTCATGAATTTCGGATTAACAAAAGATGTCCGCAAAGTGTTTCTTCTCAGCCCGATCAAGCTCTCAAGTCCAATGTCGTGTCTACGGGAGGCCGTGGTTCTTCTCAGAATTGTGGACGCGGAAGAGGCAATAATTTTCGAGGACGAAGTACAAATTTTCATGGCAAAGGAAGAGGTTATTCCAATAATAACCAAAATGAAGAAGAAGACAACTTCAACTCCAAATACTTACAAAGAGGCTCACAAAGAGGACGAGGTCGTGGTCATCAAAGAGGAAGAGGTCGTGGCTACTTTGAATGCTATCATTGCCACAAACCAGGCCACACTATCAATGAATGCTGGAAAAAAGAAGCAGGCTACGTTCATGAAGCACAAGGTAACCATCAAGACACTTTGTTGCTTGCTTGTTATGGTGATAACCTGGATAATTTGTGGTATCTTGATAGCGGTGCTAGCAAGCATATGACAGGAAATAAAAATTTATTTACAAGCTTAACAAAAGCTGACCGTGGCCAAGTAAAGATTGGTGATGACAGAGCATACAAAATAGAAGGCGTTGGTGAAATTGCTTTCAAAACAAGATCTGGAAGTATCGAGAAGATGGGAGATGTACACTACATCCCAGGACTAAAAAGCAATCTTCTAAGTGCAGGTCATCTCTTAAGAAAAGGGTTTGATATTCACTTCAGAAATAATGCTTGTTTCTTGTCGAAGAACAATCAACTTGTTGCAAAAATTGCTATTGCAGAAAATAATCTGTTTCCTCTAACACTACAGACCACTAACTTGTCATGTTTCCGTAGCATTGATGGTAGAAGCTCCAAACTATGGCATGACAGGTTTGGTCATTTGAATTATGGAAGCTTGAAGCAGTTAGTGGCAAAGAAGATGGTCAAAGGGCTGCCTCAAATCTATTCATCGGATGATGTTTGTGAAGATTGTCAAATCGGGAAGCTTTATAGATCTACATTTCCGTTGCAATCCACTTGTCGAGCCAAGAAACCACTTCAACTTGTTCACTCAGACTTATGTGGACCAATGCAAGTTACATCTCATGGAGGTAATCAATATTTCATCTCCTTCATTGATGATTACTCAAAAAAAGTATGGACTTATTTTCTCAAAGAAAAATCTGATACTTTTCAAGCCTATAAAGATTTCAAAGTTGAAGTTGAAAAATTTTCTGGTCTTCACATACAAACTTTGAGAACTGATCGTGGTGGTGAATATATTTCAAATGAATTTGAAAAGTTTTGTAGAGATCATGGAATAAAGCATCAACTAACTGCCAGATATACACCACAACAAAATAATGTTTTTGAAATAAAGAATCGCACCATTATGGACATAGTGAGATGCATGCTCAGTAGAAAGAAGGTGGACAAAGCTCTATGGGCAGAAGCTGTTTCGTGTGCTGTTTACTTAATAAACAGATCACCTACAAAGAGTTTACAGAACATCACACCTCATGAAGCATGGTACGGAGTAAAGCCAAGTGTTCAACACTTAAGAATCTTTGGGAGCATTGCCTATGCACACATTCCTGATGCTATAAGGTCCAAGCTCGATGACAAAGCAGAAAAGTATATATTTGTTGGCTATAATGAAAGAAGTAAAGCCTACAAGTTATACAATCCAACAACAAAGAAGATCGTAATCAGTTGAGATGTTCGATTTGACGAAGCTTCAACCTATGAAGGTGCTACAAGTACAACTCATACTCTTATAAAAGACGGTGAAGAAGTTGACTCTCAAACCGAAAGTGCATCTCCAACTCCACCAAGAGAAGATGTGCATCAAAGACCTCCTAAAAAATGAGAAGTATACAAGAACTTTATGACTCAACTGAGCAAATAGAATCAAATGATACTGTCTATTTTGCTTTCTTTGCAGGAGAAGATCCAATTTCATTTGAAGATGCAAATAAAGAAGAAACTTGGAGGTGTCACGACCCGCACTCTAGAGTAAGGGTACGAGAAGTGGGTACGTCCAGCCTACGCCGCAGTGTCGACGGTAGAACGCTATCCTAGGTCACAACATCTAACAATATAATGCTAAGCAGTTTATACTCCCCGAATGGGGGTGACATAGCAGAATGTAAACTCAATCACAACTAGGGAAGAAGAAGCACGATATGATATAGAACTCAAAGAAAAACAGATGATCAGAAGAGTCTAAGTGTCTAAGACAACATCTCAGCAACATCCAGAAATACAAGTCTCAACTACTGAATATGAAAGAATATATACACAATCCAGATCTCAAATGACAGAAATAGTAAAACCTAGACTAAACTAGTCCCAAGACAACATAAGTAAGATAAAGCCTAACTAAACTAGTCTAGACAGTAGGGATAATGTCATCAGCTAGAGCTGGGTCCTCCTGAGAGTACAGCTCACAAGTGTCATCTAGGGTTGTCCCATAGAAGGTGTCAACACCAGCCTCATTCTCGTCCTCTGTAAACATTCAACGGTGCCCAATCAGGACGGAGCGAGCACAATACATCTCAACAGTTTATAGCAGGTTAGAAAATATAATCATACAGTAAAGTAAGATATAGGAAACTGAAAAAAGTACAGAACGTAAACAGAGAGAGAACTGTAATAGAATATCTACTATAAGTAGAGAACTAACAGTGGCTAATGAGTCAGAGTACAATATAAACATGTGAATGGCATAGGAGATTCTGATGAAACACTACGGATGTGATCAGATGAGATACTACTTGGGTATTATTCACATGTCTACTTCTACTCCCCCGTACCCCCAATCAATACACAAGGATCCAGCCAGGTTATGTTATGATCCATGCAATGGCCCACAAGGGGTGATACATGGTAGGCCCAAAAATGGGTGATTCTAGGAATGCCCATAAATGGGTGATTCAAGGAAGACTCTGTGATCATGAGAGTACATATCACAAGTGATCAATGAACCATGAAGCATAGTGATACACAATGTAAGTGAAACGCACAGAACATGTAGTATCCGATGCTCCCTGAGGGGATAACATCTCAAGAAGGGATCCATATAGTACTAATCTGTGTGACCAACGTGACAGTATCAAGTAAAGTAATATAAGGCAGGAGAATAATTCTAAACAGGATATAAAATGATCAGAGAATGTACTCGCCTGCTATCTGAGTGTCCGAGAGAAATATATTGTCCGAGGAGAGGTGTCTGGCTCCTAATCAGAACAGCACAAGTCACAACAAGTCTAAGATGATATAATGAAGTCCTACTATGCATTCTACATGAATCTAGGTCAATCTAGGCCAGTCAACTTTTGGTCAACTCTGGTCAAACTATGTCTAACAAGTCTAAATTAGGTCAAACAAGTTATTCTAGGTCTAAACAAGTCTAGGTTATGTTAAACTAGGTTTAACAATCATTCTAAGTCCTAACAAGTCTATATTGGTCAATATACTACTATACTAGACTATACCAACATCACATATTGCATCCATAGGCTATAGTCCTAGGCTAATACACACACATTAGGAATACCATAATATACCTATATACCTATACTTATACATCACATTATAGGTACATATATATATATATATATATATATATATATATATATATATATATATATATATATATATATATATATATATATATACTCATGGATACATACATACACATACATATATTACATATATAGATATACATATATACATGCATTCCATAGGGTTGAAGGGTTTGTGTGTGTGTGTGTGTGAGAGAGAGAGGAGTCAATGTGTGTGTTAAACATTTGTGTGTGTTAGGAGATGTGTCTGTGTGATTCAGTTCTGTGTGTGAAGGGTGCCAGGAATTCAGTGATGTGTTCAGGATTTTGTGTGTGTGTGTGTGTGCATTGTGTGGAGTTTCAGTTTTGTGTGTAGGTGTGACTGAAAATCAGTGACAGTCAAAGGGAGAGTGTGTGAGTGTATGCATGAGTGTGAGCTATGTGTGAGGATTAGCCTGGAACACATTACAATGAATAGGAATGAATCAAACAGTGGCTTAGGAATCTGGAAAAAGTGATATAGGAAAAATCAGTGATGAATCTCAGGTTTGAAAACAGTCCCACCACATTCAATCCCATTTTCGAAATCAACTACTCAACCAATCCCTCCAAAAATCGACATACAAGTAGAACACATATAGGAGAGCAAAATTAGGGACTTAAACATACAAATTAGAGCTTCTAACTATGTTAATTTGGTTGCCAAAGTTTAATTTATAAAACTGGAAAATACTGAAATGTAAACTGGTATCAGGATTTTTAGGGTAAATGGAAAATGATACATAAAACAAACTAATATGTGAAATTAGTGGTTGGTAATGCAAACACCATTAGTGTACATGTCCAGCAATGTATTTGTGTCCACCCAAGTGGACACAAACGTGTCCAAACAGATTAAAACCCCAAATCAATACACAGGACACAGTGCAGTGTGGACAGTCTCGTGCGTGTGTGCACGCGTGTCGTGCACCCAACACAGGCCAAACCAGACCTCGTGTTCACAACCCTAGGTTCGCCTAGGATAGGTCTTCGTGTCCAACACCCTGTATCATGTCCATAGGTGTCGTGTCCAAAGTTCTAGAGCCGTATCAGTGGCTCGAAACGAACTGGGCGCGTGCAGTGCAAAACCAATGCACGAGCTCGTGCTCGCTTGACACGACACGAGAGGTCGTACCACTTGGGGAGTGTCGTGTCAGACATTGCCCCAACGTGTCCTCAAAGAATCACGTGTCCTATACAGGAAGAACTTGACCCCGAGTAGCAGGACAGGGAAAACCCTTCGTGTGCGGCCGTGTCCAGTGAGCAAAATACGACACAAAACAACTAGAAATCAACTCAGTCAAGTAGAATCCCACAAACAAGATCTAGATCTAAATTCCTATTCAAAAGCAATTCAAAAACCAAATCGAAATGCCCATTGGGGCATTTCATCAAACACTTAGGTCTACAGTCGGATACATGTCCAATACGGACACGAAATGAATCCACCTTGACACGAAACCAATCCTACTGTTAGGGGAGTCCTAGGGCTAGGCTACCATGCAAAGAAAACTGGAATTTAATGGTGTTCAGAGTGATTTACCTAGTGGTGTCAAAACCCAAAGAAAGCTCTCAATTAGGGGGTTCTCCTTGCTAGCCAATCCTTCCAAATTGTCCACAAACTGAGATTCCTTAACACAAACAGCAAGTATAGGTGAATTAGAATCTAATGCAATTGGTTTGGATTGAAAAGGAATTAAAATGGATTTTCTATGAATTAATGAAGTTGGAAAAATACCTCTCTTTCCAAATGTGAACTTTCTAAAGGAGGCTAACCTAATGGAAGAGACTACTTATAGGGGGAAAATCCCTAGGTGGGCTGGCCGGCCAAGTAAAGGAAGTTAGGGTCAGGGTTCCATGGTATGGGCTATGGGCTTCTATGGTCTAAGTTGCTAATTAATGGTTTCAAAACCATAAGTCATGGCTTATGACTAAAAGCCTGACTAAAAGCCTCTCTATTCTAACTCGAGTCTAAAAGACTAAATCATGGGTTAACTCTAGTTAGACTAGGGTTACTTAACCTAACCAAGGCAGTCACAACTAGGGTTAGCTTCTAGACTAGTCTACCAAAGTCAATGCTAGTCAAAGTCAACCTAGTCAACCATCATCCAAAATAATTCCTAAAAATTTCCATAAATTCAAATAAATAATATTAAAATCAAATAAACCCAAAAATAACAAAAATACTCTCAAGCTAAAAATGATAAATAAAATATTCTAATCACATGGCTAGGCTCTAGATCACTATCTCTAGGGTTACACTAGCAAAACACCAAATCACAAGTCATGATTTTTAAATAGTTTAAAAATGATTAAAAATCACCAAAAATCATAATATGAAATAAATATCAATGAATAATAATTATAAATACAAAATTTCAAAAATTATCCTCATCTGGAAAACTGGATGTTACAGGAGGCAAGCAATGAAGGAGGAGATAAAGTCCATTGAGAAGAATGATACGTGGGAGCTCACAGATCTTCCACCACACAAGATACCCATTGGTGTGAAATGGGTGTACAAACTCAAGAAGAATCCCGATGGCCCAACCAACAAGTACAAAGCAAGGCTTGTAGCAAAAGGATACAAGCAGAAGGAAGGAGAAGACTACACAGAATTCTTTGCACCTGTTTCAAGAATTGAAACTGTTAGACTAATAATTTCTCTTGCAGCTCAAAACAGTTGGAAAATATTCCAAATGGATGTGAAGTCGGCATTCTTAAATGGCATCCTTGAAGAAGAGGTTTATCTTGAGCAACCTCTTGGTTTTGTGAAGAAAGGAGAAGAAGACAAAGTGTACAAATTGAAGAAAGCATTATATGGCCTTAAACAATCTCCAAGGGCTTGGTACAGTCGTATCAACTTATATTTTGAGAAGCATGGATTTCAGAAGTGTCCATATGAGCACACTCTTTACACAAAAGAAAGATCAGATGGAAGCTTTATTATAGTAAGTCTTTTATGTTGATGATCTTATTTTCACAAGAAATAATATGGAAATGCTGAAGGAATTCAAGCTTTCCATGATGGAAGAATTTGAAATGACTGATTTGGGAGAACTACACCATTTCCTTGGTATTGAGGCTCATCAATACAAGAAAGGTATCTTCATTTCACAAGAAAATTATGCAAAAGAAATCTTGAAGAAGTTTAAGATGGAGAATGCAAATCCAGTCTCCTCTCCATGCCTAGCAGGAATAAAATTAAGTAAAGATGGTGAAGGCAAGCTTGTTAATTCCACTATGTTCCGAAGTTTAGTTGGAAATTTGATGTACTTAACTGCCACAAGACCAGATATTGTGTATGCAGTAAGTCTGGTAAGTCGATTCATGGAGAAGCCTTATTCTAATCATTGGAAAACGGCCAAAAGAATATTACGGTACGTCAAGGGAACTGTTGACTATGGCATTTTCTATCAAGCTAATGTTCCTGTCAAACTTGTCGGTTATACTGACAGTGATTTGGGAGCAAGTATTGATGATTCTCGGAGTACTTCTGGTTATGTCTTCAACCTTGGCAGCGGAGCAATTTCATGGAGTTCAAAGAAGCAGCCAATTGTGGCACTTTCTACCACAGAAGCGGAGTATATTGCTGCATCTTCTACAGCTTGCCAAAGTATTTGGCTAAAAGGTGTTCTAGAAAGCATGAAGTTCAAGCAAGAAGGACCAACAACAATTTGTTGTGACAACAAATCTGCTATCTCTGTCTCAAAGGATCTAGTACTACATGGAAGGACAAAACACATTCGCATGCGATTTCACTTCCTAAGGGAGCTTGTTCATGAAGGAGAAATTAACATCGAATATTGCAGAACTGAAGAACAACTTGCAGATGTATTTACAAAATCTCTAGGAGGACAAGCCTTCAAGAAAAATATCGACGCTTTAGGAGTCAAAAGCAAATTTGGTTTACGGGAGGCATTGTTGGATATGTAAACCAAAATTTGTCATGCATGGATGTATCTAGAATGTCAAATTCATTAGGAAGAGTCAAAGTTCATTGTTGCATGCATGAATGAATCTAGAAAACCTAAGAGTCATGTTCATTGTAGTTAATGCATCTTGATGTATCTTGAGTCCTATAAATAGCTATGTAAGCAAATGGTTGATGAGTGAAAAAAACAAATCAAGCAAGAAAACAAAGTTGTTTATTCAGTCCACTAAATCAAATATCCTCTTTTGTGATATCATCCTCTTTATATCCTACACAAACTTCAAGGTCAAAAATTAGGATATAGCCTTGTTTGGTTCACGGAATCCTGACATCGAAAAAGAAAAGTCATTCTTTCATGTATTTAGATGCTAAAAGAAAATAAACAGAAAAAAAGAAGAATTTCCAAATAAAAAAAATAGAAGAAAAATTATCCGCTCACCTACCAAGGATTTACTTTCCTACTTCAATGATTCTATTTTCCTTCCACTTTCCTTGCATTTTCAAACACCAAAAACAAAAGAAAAAAAAGAGAGCCAAAGGCCTGTAAGTCTATCCAGGATGTGCTGCTGCAAGTAAAACCAATATTTTCCATTCAAGCACCAGAGTCCTAAAACCTAATCCATTCAGAAATCAGAATACTCAGTATAACCATTATGAATTCACCAGGATGCAAATGTATGCTGATCTTGAGCAAAATAAATTTATTCTTCAACCATTATCAATCCAAACACGGCCACCTTAGTAGTAGTAGTAGTAGTGTTTGAGTTCACATAGCGCTACAGCCAAATTGGCTGCATATATATTATGTTCCAGTTGAACTCTTATAGTAGTAATATATAGTATAGTATAGTATACTCCTCCTTTCAGGCTCTCCTTCCATGGGAAGAAAGAAAGAAAAAGGAATATTGAAGTTCTTTATGAATGGCGGTGAGCGGCCCTGAAGTGATCGATCAGTTGTTGCCGGGCTTGCTTATAAGTTTCCTGACCACAGCGGTGGGAGAGTTGAGGATGGAGATCCTGCTCGACTGCTGGTAAATAATTCTGGTGGTCGACGGGCACTCCGAGAAAACAACCTCGTATCCGTCCTTCCAGTTGTCCATCCCCTCGACCATCAGCTGCCAGAAGAGCGCGCCGCTCCCGGGGCCTCCTGCCCTCGCGGAGTTGTAGACGTCGTTGTAGACTGTGTGGTAGAGTGCGTCCCTCTGCGAGGCGGTAGAGGTCCTGCTGTTCTTTCCGAACTCGGCCACGAGGAGCGGCTTGCGGATCACCGCGCCTGCGTCGTTGACGTGGGATGTGATCCAGCTCTGCACGAATGCCAGCTGAGCCTGGTCGCTTGCGCCTTGAATCCTGCATGCTCGTTCATTTTAATTAGCTAGTCACCAAATTGTTTGTTTGTTAATTAAGAAGAATCATCAGATCGATTGTACGTAACATTCATCAACGTATATACCAACCATTGATCGGGGTACATGTGGATGGTGGCGAAATCGATTTGAGGGATCCGATTGTTGGAGATGAAGTCGGTTCCGATCTGGTAGCCTGGATTGAACTGCTTGCGGTCGGGCATCGACTCCCCGTAGTAACCTTCCAAGCCAACTTCAAGCATGTGGTTTCTATCTATGGATTTCACGTAGCCAGCCATCTCGGAGATCCAGTTCTGTTGCACCACCACGACATAAAGATTTTGTTTAGACACTCTCGCTATCCATATTTCGAGAAATTATTCAGTGAGCGCCGGACTCAACGTGCATCTTGATTCTCCTTCCATTAAAGTATTGTGGCAGCCCATGCCATCAAGTGGAAGAGAATCAAAATACACGATAAGCTCACCCATATTTCTTACATGCATGTTTTTGTATATTATACCTGCATAGTTCTGCCGGACATGTCGCTCATGCAGCGGGGCTCATTTATGAGCTCCCATGCAAAGATGGTGGGATCGTCCCTATAAAGGACTCTTGTTATCGAGTTCCTCCTCGTGAGAACAGCCTTGTTTCATGAAATAAAAACATATAAGAAATACATCATTAACCACAGATAGGTAGAACTACAAACGAAAAAAAAAGGACATCTTCGATCGATGACTCTTGACTAGAAGCTGCATCCTCCAAAATGCAAGCAACTAAGTTTTACTAAGTACGCATATTTGAACTCATAATTAATTAATTAGTTAAGTACCCTGATGTGGTTCTTGTACCATCCCTTGACAAGGTTATTCCTGTAAAAGTCATCCTCATCATTCAACCATTGTCCTTGATCTCTTGCCCACTGAATGTACTGCTTCCTCCCCCCAAAGTCATTGTAGTTGTTCACCAAGCTCAGTATCAAATAAACACCATGCTTCCTAGCTTCAGCAATCACAAAGTCTAATCCCTACAGAAAAGCCAATACTAATGCTTATTAGTTCTCGGTCGATCTCTTAAGTACTCATGCATGCATGCAACTAATTATATATATATGTGACAACTTTGTATTGTTCATCTCTCTTTTATATATTATCGTACAACAGCAAGAAAGCTATATATGCTATATAACTATAGTTGTAAATGCAGTGGTGATACAATTGTAGTTATAAATGCATGCATGCTAAGAATATTTTCTCTACTATATATATGTATATATATATATAAACCTTGAACATGGCCTCGTTGTACTTTCCAGGAGAGGACTGGAGAGGCCTACTTCCACCGTCACTAAAAGCCCAAGTCCTGACCACGGTGAGTCCGTGGCTGGACGCCTGCTGGAAGGCGGCAGACACCTTGTCCCTCGTTGACGGATCGGACGCCATGTACATGAGCCAGTATGCGTTGAACCCGTTGGAGTAGAACTTGCGTCCGTTCAGCATGAAGTGCGTGCCGCTGGTCCGCACGAAGCCTGCGCTGCTGGCGGTCCCTTGTTGGAGAAGCACAAGGAACAAGAGGAGGGCCAAGCTACAAATTAACCCCAGTTGCTTCCCCATTATAGATCGAGCTAGTAGTTGATCGGAGCTAGTGATGAAGATGGATTGGTGGTGATGTTGAGGCAGGGTTTATATAGGGTTTTCAAGGCATGCAAGAGAACGAACAAAAGGAAGGGCAACCAATCCCTATTTCCCTGCTGAGATTTTGGTCGAAAAGGAATTAATGGGAGATCAAGCACATGACCGCCGAATAGGCAGTTAGAGCTTTTTTCTTCTTCACTTTCTAAATATGGATCAGGTTAAGAAAGGTCGAACCACCTGTTCATGCGCATGTGCTGACAGTTACTGAACTGAACTAAGCTTTTCTGGGCTACTCTCTCGTAGAGAAGAGAACTATGCAAAAATATCTTTATCATTATCATTGGTATTATGGCTAATTAGCATTAATTTAGACTCTAAATTTTATACCAGTTTAGGGTTCGCAAACAATTTCATACAGTGAGAAGAAATTTTGTTAATTTGTATAAAAGAAGACGAATTTAGAAAATAACAGATAATCTGTTTTGGTAATTTTGTATCAACCAACTTATCTATTTGTTATCTATATAATATCTGTCTACAATTCGTATATATAAAGTTATTTATTTAGTTTATTTTATAATTGTATAATTTTGTGTATAGATAATAACAAATTATATGCTAGTGATATCACGAAGAATGTAGTATGGATGATACCAAATCAAAAATATTTATAAAAAATTTTAAATCCAAAATTTTTAAATAATATCCATAAATTTCAAATAAATTGTAGTACCATCAGATTTTTTTAATTTAAAAAAGATTATATATATTCACAGGATGCCACTGGAGTTGGCGTCCCACGTCCTATATTTCTCCGAGGGCGCCACCTGCAATGGCACCCTGCATCCTTTCCCACTGTGGGATGCCAACTACAGTGACATCTCATCTTTTTTTATAAAAATATTCCAAATTCGTCCTCTTTATGCAAAAGTTAACGAAATTTATTTTCCCAATGCAAAATTTTCTGAGTTTAAACACTAACATGTTCAATTGAAAAGTCTGGACCCTAAATTTTGATGTTTGTAATTTTATTTTTTATTAGATCCATTGTTGCCCTTGTACTCGTGTTAAGGGTATAATGGAAAAAGAAAACTAAAAATAAAAATTTAGAATCCAAACTTTTCAATTGTACTATCAGAGCTTAAACTCTAAACTGTTATAATATCGATGGTCCCTTGATATTAATATAGTTGATATTAATACTGTTGTTGGATGACATTTTCATAAAAAACCAAAATATGGCATTGTGCCGAAATGCAAAATGTTGACCATAGACTCTTTGGCATATTATTTTGAAGGATTACTTGGTAACATATAAGTCTCATACAATATTTAATATTAGGGTTTGGATTTTCATATATATATATATATATATAAAATATATATATATATATATATATATATATATATATATATATATATATATATATATATATGTCAAAGTATAGGATTTGGGTCTAATAATATATGATTTAGGTATCCAAATTGGTAACAGATTTGGACGTGAACAATAAATATATATGAGACCAAAATCCTATACTTATTGGAGATATGAAGATCCAAACTCTAATATCAAATATTATATGAAATTCTATTACTAAATGACCCTATTTTGAAGCCCTCGGTTACGTAGAAGATACATCCCTTCTTTGCGCCAGTCATACAAATTGGGTTTTATTAGTAGCAAGGGATACAAGAAAGATATTATATATTTGTCTTTTACATCATCTTTTAGTTGATGGTCTAGCTCAAATCTACCGAGAAAATAGTGCTACAGATTTGATACATATATACATACTGTTGGTCCGAACTTTAAGATTTTGGAAACAATGCTTGACTATTTGTTTTGATTCAATCTCCTTCCACTAAGGCTGTGTTTGATTGTGCTTTTTTTTTTCCATGGAAAATATTTCCATCATAAATTTTCCACCAATTGTATTGTTTGATAGCTTATATTTTTTATGGAATTATTTTCCAAAAATCTATCATTTTCCATATTTTCATCTAAAATGGTGAAAAATGAAACTTGTCCAACGCATAAAAAAAATATCATTTTCCATGAAAAATAACTATTTTTCATGAAAAATAACTATTTTTCATGAAAAATAATGGCAATCAAACACCCAAATTAAGTTTTCCATGAATTTTTTTTAAAATTCTATGGAATTTTTTTCCTAGGAAAATTATTTCATGGAATTAATTTCTTTTCCACGTATTTTCCACCTTACAATCAAACGCACCCTGTTTATATTGTTTGTACGAGTTTGATACAAACATATATAACTAAGGGAGCAGCTATTTTATTCGCAATCTGTGACTAAGGACTGTAACTATAGGTCACGTATTATCATTTTATTGCAAAAAAATTCGGTGGCGAGTCCAAACAAATAGGAGAAGAGCAATGAGATTTGGCTAGTCTGTGATCACAGTCTACTGTCGCATAACGTATTATCATTTTCCTTTAACTAGTTAGAAAACTTTTATGTCCCGTTGTTCATCCTTCATCCACCCACTATATCGTGTAACCGTATAGGTGATGGTGAGTTCCTTAAAGAAGTTTATATAAAACGGATTGTAATTCGAGATAAGAATGCGCTGAAAGCAGACAGTTGCGTCTCGGAGTTGATGTAGATACGTACGTATATACAAGAGGCAGATGGCACGCTAGGGAAATGTACATGTACATGACATGATCAGTGTCTTTCTGTATAACTAACTAAAGAGCTAAAAAGTTTTGAGGAACGAGACAAGCTGACAACAAAAATATTCATTGGACAACAGAATAACCAGATCAGAACACAAAGAGGTTGCTTGACGCTTTAGATGAACATTTGGCAAGTGCTTACTTGTTCTCCATGATAACAACGACGCATCGATATTACTTCAACGTACTTATTTGGTATTTGAAATGAGGAGGGTGTTGGCATCATTATGTTACTGGAGCTCACTTTAATATTGATCTTCTCAATGATCGGATCATCCGATCATGCTGGTCAGCGACGAATTCCAAAAGCATATCAAGCTTTGAAATAGTGGTGAGCATTATTTGCCTTTGGATGGAAACCGCGCTGAATACGGGATTTGGTTTGATTTGAAAAAAATTTTAGCTTCGATTTCGGTTTTGAAAATAATAACATTTTTTAATTCGGTTTTGGGTTTCCGTCAAAACCGGAAATCGGATGAAACTTATACAATTATATAAATACTCTTAATTCTAAGCATATATTGTAATTAAAATATGTATATTTTGAAAGATACAATCTTTTTTTTTTTTGTTTGGAAAGCAAATTTTGATATTTTATTAGCAATAGTCTAACTTTGGATGTAAATACAACAAATATGTGTATAAAATTTTTATTTTTTAATATCATTTAACCATCATTACAACTTTGGACCCTATCTATTATACAATAGAAATAGTCCAACCGAACAAACAGAATAAATCGAATCGATATTCGGTTCGGCTCGGTTTCGATTTTGGCTAATTTCGGTTTCAGTTTTAGATTTTTAGAATTTCGGTTTATTAAACTTTGACTGTATATTACGGTTCAGTTGAAATTGAATAAAAAGAATGCTCACCCCTATCTGAAACAACTTCATTAACATATTTGTCAGATGTACATAACATAAATACAAAAGCATTAAGTTTTGGAACTTTAATGTTTTGAACTATTTCGAGATCTAACTTTTGAGAATACGAATCATATATATCTAATAATGTGTTGCTGATTTTGGTGCTAATTTTGGTGTGTCTAATGCATTATGAAAGATACAAAGTCCGATTTGTAGCACAATATTTCTCTCAAAGACATGGAATTGACTGTGTGGATAAATGCTCTCCAGTTATGGATGTCATTACCTTTAGATACTTAATTAGTCTCGCAGGTTCTGAAAATTTTGATAGAAAATTTATGGATGTTGTAACTGCATACTTGTACGAAGACTTAGATACGAACATGTCACCCCCAGTTTTCAGAAACAGGGATATTTTTGTCATTTTTTATTTTAGAATATTTTTGAAATTTTCTATTTATTTATGATATTATTTCGGGGTTATTTGAGTCGGGTTCGAATTTCAACTCAATCCGACTTGTAACGGGGACCCGAGGTAGTGTTGACTCTAGTGGGACCCACACACTAGTTAGCCATGGCCCACATGACATTTATTTTAGTTAGTGGTTAGACTAATTATTTCATGGTAGGATTAGTTAGATTAGTATTTTAGAAATGACTAAACTAGCCCCCGACTTAAACCTTTCCTAATATTTATTAATTAGACTAGTGGAGGGCATTTTAGACATTGCAATAGGGGGAATACCAAGCCATATGGCCGGCCACATTAGGAATGGATAGGCTCTAGTTCATTTGGCATTATCTCTTCCATTTTCTCTCTCTTGTTCTTTCCCAAATTTCTAGAGAGCAATCTCCATTAATTTCTCCACCAAATCCTTCCATTTTTCCACCCAACCTTCTTCTTTCCTTCTCTACTCAAGCCAAGGAGGAAGCTAGCCAAGTTTGGGACGATTCGGAGCTCGTTCGTGTCCTTTTGGAATCTCTACGTGTCGGTGTCGTGTCGGAAGGGTTTTCATTTGAATCTCTCTCCCGGAAGGTATAATCTCTCCTCTAATCCACCCCTACATGCATATAGGTTGATTTTTGACCCATAGGAATAACCCCCATGGTTGTGTCTCCATTTGTGTCCATTTCGTGTCCTTTTGGAGACTTTTAGGAGTGTCCTATGTGTAGGCTTGTGTCCTAGTGGAAAAAAAAATCCATATTGGACACTTGTATTTATTATGTATATTTTTTAAATGATTTATTAGAGATTAATCCCAGATTTCTATTGGCTTTGGGATATGTTTTTCTATGTATCATATTGTATCTTATTAGTTATCTATATATGTATATATATATATATATATATATATATATATATATATATGGTTATATATATGTTATTTTCTCTCTCTCTCTATATATATATATATATATATATATATGTATATATATATTGTGGATTATATGTATATGTATATATACTATGGTATGTAAATGTATATTCATTGTGTTATGGGTGTGGGGGGAAATTTCGGCCAAGGAAGGGGGAACTTGAGGGTGTTTGGAGTTTGTTTGGTATTGAGTGTGTGTGGTTGTTTTAAGGGTGTTTGAGAGATTGTTTGTGAGAGTTTTGAGAGGGGGATAGAGTAGTGTAGAGAGTGGAGTTGAGGGGGGGGGGGGGAGGAAACCACCTGAAAACAGCAGGTAACAGCAGCAATAACAGGGCAATTCCAGCCCAATAAGCCATCCTAAACCTGTCCTAACCAAGCCACTAAGTGGCTGTCCCAAAGCAGCCCAAAGGCTGTGCTAAACAGCCCTTGACTGTCCCCTATACCAACCCCTGTACAGCTCTTGACCACCCACAAACCAGTCCCCATTCACTATTAGTAGCCTCTTAAACACACCCTTATAGCTGCCATAAACCACCCCAAAATCAGCCCTCTATTAACCCCAAATAGCAGTCCTAAACCCAGCTTGGTTCAGTCCTAAATAGCCCTTTGTATTGCTCCTAAACCCCCTGTTAACAGCCCAACTTCAGTGCATCTTGGCTGTCCTAAACCTGTCATAAACCCCCACATTTCAGCCTAAAAACTGGACACTAACACAGCCCCTTAAACACCATGTTGGCTGTCCCCATTAGCTCCCAAAACAGCCCTTGTATTGCCCATAAATTTGCTCCCAAATCTGTCCATATAAATCCCCACAAAAACAATCCTAAACAAGCCTATATATGGCTGTCCCCAACTGTCCATAAATCAGTCCATAGCTACCAATATTAGCCCCCATTGCTACCTTCATTTCAGTCCTAAATAGCACCCCTTAACAGTCCAAAAATCAGCCCTTTGTATGCCCATCTAGTCCCTCAAACTTGCCCATAACAGCTCGTAAACACAAGCCATATTGTCACGCCCCGACCCCGAAATCACCCGAATCATCGTCCTCGTCGGGGGCGTGATGCCGCACGAGCCTAGAGTTGCGCTCGTGCAAGACAAGATGACAAGTTCTCAATGGTTATTTTTTGATTCGATATTTACAACGATAGAAAAACAGAGTATACGAAACAGTTCTCTTTATTGATATTCGAAACAGAGATTACAAAGGCTTTCGATAGCCTAACAATATATGCCAGATTGGCTACAACACTCAGGTTCTCTCTTGCCCACAAAGGATTTCACCGTTCCATACATCATGCCTTCTATATCTCGGCCGCATCAATCCAGCTGCATAGTCCGAGCGTCAATGCGATAGCACGCTTCAATGTGCTTCGGCATTCCAAGCCTCAACACGTTCAAGCAACGCTTCGCCGCGAGCAATCCATTCCCTGCACCCTGCATAAAGCTGGTGGGGGATCAGTACGTTCGTCCTCGCATGTACTGAAGCAAAGATCTTCCTTCCAAACCAACATTTTTAATATTTACGTTGAATCATGCAACTTAGCTTATGATCTTGCTATGTTCTCCTTAGGGTCAATTTCATGGCATCTTTGAAAGCGTAAAGCATGTTAGCATGGCAAGCATGTTATCGAATTGAATAGGCAAACAAACAAGCAATCTCGTGTTTGATTCGTGGCGCGACTTCTTACCAAGTCGACGCACTCGCCCTTGCACCGACGCAAGGTGAATACGCCGCATTCCTTCCCTGTTATGTTATATGTGCATCTCTAAGCAGGATCTCTATGCGGGACGCATCTGCGCCTACACTTTCAACCCATCATTCCTTAACTATATGAAGGTCGTGGGCGTATCCGCGCCGGAATGGACTAAAGGAGTTTCTCTTTTATTTTTCCTTACTTTCTTTTCTCTCATTCTTTTCTTTCTCGAAATCGAATTTGGGTAGTGTCACGCCCCGATCCGGGAAATCGCTCGTCCTCGCTAGATTTCACCCGAATCATCGTCCTTGCTGGGGCGTGATGCCGCACGAGCCTGGAGTTGCGCTCGTGCAAGGCAAGATAACAGGTTCACATAGAACTATCTCAAATCGATAACATAAGCAGCGGAAGGAAACAAAGTAAAACATAAAAATCTCTTTTATTGATTATGAACTGAAGATTACAAAGGCTCTGAATAGCCCAACATAAATGCCAATTGGCTACAACGCTCATGATCTCTCTTAGCTCACAAAGGATTACATTGTTCCATACATTATGCCTCTTTATAGCCACCAAGTTGTCTTCGGCCGAACATCTCCATGTCGCAAGTCCGAACGCATATGCGGTAGCTTCTCTTGAACGCCAAGGACTCCATGCATCGGCACGTCCAAGCCAAGCTCTGCCCCGAGCCGATCATAACCTAACCTGCACATAAACTAGTGGGGGATTAGTGCTTTCGTCCTCGCTTCGCACTGATCAAAACCCGCTCGCACCCAAACCAAACACTAAATTATTTAGTGGAACATGCATCATTATTGGTGATCTTTCTACTTAGCCTTAGGATCATTTTCATGGCAATCTTCATATATAGCAACTTATCATAATGTGTCCAAAATCGTGTTCCTGCAGCAGATACAGTTAGCAATAACATGAACGTAAACATAGTGTTCGTGCTCATCTCCGTCCCTTTTCGCCTAGCCTGTACTCGTTAGAACTTGCATAAGCAAACATACGATTCACGCAACCAACCAATCATAAACGTAAACATATGCATAATGGGTGGCAGGCCCTGCGCCTGCACCCAGCTCTCATCTCAGCCCACCGGCCCTATCTATATGAAGGTCACGGTGTTTCGCACCGTAATGGACTTGGCATCTCTTATGTGTAAGCCTACAATCACTTTGATACGGGTTGCTAGCCCAATATCCGAAGGATCCCAAACTTATGGATATCATAGCTTATCATAGCACTGGACGGTCGCAATCCGTCCGAATATTGTGCACCATAAATACCATACATAATTCCCTCCTAGGCCGAACGGTCCCGGTGTCCCGGCGTAACCGTTCGAGGGAAGCCGCACCTGTGCACGGGCAATCCGAGTCCATTGACCATGCAATACGTACCATAGCATACAATCCATAGCATACCAACCGATCTCATATTCCATAAACATAGTCCCGCCACATAAACATAGTCGCATCTCGTAAACATAATCCACCATCCATATGGGGAGCTCCGTCGGCGTTATGCCCCAACACATCTATATTGATGCACGACGCCCAACGACTTAGACATCTCGTACTCATATTCAGCGCGTACCATTCGTAAGTTGTTCTCATAGCCTAATTCCGTAGTTACTTAGTCATTTTGTAGTTTTCGTACATAAGTGCGCGAAGGCACGCTCAGCACCATAGTCAATGTTCTACGCCTAGAGTTCAATGTTCTCGGAGCCGTGCACATGATGCACATCTCGATATTGTCTTTCAATGTTCTACCATCATGCCCTACCGCGACCCGTACACTTGATGCACGTTGCTTCAATTGTTCAATGTTCTACCTTAGAGTTCAACGCATACTTAGACCTTTCGTCGCCGAGCCACGCTCGCTAACTCGATAACATCTTACGCATACCATAACATATTTTATTAGACGTGAAAGAATATGGAGAGAGAGTCAAGAACCCACCCACCTTAAGCCGATACGCCTTGCTGATTGAAGCAGCTCGCTTCCATACTCGATCGCATAGCTAACTCCCAAACTTAGCCATTCCTTTGAACTACTCGGTTGATTTGACCTATCGCGCCCATGCCACAATCCGTTGCAAGGCCATGATTTGGTTTTGCGGACACTTCACTGCATAAGGCAAAATGCTGACCTCTTATCGTCCAGCGTAAAAGCATAGTCTGCACACCAGATCAACTAAAATCAGCACTTGCTCAACGGGACTTATCCTTTGCATCGATTCGATTCATAGATTCCAACCGACTCAAGGCTTACCTTTGGCCAACTTAACTCTTGCATCGATTCGTATCGATACTTTATCGGGTCAACGCAACTCTTCGAGTCAATGACTCAATATAATGCACCGATGCGGAACGGGGCATTACATAATATACCACTCAAAATCAGGTTCGTCCTCGAACCGAAACCAACACTTAATCCAAGTGCCTCGCCAGATCGTTTCACGATCTCGTGCTACTATCGTTGGAATCATACAACTTAGTTTGGATCATACACATATTTTAGGCGTTCCACCAATATATGCATTTCAGCCAAGCTCAGTTGTAGGATTTCGGGACAAAGCTAACATGTTCAACTTAAATCCTCAAACACCAATTATTCCGTACTCGACTCAGTCATATCTTAGCACATATTCTTAGAGTCATGCTCGTAAACATCTTTGCACATACTTGATCCAACCATAATTTCGATCTCATAAGTTTCTCGACGGCCATCTATCGCATGCATTGCATTAAGTCATTGCGCATCCGATCGCAACAATTCTCTGCAACGCCTATTCGCCCAACCGTTTCTTATCTCTCGCATAACTCAAGTCTTTCATCCAATCATTCATAACATTTGGCCTTAACGACATGGACTAAGTCCACATGTCTCCATTTTCTTTGCCTACCATCCATACTAAGTCTCGCATATAACTATCCCAACACGACCCACGTTCTCGAACTGCCTACGCATCGCGTCTGAGGCTACCCCCGCTAGGTAACTTATCCAGACATCATACTTAATCTCTCCCAACACAAGAGGTCAACTTGAGTCTACGATGCTCAAAGGCAATAATCTTTTCGACCCAAGGTCTCTTACGATACACCTATCTCCGATTCTCCGTCGAATAGGAATTCCTTAATCTTTGAATCAGTCCCGACTAGTTCATTCCATAACATCGATCGTGCGCCCAACACCCATAGCCTAACCGTTACTCAAATCGATCTACGCCACAACTCTTATGGTCGTTCTACTATCCGTAGCTCTCGCGCATTGCAGAATTCTTGCAATCGCCTTACCGCATCGTATGCTAAGTACGTTCCTCAACATCTATTCAATCCAACATAACTTTTCTTGACCATATCGATTCTAGTACTCGCTAATTTTCGAGACACGATACTCACTCGCTTAGACTTATCCTCAACATGCACTACCTCATTCCTTCTCCTTCTTATGCGACTTCTTTAGGGTCATCCAATGGGACTTCAACATTCACTTGATTTGGCGGTCAAGTCTTCTAGGGTCATCTGCCCCGAAACTACGCTCGATAATTGAAGATCATCAACGAGGGACAGTTACAACGAACCATGTTATATCCTATCGCGGAGCCAAATCAATTCCCGATAATTACTACGAGACTTTATCCAACCTGACGTAACTTACAAATCCATAATTGTCTACCCCCGTGCAACTGATGCACCGTTAACTACTCGAATCACTTATGCACATTGTATACCGTTACTACTCGAATCACTCGTGTATTACCGTTAACAATATCGCAACCGAGCAATATTTGTTTGCCTCAGTACGAGTCCATCTACTCACGTTAATATCCGGCACACTCTAGGCTTATCGTACAATCCTCAATTCCACCTTCGTATCAAACCACAAGTCCATATCAAATTTGCCACGTCACGCAAGTTCGATCATCCCCACTGGATGAATCACCATACCAGTGCTCACGCGAAATGATCGTCCTAATTTGACGTGACGCATGTGCGAGGGTGGTGTTGCGCTCGCTCAAGACAAGAATGTCAGCATAGTGGTTATCCACGAAGAAATCCAAACACTTTCGTTTTCTTTCAAGTAATATCCATTCGCTCTCAATGTCCCGAAGCATTCCTACCGTCATCATCCAACTACTTTCAACTTAACTTGCATCTTATTCGTCCAACAACAATGCTCAACATAATTTTCGTTCATTCGATCAGAGTATCCCCGAGTTATTGTATATCGTCTTTGATACGTCTCAATACCATCGTCGATATGCATAACTTAAACATCTTCCTTTCTCATAAGCTCCAACTCGTTGCAATCACTGCCGTTATCCGAACTCGAATACGAATCAAGTCTTTCACACATCAAGATTCATTCCATTGTAACTAACCACCATCATCGTAACAAAATTTTCAGTCCACATATCCGTTCTCATATCCCTAACTCGTACTTCCAATCGTGCTACCGACTCATTGTGCTAACCCAAATTCGTTCGTACGATTTCTCCGTACCTACTCAACTCGTTCCGAAGAAGTCTTCATACTAACTCAACATAAGTTCGACCGCGTCGACTACTTCCTCAACGTGACATTCCTTTGCTATGCTCAGCCTATCGTCCGACTTACGCTTAACGACTCTCATCCGACGCATCATCCATAGATGCAACTCCTCACATAATCATTCAACTCAATTCATCGAAGCATACTAGCATCGACTTCTATCAAGTCATTCCCACTCGAGTCTTGGTACTACTTCGTCTGTTGAGGACAAACATATCGTAACAACATAATCATCTCGACAAAATCTATCACAAGTCACCAACCGGCTTAACGTAGCTATCGCTAAGTGGTATTCCATATACCACTCAGAAATCGAGCCTATCGTTATCGATACAATGCCTCACTGCATCGATCACACAATTGGTATTGCATATACCACTCAAAATCGAGTCATTACTCGACACCACATTCCGCATAGGTCTGACTTCTATCTCAACTTAACCGTCCCGTATAGCGATCCTTCCGATCCCAGCTCTAACATTAGCTCAAGTTTGACACACATTCAATCTAACCGTGTCATGGCGATCATATCGATCACACCCGCAACATTCGCTTATTCAAAGCTCAACGTGACATATGGCCAACATAAACGTTCGCCTACTCAACTCGACTTAGCGACCATCTCGACTCGTTATTATCGCATCCACGATCTTTCAATCTCGCTCGTTACAACTCGTACAACAACTCATTCTCGATACTTACGGTCTTTACCCAGTCTTGCACAACATATCGCTATCCATCCGTATAGCCATACAACATGCATCATACCATATCGAATCGTTGCACCGATGCAATGAACGATCCACGACTTGCTACACTCCGTGCAACCAACAACATATAACCATTCTCATAGCCACACAACACACATCGCCTTACATATCGACCCGTTGCACTTCGTGCAACCAACAACACATATTCGTTGCACTTCGTGCGACCAGCATCCCATAACTCGTTGCACTTCGTACAACCAACATTCCCTGATGGCACCCGGAGATCACGTGATAGTCATGACATACTTGTGGCAGACGTACGCAACATAATATAGACTTATTGTATGGAACATCCAATGTAGCGTCGAGCAGATCCATGAGCCATGCGGTTGCGGAAACAACTTAGGGTCAACTGAATTTTGATATCGAAGCAACTGAGGGTCAAAGAGATTCATACACGGTCCAAAGGATGGAACCGCTCTGATACCAACTTGTCACGCCCCGATCCGAGAAATCGCTCATCCTCGCTAGATTTCACCTGAATCATCGTCCTCGCTGGGGCGTGATGCCGCACGAGCCTGGAGTTGCGCTCGTGCAAGGCAAGATAACAGGTTCATATAGAACTATCTCAAATCGATAACATAAGCAGCGGAAGGAAACAAAGTAAAACATAAAAATCTCTTTTATTGATTATGAACTGAAGGTTACAAAGGCTCTGAATAGCCCAACATAAATGCCAATTGGCTACAACGCTCATGATCTCTCTTAGCTCACAAAGGATTACATTGTTCCATACATTATGCCTCTTTATAGCCACCAAGTTATCTTCGGCCGAACATCTCCATGTCGCAAGTCTGAACGCATATGCGGTAGCTTCTCTTGAACGCCAAGGACTCCATGCCTCGGCACGTCCAAGCCAAGCTCCGCCCCGAGCCGATCATAACCTGACCTGCACATAAACTAGTGGGGGATTAGTGCTTTCGTCCTCGCTTCGTACAGATCAAAATCCGCTCGTACCCAAACCAAACACTAAATCATTTAGTAGAACATGCATTATTATTGGTGATCTTTCTACTTAGCCTTAGGATCATTTTCATGGCAATCTTTATATATAGCAACTTATCATAATGTGTCCAATACCGTATTCCTGCAGCAGATACAGTTAGCCATAACATGAACGTAAACATAGTGTTCGTGCTCATCTCCGTCCCATTTTGCCTAGCCTGCACTCGTTAGAACTTGCATAAGCAAACATACGATTCACGCAACCAACCAATCATAAACGTAAACATATGCATAATGGGTGGCAGGCCCTGCGCCTGCACCCAGCTCTCATCTCAGCCCACCGGCCCTATCTATATGAAGGTCACGGTGTTTCGCACCGTAATGGACTTGGCATCTCTTATGTGTAAGCCTACAATCACTTCGATACGGGTTGCTAGCCCAATATCCGAAGGATCCTAAACTTAAGGATATCATAGCTTATCACAGCACTGGACGGTCGCAATCCGTCCGAATGTTGTGCACCATAAATACCACACATAATTTTCTCCTAGGCCGAACGGTCCCGGCGCCCCGGCGTAACCGTTCGAGGGAAGCCGCACCCGTGCACGGGCAATCCGAGTCCATTGACCATGCAATACGTACCATAGCATACAATCCATAGCATACCAACCGATCTCATATTCCATAAACATAGTCCTGCCACATAAACATAGTCGCATCTCGTAAACATAATCCACCATCCATATGGGAAGCTCCGTCGGCGTTATGCCCCAACACATCCATATTGATGCACGACGCCCAACGGCTTAGACATCTCGTACACATATTCAGCGCATACCATTCGTAAGTTGTTCTCATAGCCTAATTCCATAGTTACTTAGTCATTTCGTAGTTTTCGTACATAAGTGCGCGAAGGCACGCTCAGCACCATAATCATTGTTCTACGCCTAGAATTCAATGTTCTCGGAGCCGTGCACATGATGCACATCTCGATATTGTCTTTCAATGTTCTACCATCATGCCCTACCGTGACCCGTACACTTGATGCACGTCGCTTCATTTGTTCGATTGTTCAATGTTCTACCTTAGAGTTCAACGCATACTTAGACCTTTCGTCGCTGAGCCACGCTCGCTAACTCGATAACATCTTACGCATACCATAACATATTTTATTAGACGTGAAGGAATAGGGAGAGAGAGTTAAGAACCCGCCCACCTTAAGCCGATATGCCTTGCTGATTGAAGCAGCTCGCTTCCATACTCGATCGTATAGCTAACTCCCGAACTTAGCCATTCCTTTGAACTACTCGGTTGATTTGACCTATCACGCCCATGCCACAATCCGTTGCAAGGCCACGATTTGGTTTCGCGGACACTTCACTGCATAAGGCAAAATGCCAACCTCTTATCGTCCAGCATAAAAGCATAGTCTGCACACCGGATCAACTAAAATCAGTACTTGCTCAACGGGACTTATCCTTTGCATCGATTCGATTCATAGATTCCAACCGACTCAAGGCTTACCTTTGGCCAACTTAACTCTTGCATCGATTCGCATCGATACTTTATTGGGTCAACGCAACTCTTCGACTCAACGACTCAATATAATGCACCGATGCGGAGCGGGGCATTACAGGTAGCCCGGTATTTCACGGGTTGGGTTGCTATCCAAACTACCGAAACTTACCGCGTTCCTACCATCATTTGCGGTTTCTCACATTTACGACCGAGTGCTAATCGGACTTCGCAGATGTGTGCCTATCAAAGATTACATCCCTCCTAGGCCGAACGGTCCCGGTGCCCCGGTGCGCCCGTTCGGAGGGAACGTTCCGTGCATAGAAGATATCATCGCAATTATCTCAAGTCCATTCCATTCGACCATGCAACGCACTATCATTCAAACAACCAAGCATAGCCTTGAGTCCAAGATTCAGACTTTATCATCTCGTATTTCTTCGGTTAACTTTCTATGTTCTCACGTTTCATACTTCGTTTCAATGTTCAATGGCATAATGCCTCAACTCAATGCTCGTCAACCGAACGACCCGAAGGTCTCGAACACCTTTCGAGGCATTATGTCATATTCGACAGTTCCGCCACATTCATGCCACAACTGTATTCTTTCGTAACGAAGCCATCTTTTATTATCCCGTGCACGTAGGCACGTTTCGACCGTATTTCCATATTCTATAACTTAGCATTCAATGTCGGAGCTTGCGCGCTAGAGCGCTCGCCTATTGTCTTTCAATATTCTAGCTGTCTAACTCGTACAGCAAGGGCACGGTATGGTTCGTGCACTAAGGCACTCGCCAAGTACAGTTATCCCATGTTCTTGCGGCTTGCGCACCGAGGCGCTCGCCTTTGCGATATCCAATGTTCCAAGCGACTCGTGTATTTGATGTACGTTTCATTTCAATTGTTCTAACTTAGTATTCGACTCACACTACGATTTTATCTCCGATCGGCCACGCCCGTGGCGTCGATAGGTTATCTTAGCATACAATGATATATTTGACTTATCGAATGAAGGAATAAAAAGAAGTCAATCCTCCCACCTTGAGTCGATACGCCTTCGTCGTTTTGCCGAGCCGATGCGGCTCGATTTCATAACTTCATTGCACGGCCACTCTCACGACTTAGCCATTCGAGCACTTCGTGCTTTGTTAAGTTATACGCCCAATTCACCTTAGCATGCCCAAGTCTTAGCCCGTCGCAAGGCGACGATTTGATTTCGCGGACCCCTTACTAAATCTTGCAAAAGATCGACCTCTAATATTTTCGCGTCAAAGTATAACCTGCACACGAAACCAACTAAAATCAATACTTGCATCGATTCGGACTTGCGCCTTGGTCGATTCGATTTCTTAGAATCTTCGAGCCATTTCAACGCACTCATCCTTCGGGGCAACGCGGCGCTTCGCATCGATTCAACTCGATGCATTCTTTCGGGGCAAGGCAACTCTTCGCATCGACTTAGTTTGATGCGTTGCTCGGGACAACGTAACTCTCGTATCGATTCGTATCGATACATTTTTATTCGGTAAACGCGACTCGTTGAGTCAACGCTTCAGCGTAATGCGTCGTACGGAGCGGGGTATTACACATACGCTGTCTAATTTTTACCTGTCCTAACATGCCTAACACAGTCCTTAACCACCATCAAATGGCTGTCCCATTAGGCCGACATATCAGCCCATCAAACCACCACCATAAACCCTTAAAATCAGTCCACTTTATGAGCATGAGTGTGTGTGTGTTTATGAGTTTGTGTGTGTGTGTGTTATGAGCTTTGTGTGAGTGTTTGTGGGAGCCTATATGAGATTGGCATAGCCTATAGGTTAGCCTATATCTAAGCCTAGGTGAGAGCCTATGAGTGTGGTGTCATGAGTGATATATGAGAGTGTTGTGTGTGTGAGTTGTGTGGGTGAGTGTTAGGATGATGTGAGAGTGATATATGATATGTGGTAAGGTAATGGGTAGAGTAAACTAATATATGTTATAAAATAGGCTAGATACCTAGGATACCTATATTTCTTGGTAGATAAACCTTAGATAGGATAGTATCTAGCTACCCTAAGGAGCCTAGGCTAGTATCTTAGGTATTAGCAGGGTTTCCTTTGTATTTGGCAAGGTAATCGGGATTACCTTGGTAAGGGTAATGTAGATAATACCTAGAACTAAGGTATTTGAGTTTAGTGTCACGCCCCAGAACCAGAATACTGGAGAGCGGGGGCAGACATAGCCAGCTACGTATATGAAATAGGATCCATCTCGCTATACGGTCACGGCTGTCTAGATACATGAGGGTTTATCTACAAGCCAGCAGTCCCTTAAGGTCATGAACAAGCCTAGTGTCTCAATCACAAGCAAATAAGGAAATGTTACAAGATGTATGATCATTAAATATACAATAATAAGGCGTCCCAAATATTACATATTCAGCTGATCATGAAGCTAGTCGTTACAAAATGTTAGGACTAACAAGAGTTTAGTCATACATGATCAACCCTAGGATCTGTTAATCATGATACAGCCCGTAGACAGACAGTAAGTTAAGTGCAACCGAGCTAACAGGTGCTCGTCGGCTAAACGCCTCAAAAGAATATTTTTACAATAAAGTGGGAGATAAAAAATAAATCCACTCGTTGCCAGGGTTCCGTCTAGTGGCCACCATCTGGCTGGAAGGTCGGTAGATCCTCTGGAGCTGCTCCGAAATCTGGCCATACAAAACCAGCTGGGTCAGATCCCAGAAAGAGCAAGTGCCACAAAGGAAGCTTCACTTAGGAACTAAAATCAGCAATCAGCACAAGAGTATAAATAAGGTAAAAACTAGAAATAAAGAAAATACATCAGGATGATATACGACGAGATAACCATGAAACTAATCAGATAACCAGGTTACAACCCGTAAATCAAACAAAGACCGAGGTTATAACCCTTCGTCTGAACAGAACTTGGAATTCTCACCATTTATCGGTAAAATAAATACAAGCATTCGGGTCATGCAGTAACTTGGAACAGGATCAGGACAAGACTAGACTGGTTAGACTCCATCCAATCATTTCACGGCCAAGCAAGAATTACGGCTTGATACTTTAACTAACTAGGGTTATCACAAGCCTAGTTACTAGCAAGATGCAGTTAGAATCTTCCACAGCCACAAGCCCTGCAGTCCATCCAGGTTACCTGGGTTAAAAGATTTAGAGTTGAATTTAGGTGGGTACATCATCCAGGAAACGCATGTACCCTTAGGTAGCTTGAAGGGTGCAACATATGACAGTGTGCTGGAAATGTGCCCTACTCGACGGCAGGCTACAGATCCCAAGGCGTGCCCAGGTAACAGGATTGCCTGTAGCTGGGAGATCTCTTTATGACTAATGTATTAATCTAGTTATTTAGCCTTAGTCCATTTCTGTAGGTACTCCTAACCGTGGTACTCAGGAGTCCCCTCCTAGACATGATGCAAGACAGGACTGGATTATTTGTACAAGCACAATCGCCCACGGTGTCCAAATTAATTATACAGGTCATGTCATGCCAGGTAGCCGTCGCAACAGCTGTTCAAGATAAATCATGTCAGGTGTACTTGTTAGGAGTACGCCACGACGGGCCAATATCATGTCATATTCAATTATCATTTACAAACATATTAAGTAAATTCGTGATTATCAAGTTCATGACAAAAGGCGTAAGGATATAAAATGGACGTAAAATATCTAATAAAATATCAATACACAGAGCTATAGGAGAGCCATGCGGCTAAGGCATATGCGGCCAGGAATGGTCTCATGCGGCTGGAAGAGAACAGCCCATGCGGCTGAACAGGGTCAGGCGCATGCGGCTAAAAAGGGAAAGGCTTATGCGGTCAAAGGGATATCAGTCATATGCGGCTCGGAGATCCACTCAGTCATGCGGCTGAGGAAGGCAAGACATATGCGGTCAGGAGGGTAGGGAACTCATGCGGCTGGCGGGGGATGGGTTCATGCGGCTGGCTGACCAATCAAGTACATGCGGCCGGGGAGGAGCAACCCATGCGGCTGCGGGGAGCAATGACTATGCGGTCAAGGGAAGCAAACCCATGCGGCTGGGAGACTGCGGTCTATGCGGCTCGCGAGCGTTGAGTTCATGCGGCTCAGGGTTGCTGGAAATCTATGCGGCCAAGAAGGACTGGGCCTCAGTCATGCAGCTGAGAAGGAATACTTGCCGCATGAACTTGTCATGCGGTCAAGTCAAGGCAATAGTACATGCTGTTGGAACTGACTTGCCGCATGAATGTTCATACGGTCAAGTGCTACCATGCGGCTCGGGACTGTGCTTCTTCTCCAAATTTCCGAGAAGAAGTACACCATAAGCCATGGCTTCCAAGCTGCATAACTCTATCATCCGGAGCCCAAATTCGAACTTCCATAGGTCAAAATGGGGTAGAACGAAATTCTCTACAACATGGAACCATCAAAACTCAGAAATAACAAGATTAAGTAGATCAAAACCCAAGAAATCTGAAAATAATATAAATATAAATCTACAAGAATCTAGCCATGGAAAGTGAAAATGCCAAGTTCTAAAGTAAGTTAGAAAACTGTAAGGAAGAGAATGAAGCAATAAAATTAGAGTTCCTCCATGAAGCAAGTTGCACTTGCCTAGAGCTTACTCTCTCTTTCTGGTAGGTAAGGAAGTAATGGAAGAAGAAGAAGAGGTTAATGAAGAGAGAGAATGAAGAAGGCTAATAAATGGGGATGGTGGTGGTAGGTAGGAGGTTCACCCTTTGGTTCATAATAAACCAATAGCAATCCCAAACCGACGAAGCCAATCCGAACCAAGAATAACCAAGCCAAACCAAACCAAGGAGATATGCAAATACAAGATAAAGTACTTATACGTATTCCAAATACGTAATACGAACACAGGTATTACATTTAGAGTCTAAGATATGGTTAGAACTTGGTTCCCTTGGTTGGTAATGATCAAATATAGTGCTCCAAGACTAGTTTTGACTTCGGTTGACCATTTTGACCAAAAGTCAACAAAAGTCAACCGAGAGTTAAACTTAGCCTTTAAGCGACTAGATTTGACCAAAACCAAATCAGAGTTGACCAGTTGACTGAAAGTCAACAGTTGGTCAACAATAGACTAGTTTGACCTAGAGTTGACCAGAGTTGACCAGGGTTGACCAGTTGACCAAAAGTCAACTGTAAGTCAACCTTTGACCCCGTTTGACCTAGTTTGACTTGGATTGACTTCCAGTGACCTGGTATGATCCAGTATGACCTAGTATGACTTAGGTTTGACCTAGATTGACCTAGATTCATATAGAATGCATTGTAATGCATCTTATTATCATTTTAGACATGTAGTGACTTGTGTTGCTCTGATTAGGAGACAGACACCACTCCTCAGGCAGTAGTTTTCTTCTGGACATTCAGCAGATCAGGCGAGTACATTCTCTGACCGTTTCATACTTGTTTGGATTTACATTATTGCTCTAGATTACTGTACTTGATGCTGACATGATTGTTATCACGGATTGGTACTATATGGATCTTCTTTTGAGATGTTATCCCCTTGTATTCACTAAATACATATTGTAATGTGCGTTTCACTTACATATTATATTTATTGAATACCCTTATCCTTGTATACTCATTGTGCATATTGTACTCTCATTATCACATGAGTCCCATGGATAGACCATTGTACAACTATTGTATAACATTATACATCTATTGTATAATATTGTACACTATTGTATAAGATAACGTAAATGGAGTGGATCCTTGTGTATTAATTGGGGAGGGGGAGTAGAATTGGTTATGTAATCAAATCCTATTGTATAACATTGTATAACTATTGTATATGTCTGTTGTGCACTCACATACAATGGAGTTACCATTGCATTGTCCTAAACCATTTACATACCATATTGTACTCTAAATCACATATTACTTACAGTTCTTACTTATCATATATAGATATTCTCTATTATCAAATCTCTGCTATTTTATATATACATTCTTCTTTCAGCATTTCCTGTATCTTACTCTATTTCATGCTTTATATTTTCTAACTTGATATAAACTGCGTGAGATGTTTTGTGCTCGCTGCTGTCCTGACTGGATCCGTTAAAAATATTACAGAGGATGAGGATGAGGCCCTATGTACCACCTATTACCGAGCAGGCTTAGACGACACCTGCGACCTGGTTTCTCTGGAGGACCCAGCTGCAGTACAGGATGCTACTCCCATAGTCTAGGCTAGATAGCTAGGCTTTATCTTTCAGTATTGTTTATTCGACATTTAGTTTTTATTCTGAGATGTTGTATATATTTAGAGACTTGTATTGAGCTGGATGTTTCTTGAGTTGTTATCTTAGACACTTAGACTCTCTGGTTGTATTTACGTAGATCCTTTCATTTCAGTATTTATCTATCTATCTTTCTATCTTATCGTTCTGCCTTAGATGTGATTGAGACTGTATATTGCTATCTCACCTCCATTCGGAGTGTATATACTGTACAGGTACCTTTATATTGTTAGATGATTGACCTAGGACAGTTTTCTACCGTCGACACTGCGGCGTAGGCTGGGCGTTGTTATGTTCTCGTACCCTCACAGTGGATGCGGGTCGTGACACGTTTTTAGTGGTGGCCCATGCAGGTCGAGTTTATGTAGTGGTATTCGAACTAGAGCATCACTACAGCCTGCAGTAGGATTAGGATATTTTGAAGGTACTCAATCACATTAGGAAAAACTCTTATCTAATTCATACCATCTCAGTTCTTGCTGATATTGTTCTCCTTTGAATATAACTGTCCTCCTTTGCTATTTTGACTCATTCTCAGCAATTGTTTCTTTTGATCTGTCTCCAGGATGGTTGAGACAAGATCACATCGCCAGGGCCAGGGGGACGTCGATGAGAGGTCTGCCACCTCTCATACCCAGCAACCAGCTCCTGGTACTGCAGCCCCAGTCATGCCAGCTGGAGTAGGCATTTCAGCTGCGTTCGGAGGAGCCCCTCCACCAGCAGCAGGGGGTATGCCTCCACCAGTTCGGAGGCAGGACCCAGTCATCCCAGAGGTGCCTTTCCAGCAGCCGCCGCCTACAGGATACGTGGACGCGGCACAGATGTTCGCCTACTTTCAGCAGTTTATGGAGGCACAGCAGGCCAGGGACATGGAGTTGGTCCTTATGACAGTCGCAGCTCGACCAGCAGTCCAGCAGTCGAAGACACCTGGGATAGAGCAGTTCCAAAAGATGAGCCCCAGAGACTTCCTGGGGACGGAAGGGATTTTATATGCTGACGAGTGGATCAAGCATATAGAGGAGATCTTCCGTCTGGCCCGGATACCGGTAGATCTCCAGATAGATGCAGCAGCTAGCCGGATGCGAGATCTTGCTCGCACCTGGTATCAGTTAGACCCCAGGGTGGGGGTAGCTGGACAGACCTGGGATGAGTTCAAGGGCTTCTTCAAGAAGAAGTTCTTTCCAGATGCAGCGCTCCGAGCCTTAGAGTCGCAGTTTGAGAGCTTAGTTCAGGGAAGCCTGTCAGTAGAGGAGTACGCTGGGGAGTTCGGCCGCCTCGACAGATTCATAGAGGGCTTGAGCGAGACAGCGAAGGCCCAGAGGTTCCGAAAGGGTCTGGTCAAGGAAGTCAAGTCCTTGACCAAGGGCAACAGGGATGCCACATTTGATAAGATTTTGACGGAAGCTTTATTGGCTGAGGACGATCTTGAGCTGCAGCTCAAGAGGGGGCGAGACACTGTCGGAGCCAGTAGCAGCGGAGGCCAGGCCAAGAGGCCTCACATATAGATTCAGCAGCAGTATCAGCAGTCGATGATCAACTTCCAGCAGCAGCAGAGGCCTGTTCAGCATCAGGGACGGAGACAGGTACTGTATCAGTAGAACACTGTGTGCAACTTCTGCAAGAAGCAAGGCCATGGGTGGGATGATTGTAGGAAGAGGCTGGGCATGTGTTTACTTTACGGTTCAGCGGAGCATCAGTGTAGAGAGTGTCCCAAGAACCCGACACCATTGGCTCAGGTAGCACCAGGAGCTAGGGCTCCGGCAGGGCAACAGAAGGGACCACCATTGCAGACTCAGCAGCAGAGGTTCGTACAGCATCAGCAGCAGGCCTGGGGAGGCCAGCCAGGGCGAGCTTTTGCCATGACAGCCGAGGATGCTCAGGCAGTAGGAGAGGTGCTTGCAGGTTCTGATCTTCTCGATTCCATTTCTTCATTATACCTATCTTGAAATTCAATTCCATCTATTCCTATCTGTTTCCTCATTGTTGATAAGTTTTGATTTGGTGTTTCATTATGATTTAATTTTCTTCTGAGATAAGTCGTATGGGCTAGGTCGCCTTGATTATGAGATTTTAGAATCCTCTAGGGTCATGCTAGCAGGCATAGTGAGGACATATAGTCTAATTATGGTCGCATTTCTCGGGTGTGGGAATTTAAAGTTTTTGCTGCCAAGCATGCGACAATGCAAAAATTTTAAATACCATAATTTTAGAGGTATGTACCATAGTTGAGGACTCTGTGATTATCGTAGCCTTTCTCACTGGCATGATGGAGATTCTGAGTATCATGATGATTGGACAGACGTATACGATTATCGATTTGCATGATTTTCTGTGTTTACTTTATTTTAAATTTTTTTGGATGATTTTTTTAAGGTGGATAGACTTATAGCATCTATTTGAGAGTAATTTCAAATTTTGTAATTTTAGTCATTTAATTCATTCTTTGATTTTGAGATTTTAAATCATTTTCATTTTAAGCCATGACTTGTGATTTTGATATTTTACTATTGTTTGGTTTTAATTTCGAGGACGAATTTTTTTTAAGGTGGATAGATTTATCACCCCCAGTTTTCAGAAACAGGGGTATTTTTTTTCATTTTTCATTTTAGAATATTTTTGAAATTTTTTATTTATTTATGATATTATTTCGGGGTTATTTGAGTCGGGTTCGAATTTCAACTCAATCCGACTTGTAACGGGGACCCGGGGTAGTGTTGACTCTAGTGGGACCCGCACACTAGTTAGCCATGGCCCACATGACATTTATTTTAGTTAGTGGTTAGACCAATTATTTTATGGTAGGATTAGTTAGATTAGTACTTTAGAAATGACTAAACTAGCCCCCGACTTAAACCTTTCCTAATATTTATTAATTAGACTAGTGGAGGGCATTTTAGACATTGCAATAGGGGGAATACCAAGCCATATGGCCGGCCACATTAGGAATGGATAGGCTCTAGTTTATTTGGAATTATCTCTTCCATTTTCTCTTTCTTGTTCTTCCCCAAATTTCTAGAGAGCAATCTCCATTAATTTCTCCACCAAATCCTTCCATTTTTTACCCAACCTTCTTCTTTCCTTCTCTACTCAAGCCAAGGAGGAAGCTAGCCAAGTTTGGGAGGATTCGGAGCTCGTTCGTGTCCTTTTGGAATCTCTACGTGTCGGTGTCGTGTCGGAAGGGTTTTCCTTTGAATCTCTCTCCCGGAAGGTATCATCTCTCCTCTAATCCACCCCTACATGCATATAGGTTGATTTTTGACCCATAGGAATAACCCCCATGGTTGTGTCTCCATTTGTGTCCGTTTCGTGTCATTTTGGAGACTTTTAGGAGTGTCCTATGTGTAGGTTTGTGTCCTAGTGGGAAAAATCCCTATTGGATACTTGTATTTATTATGTATATTGTTTAAATGATTTATTAGAGATTAATCCCAGATTTCTATTGGCTTTGGGATGTGTTTTTCTATGTATCATATTGTATCTTATTAGTTATCTATATATGTATATATATATATGGTTATATATATGTTATTATATATATATATATATATTTTTTTTCTATATATATATATATATATATATATATATATATATATATATATGTATATATATATATATATATATATATATATATATAATATATATATATATAAAATATATATAAATATGTATATAAAAAAAAAAAAAAATATATATATATATATATATATATATATATATATAAAAAATATATATATATATATATATATATATATATATATATATTGTGGATTATATGTATATGTATATATACTATGGTATGTAAATGTATATTCATTGTGTTATGGGTGTGGAGGGAAATTTCGGCCAAGGAAGGAAGAACTTGAGGGTGTTTGGAGTTGGTTTGGTATTGAGTGTGTGTGTTTGTTTTAAGGGTGTTTGAGAGATTGTTTGTGAGAGTTTTGAGAGGAGGATAGAGTAGTGTAGAGAGTGGAGTTGAGGGGGGGGGGAGGAAACCACCTGAAAACAGCAGGTAACAGCAGCAATAACAGGGCAATTCCAGCCCAATAAGCCATCCTAAACCTGTCCTAACCAAGCCACTAAGTGGCTGTCCCAAAGCAGCCCAAAGGCTGTGCTAAATAGCCCTTAACTGTCCCCTATACCAGCCCCTGTATAGCCTTTAACCACCCACAAACCAGTCCCCATTTACCCTATTAGCAGCCCCTTAAACACACCCTTATAGCTGCCATAAACCACCCCAAAATTAGCCCTCTATTAACCCCAAATAGCAGTCCTAAACCCAGCTTGGTTCAGTCCTAAATAGCCCTTTGTATTGCTCCTAAACCCCCTGTTAACAGCCCAACTTCAGTCCATCTTGGCTGTCCTAAACCTGTCATAAACCCCCATATTTCAGCCTAAAAATTGGACACTAACACAGCCCCTTAAACACCATGTTGGCTGTCCCCATTAGCTTCCAAAACAGCCCTTGTATTGCCTATAAATCTGCTCCCAAATCTGTCCATATAAATCCCCACAAAAATAGTCCTAAACAAGCCTATATATGGCTGTCCCCAACTGTCCATAAATCAGTCCATAGCTACCAATATTAGCCCCCATTGCTGCCTTCATTTCAGTCCTAAATAGCACCCCTTAACAGTCTAAAAATCAGCCCTTTGTATGCCCATCTAGTCCTTCAAACTTGCCCATAATAGCTCCTAAACACAAGCCATATGCTGTCCAATTTTCACCTGTCCTAACATGCCTAACACAGTCCTTAACCACCATCAAATGGCTGTCCCATTAGGCCGACATATCAGCCCATCAAACCACCACCATAACCCCTTGAAATCAGTCCACTTTATGAGCATGAGTGTGTGTGTTTATGAGTTTGTGTGTGTGTGTTATGAGCTTGTGTGTGAGTGTGTGTGGGAGCCTATGTGAGATTGGCATAGCCTATAGGTTAGCCTATATCTAAGCCTAGGTGAGAGCCTATGAGGGTGAGATCCGTCTCACTGTATCGATATTTTATACGGATACGTGTTTATTTGAGCCGTATTTCGTATTTATCGATTTGCGTGATATTTTAAAATTTTCCTAAGTGTAGAATTTTATGACTTGGTTTAACTTAGATTTGGTTTTATTTGGTTCGGTTCCACTTTGACTTGGTTTGGTTTAGTTTGGTTCTTTATGAGATGAGGTGTATGGTTTAGATTGAATGGAGAGGAATGAATGGTGGAGATTACTTGAGCTTGTTATATAAGCCACTTTTTCTCTCTCCCTCCTTATTTACCCTCATTCATTTCTTTTCCACCAAACCCTAGCCATTAGAGAGAGAGGCAAGTACACCTTGTCGAACCTAGAACAAATTTATTTTTGTTTGTTCCATCTTCTTTCTTGCATGATTTTAAGCATGTTTAGAACTTGGAGTTTTTGATTTTATCGGGTGGATTCTGGTAGATCTAGCTTTGTGGAAATTTTAGTTTTCATGGGCTTCGACCTGTTAAACTTGCTTATTTTTGCTAACTGATGGTTCCATGTTGTAGAAAATTTCATTTTACCCAAATTTGGCCTATGGGAGTCTGGATTTGGGTTCCTATTGTTGTTTGGTGGAGCATGGAGGCCATGGTATTTTCATGGGCATGTTCTCTGTGGGAGCCATTATTTACACTCTGAGCCGCATGGGCATTTTTAGCACTTGGCCACTTGGCCGCATGTACCAGCACTTGGCCGCATGCAAATGCCAAAGTGAGCCGCATATGGAAACAAGTCAGCCGCATGACTATTAATGTATTATTTAATGCTTGTGCTGGCAAGCTTGCTTGCATTCTAATTATTAATGCATGTGTTCTTTAAATGCATTATTTAATGCGTGGGTTAGCAAGCTTTGCTTGCATGCACACGTACAGTAGCTAGCCGCATAGGCATTATATTTTAATGCATATTTTGAAAGCATTCAGCCGCATGCCACTTTAATGCATATTCTAATGCATGCATTAATATTCTAATATATGCATTACGTGAATGCATATTCTAATGCATGCATTTAATAATGTATTAGAATTCTTATGCATGGGAATTAATGCATGAGAATTTTTATGTTAGCATTTAATGCTTAGCTTTAGCACTTAAGGCATTTAGCATTAGCTTTTGCACTTGGCCGCATGGCCTACATATTTTGGCCGCATATGCATGGCTCTGATTGGAACAATGGCCGCATAAGGCCATGTTATATTTAAATGCTTGTTGCAGCTTGCATGCTTTATATTAACAAATGGCCGAATGGCCTTAGTTAGCATTGAATATATTTAATGGCCTTAGCATTGCATGTTTTTGCATGCTTTTGCATGTACTTGCATGCTGTGCTTATTTATAATAGGACGCATTGTAATGCATTAGCTCCTAATGCTTGGCTTTTTGCATTAGCTTTAGTATTTAGTGCAGGAACATTTTGCTTGCATGGAAATCATTGTAATGCATTAGCTTGCATGGAAATCATTTAATGCACTTTCTTTAGTAATTAAAGCAGTAGCCGCATATGGCTTTGCTGCCATGATATATTTAATATATAATATACATTCCATGCAAGCTTGCTTGCATGCTATTATAAGTGAGCCGCATATGGCTTTGCTACCATGATATTTTTAATTTGCATACATGTAAGCTTTGCTTGCATGCTTAATCTTCTTGGCCGCACGGCCATATATATATAATATGTGTATGGCCAATAATTCTTGGCCGCATGCATTGTTTGAGTGGCCACGTGCCATATTTTGCCGCATATACCATGGTGTGCTGGCCTCATTAGTATGAAGCATTAATTGTAGTAGGGTTCCACAAGGTTTGTATCCATGTAATTTTAGGCCACATGGCCCCAGTACTTGAGTGGCCACGTGTCCTTTTCTTTTGCTTGAGTGGAAGCTTTTATTTATTGCGGGTTCCTCTCTCCTTGTCTTTTCTGGTTGCATAAATATTTTTTGCTGGCCGCATGGCCCCTTCAGTTATTTTCTGGCAGCATATTCTTTGGCTGGCCGCATGGGTGGCCTCCCACTCTCTTTGGCCGCATGTATGTTCTCCCACTTTTGGGCCGCATGGGGTCCACTTTGATTGTTTAAATATTTTATTTGCCTGAATTTTGGTCAGAATTTCTTCCCACTCCCAACATGAAAGTTGTAGAGTTTCTCCTTGGCTTCAAGAATATATACATATATTATATTATTATTTAATTATGTAAGTTTCTCCCCTCCTTGATAAACGAGAATGACTTTACAGTGACCCGTGGTGGTGCACTCTTGACTAGTAATAATGAATAAAAGTGGCCCGCCGTGGCACACTCTTGACATGATACTTTTTGTAATGCTGTTGCGACGGCTAACATGACCTGACAAGTATGAATGACCTGGACACCGTGGACGATTGTGCTTGTACAAATGAACCCGTCTCATCTTGCATCATGTCTAGGACAGGGATCCCTGAGTACCACGGTCAGGGGTACCTAGGGTAAATTGACTAAGGCTAATAACTAGAATAATCCAGTAGTCATGAAGAGATTTCCCCAGCTACAGGTAATTCCGTTATCTGGGCACCCCACTTGGGATCTGTAGCCTGCCGTTGAGTAGGGCACATTTCCAGCACACTGTCATGTGTTGCACCCATATTGTACTAATATTCGCTGGATAACCTGGATGGTCTGCAGGGCTTGTGGCTGTAGAACATCTCATCGCATATTGTTAGTAACTAGGCCTGTGATAACCCTAGTTAGTTAAAGTATCAAGCCGTACTTATTGCTTGGCCGTGAATGTTGGATGGAGTTCAATCTGTCTAGTCTTGTCTTGATCTTGTACATGATTGTTACATGTCCTGATTTCTTATTTTATCTTGCCGATAAATGGTGGGAGAAACCAAGTTCTGTTCAGACGAAAGATTACAACCCTGGTCTTTGTTTGGTTTACGGGTTATAACCTGGTTATCTGAATAGTCCCATGGTTATCCCATCGTATATCACCTTCCCAGTCTAAGTCTTGTCTAGATCCAGTTCCTAATTTTTCCAGGATAATGGTTGCAAGGATTGTCACTCTAATGTATTGTACTCTGTATTGTCACTCTCTAATTGTCACTTAATGATTGTAACCTCTAGCAATAAATGATCAGAGACCAAGTTCTGTTCAGGCGAAGGGTTACAATTCCGGTCCTTGTTTGGTTTAAGGGTTGTAACCTGGCTTCCGGAACAGTACCTTCGTCCTCTCTTCCTATATTGCCTGGCTCTATTCATTTAACATGTTCTCCAGTTTACTTTATGTAAAATGATGATTTACTTACTGTCTTTCTATGTTCGGGATGAGTGCATTGGTACTATACGAATCTCGATCCTCCTTTACTTATTACTTTATCTCCCTGTTGATTGCCTATGATTGCTGGTTTTAAGTTCATAGTTCGGCCTCCTTTGTGGTACTTACTATTTGGGGCCTGACCCCACTGGTTTTGCATGGCCAGGTTCTGATAGAAGAGCCCAAAGGATCTACCGCACCATCTACTCGACGGTGACCAGCCGGAGCACCAGAGTGCCTCAGTGGGTTTCTTTTTCATCCTCCCACTGATATGTAAATTCTCCTCTTGTAAGTTTAGCCCCGAGCACGTGTTTAGCTCGTGTTTTGGTATTTTCCTTGATAATGTAGCCTACGGGCATAAACATGATATGTGTATTCTAGACTATAGCTAGTCCTTATCATGTACGACTAATACCCTAGCTAGTCATCAGTTCTGTGGTACTGGCTTCATGATCAGTCATGTATATTTGGTTCGGGACGCCTTACTATTGTATGTATGATGATCGTACTCTTTGCTCTTGTATAATTGCCTATGATTGAGATACCTAGGATTGTTAAACCATAGGATTAACTGATGGCTTGTAGAGTAACCCCCATGTCTTGACAGCTTATACGTGATTTCAAAGTATTAACGTACTTTAGGATTGCGTAGCTGGCTGTGTACGCCTCCGTCCAGTATTCTGGTTCTAGGGCGTGACATGGTTTTAGTGGTGGCCCATACTGGTCTCGATTTTCAGATTTGTGGGGGGTTACCATGTTTAGATATCTCAATCATGATTATTCTTATTGATCTCCTTCGGATTATTCTCTATCTTTGATACTTGACTTGATATCTGTTTTGATCGTTGATCATTCATGTTCCCATGATTTGATCTTGTGTCCTTCAACTTTCAAGGGCACTGTTCTTGATCCTTCTGATTATCTTGTTCGTGTTTTGCCGAGGGCAGCTCAGCATTCTTCAGCTAGGCCAGTTATGGAGGATCAGTCTCAGCATACAAGCAGAGATGTCAGTCCATCCCAATCAGCCAGTCGCTTCTGTCTTCGTATCTTATGACAGGTGATAAAGTTCATGCATCTGTTTCAACTACGATGATACGTCCTGGGTAGAGTCATGTCTTGAACTAAGTCATTGGTACCGACTTACCTTGAGGCTTGACTTTTATCCATTTTTGGGAGTCAGCTTAGGCCAGCGAGGACGTTGGTTTCTACACAACTGTCTCAGGAGTCATATTGATCCATATGCCTCCAGTCCTTCTTGATCATGATTGTATTTATTTTTGTGCATTTATTTACCGCTTACGCATTTATTTACATTACTGATTGTTTTACTTTACTTATATGTCGTGCTTGATTTATTGAGATTGTTAAGTTTTCTGGAGCTTTTGTTTTGTTATCTTGCTCGACTAGCCTCAGAAAATTCTGAGGACGGAATTTTTCTAAGGTGTGGAGAGTTGTGAGACCCGTCTCACTGTATCGGTATTTTATACGGATACGTATTTATTTGAGCCGTATTTCGTATTTATCGATTTGCGTGATATTTTAAAAATTTCCTAAGTGTAGGATTTCATGACTTGGTTTAACTTGGATTTGGTTTTATTTGGTTCGGTTCCACTTTGACTTGGTTTGGTTTAGTTTGGTTCTTTATGAGATGAGGTGTATGGTTTAGATTGAATGGTGGAGATCAGTTGAGCTTGTTATATAAGCCACTTTTTCTCTCTCCCTCCTCATTTACCCTCATTCATTTCTTTTCCACCAAACCCTAGCCATTAGAGAGAGAGGCAAGTACACCTTGCCGAACCTTGAACAAATTTATTTTTGTTTGTTCCATCTTCTTTCTTGCATGATTTTAGGCATGTTTAGAACTTGGAGTTTTTAATTTTACCGGATGGATTGTGGTAGATCTAGCTTTGTGGAAATTTTGGTTTTCATGGGCTTCGACCTGTTAAACTTGCTTATTTTTGCTAAATGATGGTTCCATGTTGTAGAGAATTTTATTTTACCCAAATTTGGCCTATGGGAGTCTGGATTTGGGTTCCTATTGTTGTTTGGTGGAGCATGGAGGCCATGGTATTTTCATGGGCATGTTCTCTGTGGGAGCCATTATTTGCACTCTGAGCCACATGGACATTTTTAGCACTTGGCCACTTGGCCGCATGTACCAGCACTTGGCCGCATGCAAATGCCAAAGTGAGCCGCATATGGGAACAAGTCAGCCGCATGACTATTAATGCATTATTTAATGCTTGTGCTGGCAAGTTTGCTTGCATTCTAATTATTAATGCATGTGTTCTTTAAATGCATTATTTAATGCGTGGGTTAGCAAGCTTTGCTTGCATGCACACGTACAGTAGCTAGCCGCATAGGCATTATATTTTAATGCATATTTCGAAAGCATTCAGCCGTATGCCACTTTAATGCATATTCTAATGCATGCATTAATATTCTAATATATGCATTACGTGAATGCATATTCTAATGCATGCATTTAATAATGCATTAGAATTCTTATGCATGGGAATTAATGCATGAGAATTTTTATGTTAGCATTTAATGCTTAGCTTTAGCACTTAAGGCATTTAGCATTAGCTTTTGCACTTGGCCGCATGGCCTACATATTTTGGCCGTATATGCATGGCTCTGATTGGAACAATGGCCGCATAAGGCCATGTTATATTTAAATGCTTGTTGCAGCTTGCATGCTTTATATTAACAAATGGCCGAATGGCCTTAGCTAGCATTGAATATATTTAATGGCCTTAGCATTGCATGTTTTTGCATGCTTTTGCATGTACTTGTATGCTGTGCTTATTTATAATAGGACGCATTGTAATGCATTAGCTCCTAATGCTTGGCTTTTTGCATTAGCTTTAGTATTTAGTGCAGGAACATTTTGCTTGCATGGAAATCATTGTAATGCATTAGCTTGCATGGAAATCATTTAATGCACTTGCTTTAGTAATTAATGCAGTAGCCGCATATGGCTTTGCTACCCTGATATATTTAATATATAATATACATTCCATGCAAGCTTGCTTGCGTGCTATTATAAGTGAGCCGCATATGGCTTTGCTACCATGATATTTTTAATTTGCATACATGTAAGCTTTGCTTGCATGCTTAATCTTCTTGGCCGCATGGCCATATATATATAATATGTGCATGGCCAATAATTCTTGGCCGCATGCATTGTTTGAGTGGCCACGTGCTATATTTTGCCGCATACACCATGGTGTGATGGCCTCATTAGTATGAAGCATTAATTGTAGTAGGGTTCCACAAGGTTTGTATCCATGTAATTTTAGGCCATATGGCCCCAGTACTTGAGTGTGTCCTTTTCTTTTGCTTGAGTGGAAGCTTGCATTTATTGCGGGTTCCTCTCTCCTTGTCTTTTCTGGTTGCATAAATAATTCTTGCTGGCCGCATGGCCCCTTCAGTTATTTTCTGGCCGCATATGCTTTGGCTGGCCGCATGGGTGGCCTCCCACTCTCTTTGGCCGTATGTATGTTCTTCCACTTTTGGGCCGCATGGGGTCCACTTTGATTGTTTAAATGTTTTATTTGCCTGAATTGTGGTCAGAATTTCTTTCCACTCCCAACATGAAAGTTGTAGAGTTTCTCCTTGGCTTCAAGAATATATATATATATATTATATTATTATTTAATTGTGTAAGTTTTTTCCCTCCTTGATAAATGAGAATGACTTTACAGTGACCCGTGGTGGTGCACTCTTGACTAGTAATAATGAATGATAATGAATGATAGTGTCACGATCCGCACCCATTTTTTTTAAACAGATACGAGACGTGTCCAAGCCAGCCTACGCCGCAGTGTTGGCGGTAGAACGCTGTCACGGCCATGAAGATCAAAATCACAAACAATGCTCATTCACATAATTAATTTAACTTACAATGATCACAAGTTTTACATTTGTAGAAAAATATAAACTTGTACAAATATTGGAATGACTACAACTCATCTATCTAACTAGTCTCTAGGCTTTTGTCTGCAAGTACACCCGTCACTCCCATGCTAAATGAATCCACAACTAACCTGAAAAATATGGTTTCCAGTCAGGAATGGAACGAGCACAATTCACTGAATGCAATTTCAAATAAAGAAAATGACTATAAAACAAAGGTTAGACATCAATCATGAGTTTTGAAAATAAACAGGAAATGCGAAAAACCAATAGTAAATAAATAGACACCAAATACCTTCCCCAACTGCTAGAAGTACCTTTGATATGTGATCGGTCTTGGGACAATTATGCGACACGGTCTACACGGTCTAAAGTTACACGGTCTACAGTTACACGGTCTACAGTTACACGGTCTAAAGTTACACGGTCTACAGAAAATATTGAAATAAAGAAATACTGTCTACAAAATAATAATCACGAACTACACAGTTTAAATACAATAATAATCACAGTCTACACTGTCTACTTTGCAATAAATAAATCAATGTCTACACTGTCTACTTTGCAATAAATAAAACACTGTCTACACTGTCTACAAGAAATAAATACAATAATAAACACGGTCTACACGGTCTAAGGTCAGATCACACATCCTTGGTACTTCTCCTTCCCGACTCAACAATTTATAATAGAAAATAATCTCATAACCAATGGCCAACCAATAAAATATAGTAAAAATCAATATCAAAATGCAGACAATAAACTGTACTCGCCTGTGGTCCTGTGCTGATAAAACCGATAATCTGAACTACGCAATGTGCCACAATAGTCAAAACCCGTACAACAGTCCCCGGATGCTAAAATAGACAATACCAATGATCTCAGAATAGTCAAATTAGCTAGGATTGCCTGTCCTTAAGTCCAATTCTGGACACAGGGGCAAAAACGATAATTTCGGGCCAAAACGATGTCCGCCGTTGGACCCGCTTTACGCCGAAAAGCGTGCCAGAGTCAACGGTCTCTAAAGTCATCAAACTACATGTCTACGGATCCATTTTTTGATACGAACCCAACCATATGTCCAGAGTTAGATTTCGGCGGGCCGTGCACAAAATTGCCCGTTGAGTGGGACCATGGGGCCCGCAAAACGGTAATTTTATTAACGGTCTCAGAATCGGACCAAACTTGGCATACAGGACCAGAAAAACGATACGGTTCTGATGGCGTAAGTTTTGTCTCGATCTGACAAGCATGCACAAAGTAATTGAAGAATTTACAAAGTGCACGATATGGTAAATTTTGACGGATATGCATCAAATTTGTCGCGCACACGCGACTAAATTGAATTCCGTCAAAGCCCACACGACCACAAAGCCGTTACGCAGCTTTTGATGCCTTCGGTTCGTGACCATGTCGCCCGGAATGGCAGGACGGACGTGGTATCGGAGGTTTTTTCTAGTTTTTTAAAACTGTTAATCATGGGTTTTCCTAATTTTTGAACGCAAATAACTTAAACTATATTAACTGAAAACAGAAACTAATAGAAGGGTTTCAAACTCTGATAGGTTCCCTACAATGTTGTCGAGATGGATTTACTAAACCGATAATAAATCGATTGGAATCGTTCTCCAAAAATGGGTACTTAGCGTTCCTATACCCTGTTTTTAAATGGCAATTTTCGTCGATTTCTTCATTGATATTCTGAGTCAAACCCTCTAGGAATCTCGAATCTATTTCCTAGTACTCCAAGAGGGTTATATAGGCTTTCCATAACAATTTACGATTTATAAAATGGCTCAGAAACGAGGGGAAAATTGTACCGTGAAGTTGGCGCTTCGCCATTGTACTGCTGCCGCTAATCCTCTGTGTCGCGCACGGTTTTCGCGTTTCCGGCCGGACGGCGGCGCGCCCAGGGCGGCGCGCGCGCGCGCGGGGGTGCGCCCAGGTGGGTGGCGACGTGGGTTTGCTTCGAGGGTTAGGGTTTTAGTTGATTTCTCCTCATCTTCTCTCGATATTATATATACGTCGGCTGTTCAAACAGAGGGTTTGCTGTTTGGCCGAGAGGATTAGCTCAAAGCCTGGACTGGGGAAATCAAGTTTGGGTTTCCTCTGGGTTTGTTGGCCCACTGGCTGGGCTAGGTCGCTCAGCTGTGAGCAGGGCTCAAGTCTCTTCTCTATTATTTGCCTATATATGGGGTCCCTTATATTGCACCCATTCTCTTATTATTTGCCTATAGAATTCATCTAGTAAACAAAGTTGTGCTACTTCCCTTCTTTTCTCTATTTTATTAAACCTAATATATATACACATAAATACACGTGTACGTATATATATATATATATATATATATATATATATATATATATATATATATTTTTTATATATATATATATATATATATATATATATATATATATATATATATATATATATATATATATATATATATATATGAAAAAAAAAAATATATATATATATATATGTATATATATATATATATATATACACACATATACATATATACTTGTATATAATATATATATTTATATATATACATACACACATTACCATATATATACCCCTGTATATATACATGCACATATATATACATACAATATTTATATAATTCCAAGTACCTATTTTTTATATAATATATAAGCATATATTCTTACATATAATATGAACATATTCATATAAGATTGGTATATGCGTAGCTGGAAAAATTATAAATGTATACATATATTTATCCATAACTGCCTCAATATAATAATATAAAATATTTATCCAATAGGATATAGATTCAGTATTAATAAAGTTTATTAATCACCTCAATTAATGAAATAATAAAGTAATTAATTATTTATAAAATCTAATAATCACTATTTTAAATAAAATAATAAAAAAATATTTTAAACTTTCGGGAAGGGGAGCTACAGATAGTGGCCCACCGTGGCGCACTCTTGACATGATACTTCTTATAATGCTGTTGCGACGGCTAACATGACCTGACAAGTATGAATGACCTGGACACCATGGACGATTGTGCTTGTACAAATGAACCCGTCTCGTCTTGCATCATGTCTAGGACAGGGATCCCTGAGTACCGCGGTCAGGGGTACCTACGGTAAATTGACTAAAGCTAATAACTCGAATAATCCAGTAGTCATAAAGAGATTTCCCCAGCTACAGGCAATCCCGTTATCTGGGCGCCCCACTTGGGATCTGTAGCCTGCCGTCGAGTAGGACACATTTTCAGCATACTGTCATGTGTTGCACCCTTATTGTACTAATATTCGCCTGGATAACCTGGATGGTCTGCAGGGCTTGTGGCTGTGGAACATCTTATTGCATATTGTTAGTAACTAGGCCTGTGATAACCCTAGTTAGTTAAAGTATCAAGCCGTACTTATTGCTTGGTCGTGAATGTTGGATGGAGTTCAATCTGTCTAGCCTTGTCTTGATCTTGTACATGATTGTTACATGTCCTGATTTTTTATTTCATCTTGCCGATAAATGGTGGGAGAAATCAAGTTCTGTTCAGACGAAGGATTACAACCCCAGTCCTTATTTGGTTTACGGGTTGTAACCTGGTTATCTGAATAGTCCCATGGTTATCCCATCGTATATCACCTTCCCAGTCTACGTCTTGTCTAGATCCAATTCCTAATTGTTCCAGGATAATGGTTGCAAGGATTGTCACTCTAATGTATTGTACTCTGTATTGTCACTCTCTGATTGTCACTTAATGATTGTCACCTCTAGCAATAAATGATCAGAGACCAAGTTCTGTTCAGGTGAAGGGTTGCAATCCCGATCCTTGTTTGGTTTAAGGATTGTAACCTGGCTTCCGGAACAGTACCTTCGTCCTCTCTTCGTATATTGCCTGGCTCTATTCATTTAACATGTTCTCCAGTTTACTTTATGTAAAATAATGATTTACTTACTGTCTTCCTATGTTCGAAATGAGTGCATTGGTACTGTACGAATCTCGATCCTCCTTTACTTATTGTTTTCTCTCCCTGTTGATTGCCTATGATTGCTGGTTTTAAGTTCATAGTTCGGTCTCCTTTGTGGTACTTGCTATTTGGGGTCTGACCCCAGTAGTTTTGCTTGGCCAGGTTCTGATAGAAGAGCCCGAAGGATCTACCGCACCATCTACTCGACGGTGACCAGCCGGAGCACCAGAGTGCCTCAGTGGGTTTCTTTTTCATCCTCCCACTGATATGTAAATTCTCTTCTTGTAAGTTTAGCCCCGAGCACGTGTTTAGCTCGTGTTTTGGTATTTTCCTTGATAATATAGCCTACGGGCATAAACATGATATGTGTATTCTAGACTATAGCTAGTCCTTATCATGTACGACTAATACCCTAGCTAGTCATCAGTTCTGTGGTACTGGCTTCATGATCAGTCATGTATATATGATTCGGGACGCCTTACTATTGTATGTATGATGATCGTACTCTTTGCTCTTGTATAATTTCCTGTGATTGACATACCTAGGATTGTTAAACCATAGGATTGACTGATGGCTTGTAGAGTAACCCCCATGTCTTGACAGCTTATACGTGATTTCAAAGTATTAACGTACTTTGGGATTGCGTAGCTGGCTGTGTACGCCTCCGTCCAGTATTCTGGTTCTGGGGCGTGACAATGAGTGTGGTGTCATGAGTGATATATGAAAGTGTTGTGTGTGAGTGAGTTGTGTGGGTGAGTGTTAGGATGATGTGAGAGTGATATATGATATGTGGTAAGGTAATGGATAGAGTAAACCAACATATGTTATAAGATAGGCTAGATACCTAGGATACCTATATTTCTTGGTAGGTAAACCTTAGATAGGATAGTATCTAGCTACCCTAAGGAGCCTAGGCTAGTATCTTGGGTATTAGCGGGGTTTCCTTTGTATTGGACAAGGTAATCGGGATTACCTTGGTAAGGGTAATGTAGATAATACCTAGAACTAAGGTATTTGAGTTTAGAGTCTAAGATATGGTTAGAACTTGGTTCCCTTGGTTGGTAATGATCAAATATAGTGCTCCTAGACTAGTTTTGACTTCGATTGACCATTTTGACCGAAAGTCAACAAAAGTCAACCGAGAGTCAAACTTAGCTTTTAAGCGACTAGATTTGACCAAAACCAAATCAGAGTTGACCAGTTGACTGAAAGTTAACAGTTGGTCAACATTAGACTAGTTTAACCTAGAGTTGACCAGAGTTGACCAGAGTTGATCAGGGTTAACCAGTTGACCAAAAGTCAACTGTAAGTCAACCTTTGACCCTGTTTGACCTAGTTTGACTTGGATTGACTTCCAGTGACCTGGTATGATCCAGTATGACCTAGTATGACTTAGGTTTGACCTAGATTGACCTAGATTCATATATAATGCATTGTAATGCATCTTATTATCATTTTAGACATGTAGTGACTTGTGTTGCTCTGATTAGGAGACAGACACCACTCCTCAGGCAGTAGTTTTCTTTCGGACATTCAGGAGATCAGGCGAGTACATTCTCTGACCGTTTCATACTTGTCTGGATTTACATTCTCGCTCTAGATTACTGTACTTGATGCTGACACGATTGTTATCACGGATTGGTACTATATGGATCTTCTTTTGAGATGTTATCCCCTTGTATTCACTAAATACATATTGTGATATGCGTTTCACTTACATATTGTATTTATTGAATACCCTTATCCTTGTATACTCATTGTGCATATTGTACACTCATTATCACATGAGTCCCATGGATAGACTATTGTACAACTATTGTATAATATTGTACATCTATTGTATAACATTGTACACTATTGTATAAGATAACGTAACTGGAGTGGATCCTTGTGTATTGATTGGGGAGGGGGAGTAGAATTGGTTATATAATCAAATCCTATTGTACAATATTGTATAACTATTGTATATGTCTATTGTGCACTCACGTACAATGGAGTAACCATTGTATTGTCCTAAACCGTTTACATAACCATATAGATATTTCCTATTATCAAATCTCTGCTGTTTTACATATACATTCTTCTTTCAGCGTTTCCTGTATCTTACTCTATTGCATGCTTTATATTTCCTAACTTGATATGAACTGCGTGAGATGTTTTGTGCTCGCTCCTGTCCTGACTGGACCTGTCACGACCCGCACCCTGTGTAGGGGTACGAGAAGTGGGTACGTCCAGCCTACGCCGCAGTGTCGGCGGTAGAACGCTGTCCTAGGTTACTATCTAATAACAACTCACACAATTATATAATGTACTTGTCAAATCTCAACTCTGAACGGAGGACAAGTATAGATATAATGAAATCTCAATCATAGTCTAAGCATGATAAGATAACACAGAAGTTTATAACTAAAGACTAAACAACAACAATTATAAACTACTAAATAATAATATCTCAAACAAACTCAAATACAAACTCGTATCTCAAGTTATTACAATTCAAGTTCTAAAACATAAAAACTAAACCAAGTCTATTAGCTAGTCTCCCTATCACTCCTGAGTGTCGGGGCCAAAGGTAGCTAAGCCATCTCCTGCTCCAAGGCAAGTAGGGCAAATGTCCTCAGGGCAATCATCTGTAATATTTTCAACAGGTCCAGTCAGGATAGGAACGAGTACAATTCATCAAGAAATCCCAAGTAAATGACAGAAAACTATAAAGCAGTTATAGACAGTTGTATTGATGAACATGGCAGTTTGTACGAGTAATGATGTAGAGAAACAATTAAGCTACAAGAAAAGTAAGGTAACTAAACAAGAGAAGAAGCATGGCAATGAAGGACTGTAAAATATAATCTAGCTGAACTAGAGTAACATGATATAAGTCCAGACAGTATAATATGAGTCAAGTGTAATCCTAATGTGAGTCTAATACAAGAAGAGTCGAATGTGATTCCAGTACAGTATGAGTCGAATGTGATTCTAATCATTGTTCTAATAAGGTGATTCGAATAAGGTGATACGAATAAGGTGATTCGAATAAGGTGATACGAATAAGGTGATTCGAATAAGGTGATACGAATAATGATTCACATGATGTTCAAACAATGATTCGAATAAATTCTCCAAGTGTGTTTTAAAATACCGATATCGACATGTAAACGGCTGTAGGTAATACGGCACACCCCACACTGATCAGGTAAGGGATGGCTATCGTTCAGATATCATTCACAGAGGGGTGATTCGAATAGGGGATATGTCTACATGTCTAATCAGTATTTCCCCGCCCAGTCTAATACAAATGAATCCATAATCCAACACATAAGACGAATACAAGTCCAGCCAGCACACGAAGATGCGAATAGGTGGTTCGAATAGTGATTCGTATGGTGATTCGTATGGTGATTCGAATAATAGAGGCAAGACGAGTAAGTATGTGTGTCGCATACATGGATTCAGTAATAACAATACATGTTTGTAACAAGAATTAAATAGAACTAACTAGAACCGAAGTACAATAATTGACAAATAAATGAAAGAACTATCAGAGAATGTACTCGCCTGTTACTCTGAAAAGAGTAATGTAATATCAGATGTCTGCACCGGAGCTACAATGTCCTAAATAGAGCAGTATGGGTTATAATATGTTTAAAACAAGGTAAATGAAGTTTACGATACAATCTACATGATTTCTAGGTCAAAGTCAAACTCGGTCAACTCTGGGTCAAAGTCAACTGGGTCAACTGGGTCAACTAGGTCAATCTTAGTCAACTATGTCAGACTCTAGTCAACTTAGGTCAATTGGTCATATATAGACTTAATGTTGACTTTGGTCAACTGTCTAGTCAATTTAGGTCAACTAGTCCAATCTAGTTTAAAGAGTCAACCTTTAGTCAACTTGGACTATGATCAACTAAGTCAATTAGTCAACATTGGTCAACTTGCTATTAGTCAAAATCCTACATTAAACAAATCCCATAACTCTAACCATATACCATATCATATATACATAAGGTATAACATGAACCCTTAACCAATACTGCCATCTATTAGACTAACACATAACTTCTCATATATAATATATAAATCACCAATACATTATCCCATAAGGTATACATGGTGTGTGTAGATAGGTGAGGGTATAGGTACATGTATAGGGCTAAGACAATGTGCATGTGTGTGTTTAAACATGTAGAGTGTGTGTGTGTATACCTTAGTGTCAAATAGGGAAACAATAAGTTCTCAGGAAATAGGCAATGTGTGTGCCAAAGGGTGTAGGCCATATTTGTTTGTTCAAATGAAAACAGTGCATCATCCAAACTAGGGTTGAGCATTCGGTTTATTCGGTTTAAACCGAACCGAATAACCCAAAACCGAATTGGGCCAAAACCGAATAAGCAAAACCGAAATCGAACCGAATTGGCCCAAAACCGAATCAAACCGAACCGAATTAAATCGGTTCGGTTTTTGGTTTATTCGGTTTATTCATATATTTTTGATTTTTTTTGAGCTTTTTTTGTTAATATATATAGTAACTAAATATACATAGACATATTTAGTATATACCTATATATATTTAGTATATACCTATATATATTAATACTTATATATATAGTACACACACACACACATACACATACACACACACACACACACACACACACACACACACACACACACACACATATATATATAAATTAATTAATTAAATTTTCTTATTCGGTTTTCGGTTTTGGACCGAAACCGAAACCGAAACCCAAAACCGAAACCGAAACCGAATAAGAAAATTTAGTATTTTCAAAACCAAAACCGAACCGAATTTTTTTAAAACCGAACCGAACCTCTTATTCGGTTCGGTTCGGTTCGGTTTTCGGTCCAAAACCGAATAATGCTCACCCCTAATCCAAACAGTGTATCACTAACAGTTTACATGAAGTCCCCACACCAATTTACATTCAAACTCAGGAATCAATGTATCACATGTTAAGTCCAGTTAACAATCTCAGTTTAACAGTGAATCACATATTGAGATAACCCAATCTCAGATAACCCAATCTCATTTAAACTATTTTCAGTTTCAGTCACGCTGAACCTTTAACTCAATTCAATATTTGAAAGAAAACCAAAACAATCTTAGAAACACACGTTTTTGAAACACAAGAACCTAGGTACTCATATGAATTTCATGTATACAATAAGATTCAACTTTATCATTCGAAACCCCCATTCAACCAATTCCCAATTCAGTCTCGAAATCTCATTTCAGTTTTCAATTAATCCCAACATTCACCCAATGAATCTAAACAGCAACTTACATATATACATATATACAACCTTAAATCTAATCTCTCAGCTAACATTTAATCCCATGTTCGAGATCCTGAAACCATCTCATTTCAGGTTTAGCATTTAACTGTCAGTTTCAATACACTAAAATTGGAATGAATTGATACATAGATTTACCCCATTTTGAAACCAAAACCTAATGAAAAACCCACAATCAGGCACATCAATGTGTTCCCCACATATACACGTGTCTAGGGGTGTCATTTCGTGTCCACATGAGTGGACACGAAGTGTCCAAACAGTGTCCTAACTAAGTATCAGACCTGTAGCACAGACAGGTCCTTGTGCGAGTGTGTCGGGGTCCATAGGACATGTTGTGTCCAACTCTAAGGTCTTGTAGGTGTGTCAACCTGTAGACTAGGTGTCCACGTGTCTACTGAGACCACTAGGTCGAGTCCAAGTCGCGTCGTATCACGTGTCCAAGGCCATATCAGAGACCAAATGTGCGCGTATGTGTGGACAGCACAAATCAGTGCGAGGTGGATAACTTTGTGAATATGAAACCAACTCGACCCAAACTTTGTGTGTGTCATGTCAGACATTAGACCCATGTGTCCACCAAGTTTCGTTCATTCTAGTGTCGTGTCGTGTCCTACAGGGGGCCCGAGTATCAGCAGAGAGCACGGCACAGTGCGGTGCCTCGTGCACGCGTGTCACAGACTCGTGCGCGTGACGCACGACACGTGACACGTCGTGATCGTGTCTAGGGGTAGAGGGGGAGTAGGGCTAGGAGTCTAGGTGCCTTCACGAAGTCCAAGTCGTGTCGTGTCCATGTTTTAAAGCCATGTCAGTGAGTGAAAAATCAGTGCACTATGCAGTATCAAACCAGTGCAGCTCGTGTTTCGTGTCCGACACAACTCAAAATGTTTTAAAACTTTAGGGGGGTCATGATAGTGTCTGCCCCTACCCTCGTGCCAATTTGTACGTGTCCAAGTGGTGTGTGCAGTGAGAAAACAGTGGGTGATAGCAGGACACAGCACGGTGGTCTCGTGCTGCGTGTCCGTGTCCCTTTTGGATACGAAAATTCCCCAAAAATTGACTCAGTCACATATATAAGTAATCCCCATATATAGGGCTACACAACCATGTAATTAGTTTTGTAAAATATTAAAATCCATTTCTATGTGACATTTCGTCGAACACGCATTTAAATACACCGATACGTGTTCGATACGGGCACGAAATGGGCTCAATTTCCTACCAAACTTGGGCTACACCTAGGGGGACCCTAAATGGATGCATCTATGTAAAGAAATTAGGAATTTACTAGGGTTTGTAGGGTTTTACCTATTGAGTGTTCAAACTCAATGTAAAGAGCCTCGATTCGATGTCTTCCTCGATTTTCTCCGGTTCAACCGTCCTTGAACCTTTCTATCTAGCACCCACAAGTCTCCTCTAATGTTGGGGATGATGATGCAATTGATTTGACTAAATTTGGGCTCAATTTGGATTAATTGGGAGAAGTTTAGGAAAGAACAAAGTAGGGCTTTTCTAGGATTTTTAAAAAGAGGCTAAGGCTTTTGTTAATATGACTTTATAGGAAGGGGGCTTGTATGGCTGTTGAAATGAGTAGGGTTAGGGTTTTAGATGAGTGGTTAGGATCACTCCACCCAATTCCAAGGCTTCCTATTGGTTCAAGGCTCCTTTTCACAAATATCTTAAAAGGAAAATATCTTACCATAATAATATCTAGATATTACTAACCTTGGCACTTAGTAGGAATGTTCTAACCTTAATTCTAACCTCAAGACTAATCTAGGTTAGGTTAACTTCTAGATCAAGGCTTAACTAAAAGACTAGCACAATATTTAATTAATATAAATTACAAATTCATAAAATTGTCAAAATGACCAAAATATCCCTGACTAAAAATTGATAATTTGAAATTCTAATCACGTGACTAGGCTCTCATGGTCATGGTTAGTCTCCGGGCTTAACAAAACTAGGGTTTAACTAGTTAACCATCAAAATCACCAACCATCATTTTAAATAGTTTTAAATTATTAAAAAATCACCAAAAATCACAATATGATTTAAATATCATTATTAAATGATTATAATCACAAAATTTCAAAATTATCCTCATTTGGAAAACTGGGTGTTACAAGTCTACCCTCCTTAGAAGAATTTCGTCCTCGAAATTAAGATGATCGTACTCCTCCTAGGTCAAACCCTCAATCAAACAAGGTCGAAGGATAATATGCAATCATAGTCCTACTGGTCCTGATTCCACAGTCTCGATCAGAATAACTACGCTATCTAACATATCACAAGTATATCCTGGCAGGTACTAATAGAATCACACATGAAGGTGAAAAGAAGGACAGGAAAGACAGACCTGCTAACCCGTCACCCATAGCGTCGGTCTACTCAACTTTCAGCACAAAAGCCCTGCCCCTCTGGGGTATATCCCTCTGATGGTGCACGGCACGGTGCTGCGCTATAGGTGGCCTAGCTCCCTCTATCTAATCCATGATACTCAAGTAACAGCCACACTGATATTCCATTCCATCATACTAGGGCACCATCTATATGGTATCTATTCTAAAATCTGATAATCATACCCGTCTATCCAGAACCATGTTACCAGAATCCTCGTTATGCCAGTAAGTTCTACAGCGATAATCCATAGAGTCCGCAACTAAGGTACATACCTCTAAAATTATGGTATTTTAAATTTTCGCATTGCCGCTAGCTTGGCTGCAAAAACCTTAAATTCCCACACCCGAGAAATACATCCAAAATTAGACTCTATCTCATCGCCAAACCAGCTAATATAGCCGTAGAAGACTCTAGATTCTATGACTGAGGCAACCTAGCCCATAATGTTATCTTGGTAGAAAATCAAGTCAATAATGAATACCAAGAATCAAATTCAACGATGAACAAGGAAGTAGACAGAAACTGTCGGAATCGAATTTCGAGATAGTTTATAATGAGATTCTCAAGGGTCATCCCAGAAATCTTCTCAAGTAGTCCTAACTGTGATTGAGTACTCTCTCAATTAAAGCCTATTCCTTAGTTCCTATCGCAGGCTGTAGTGATACTCTAGTTCGAATATCACTACATAAACTCGACCTGCATGGGCCACCACTAAAAACGTGTCACGACCCGCACCCTGTGTAGGGGCACGAGAAGTGGGTACGTCCAGCCTATGCCGCAGTGTCGGCAGTAGAACGCTATCCTAGGTTACTATCTAATCAACAACTCACACAATTATATAATGTACTTGTCAAATCTCAACTCCGAACGGAGGACAAGTATAGATATAATGAAATCTCAATCACAGTCTAAGCATGATAAGATAACACAGAAGTTTATAACTAAAGACTAAACAACAACAATTATAAACTACTAAATAATAATATCTCAAACAAACTCAAATACAAACTCGTATCTCAAGTTATTACAATTCAAGTTCTAAAACATAAAAACTAAACCAAGTCTACTAGCTAGTCTCTCGATCACACCTGAGTGCCGGGGCCAAAGGTAGCTAAGCCATCTCCTTCTCCAAGGCAAGTAGAGGAAATGTCCTCAGGGCAATCATCTGTAATATTTTCAACAGGTCCAGTCAGGACAGGAACGAGTACAATTCATCAAGAAATCCCAAGTAAATGACAGAGAACTATAAAGCAGTTATAGACAGTTGTATTGATGAACATGGCAATTTGTACGAGTAATGATGTAGAGAAACAGTTAAGGTACAAGAAAAGCAAGGTAACTAAATAAGAGAAGAAGCATGGCAATGAAGGACTGTAAAATATAATCTAGCTGAACTAGAGTAACATGATATAAGTCCAGACAGTATAATATGAGTCAAGTGTAATCCCAATGTGAGTCTAATATAAGAAGAGTCGAATGTGATTCCAGTACAATATGAGTCGAATGTGATTCTAATCATTGTTCTAATAAGGTGATTCGAATAAGGTGATACGAATAAGGTGATTCGAATAAGGTGATACGAATAATGATTCACATGATGTTCAAACAATGATTCGAATAAATTCTCCAAGTATGTTTTAAAATACCGAGATCGACATATAAATGGCTGTAGGTAATACAGCACACCCCACACTGATCAGGTAAGGGATGGCTATCGTTCGAATATCATTCACAGAGGGGTGATTCGAATAGGGGATATGTCTATATGTCTAATCAGTATTTCTCCGCCCAGTCTAATACAAATGAATCCATAATCCAACACATAAGACGAATACAAGTCCAGCCAGCACACAAAGATGCGAATAGGTGGTTCGAATAGTGATTCGTATGGTGATTCGTATAGTGATTCGAATAATAGAGGCAAGACGAGTAAGTATGTGTGTCGCATACATGGATTCAGTAATAACAATACGTGTTTGTAACAAGAATCAAATAGAACTAACTAGAACTGAAGTACAGTAATTGACAAATAAATGAGAGAACTATCGGAGAATGTACTCGCCTGTTAATCTGAAAAGAGTAATGTAATATTAGATGTCTGCACCGGAGCTACAATGTCCTAAATAGAGCAGTATGGGTTATAATGTATTTAAAACAAGGTAAATAAAGTCCAAGAGGGGGCCCGAGTATCAGGGAAAAGCACGACACAGTGTCGTGTCGTGTCCTACAGGGGGCCCGAGTATCAGGGGAGAGCACGGCACAGTATGGTGCCTCGTGCATGCGTGTCACAGACTCGTGCGCGTGACACACGACACATGACACGTCGTGATCGTGTCTAGTGGTAGAGGGGGACTAGGGCTAGGAGTCTAGGTGCCTGCACGAAGTCCAAGAGGTGTCGTGTCCATGTTTTAAAGCCGTTTCAGTGAGTGAAAAATCAGTACACTGTACAGTGTCAAACCAGTGCAGCTGGTGTTTCGTATCCGACACAACTCGAAATGTTGTGAAACTTTAGGGGGGTCCTAACAGTGTCTGCCCCCACCCTCGTGCCAATTTGCACGTGTCCAAGTGGTGTGTGCAGTGAGAAAACAGTGGGTGATAGCAGGGCACAACACGGGGGTCTCGTGCTGCGTGTCCGTATCCCTTTTGGACATGAAAATTCCCCAAAAATCGACTCAGTTACATATATAAGTAATCCCCATATATAGGGCTACACAACCATGTAATTATTTTTGCAAAATACTAAAATCCATTTCTATGTGACATTTCGTCGAACACACATTTAAATACACCGATACGTGTCCGGTACGGGCATGAAATGGGCACAATTTTCTACCAAACTTGGGCTACACTTAGGGGGACCCTAAATGGATGCATCTATGTAAAGAAATCAGGAATTTACTAGGGTTTGTAGGGTTTTACCTATTGAGTGTTCAAACTCAATGTAAAGAGCCTCGATTCGACGTCTTCCTCGATTTTCTCCGGTTCAACCGTCCTCGAACCATGCTATCTAGCACCCACAAGTCTCCTCTAATGTTGGGGATGATGATGCAATTGATTTGACTCAATTTGGGCTCAATTTGGATTAATTGGGAGAAGTTTAGGAAAGAAAAAAGTAGGGCTTTTCTAGGGTTTGTAAAATGAGGCTAAGGCTTTTGTTAATATGACTTTATAGGAAGGGGGGTTGTATGGCTGTTGAAATGAGTAGGGTTAGGGTTTTAGATGAGTGGTTAGGATCACTCCACTCAATTCCAAGGCTTCCTATTGGTTCAAGGCTCCTTTTCACAAATATTTTAAAAGAAAAATATCTTACTATCATAATATCTAGATATTACTAACCTTGGCACTTAGTAGGAATGTTCTAACCTTAATTCTAACCTCAAGACTAATCTAGGTTAGGTTAACTTCTAGGTTAAGGCTTAACTAAAAGACTAGCATAATATTTAATTAATATAAATTACAAATTCATAAAATTGTCAAAATGACCAAAATACCCCTAGGCTAAAAATTGATAACGTGAAATTCTAATCACGTGACTAGGCTCTCATGGTCATGGTTAGTCTCCGGGCTTAGCAAAACTAGGGTTTAACTAGTTAACCATCAAAATTACCAATCATCTTTTTAAATAGTTTTAAATTATTAAAAAATCACCAAAAATCATAATATAATTTAAATATCATTATTAAATGATTATAATCACAAAATTTCAAAATTACCCTCATTTGGAAAACTGGGTGTTACAGACCCGTTGAAAATATTACAGAGGATGAGGATGAGGATGAGGTCCTATGCACCACCTATTACGGAGCAGGCTTAGACAACACGTGCGACCTGGTTCCTCTGGAGGACCCAACTGCCGTACAGGATGCTACTCCCATAGTCTAGGCTAGATAGCTAGGCTTTATCTTTCAGTATTGTTTATTCGACTTTCAGTTTTTGTTCTGAGATGTATATATTTAGAGACTTGTATTGAGCTGGATGTTTCTTGAGTTGTTATCTTAGACACTTAGACTCTCTGGTTGTATTTTTGTAGATCCTTTCATTTCAGTATTTATCTATCTATCTTTCTATCTTATCATTCTGCCTTAGATGTGATTGAGACCGTATATTGCTATGTCACCTCCATTCGGAGTGTATATACTGTACAGGTACCTTTATATTGTTAGATGATTGACCTAGGACAGCGTTCTACCATCGACACTGCGGCGTAGGCTGGGCGTTGTTATGTTCTCGTACCCTCACAGTGGGTGCGGGTCGTGACAGAACATCTATATAAAATTCTAAAAGGATTTACAATGCTAGAGACCAAGTCAAAAGATATGTGTTCAATTAAACTTAGACGAGTTTTATATGGGTTGACACAATCCGAAAGAAAATGTGATATAATCATCTTAGTACGTGTGTCTATATATATATATATATATATATATATATATATATATATATATATATATATATATATATATATTTATATATATATATATATATATATATATAGTCATATTTGTCCATGTCTTCATTAAGTAATCCGAGAATGGATTCTCTATAGTAGCATTATATGTTGATGATATAAACCTGATCGGGTCTTTTATATATATATATATATATATATATATATATATATATATATATATATATATATATATATATATATATATATATATATATGACTAAGAAGGATACAAAGATAGTCATATTTGTCCATGTCTTTATTAAGTAATCCGAGAATGGATTCTCTATAGTAGCATTATATGTTGATGATATAAACCTGATCGGGTCTTCTACAGAGAAAAATGCAAATTATTTGAAGAAACAATTTAAAATGAAATGCTTGGGGAAATTTTTTTTTTTGTCTCGGATTGCAAATAGAATGAAGTTCTAGTAGAATATTAGTGCATTAATTTCGATATATTAAAAGGATGAAATGATTGAAAATGGACAAAGCACATCCACTTACTACACATATGATTGTGTGGAGTTTGGATATGGATAAAGATCAATTTCGACCAAAGGGAGAAGATAAAAAAGTTCTTGGTCTTGAAATACCGTATTTAAGTGCTATTGAAGCACTATATCTAGCACAATTCACAAGACCAAACATTGCATTCTTTATTAATTTGTTGTCTAGACATACTTTTGCACCTAAACATAGATATTGGAATGAAGTTAAACACATATTGAGATATCTTCGTGGAACAACTGATATGAGATTATTTTATTCATGTGAGTCCACTAACAGTTCTCGTCTAGTTAGTTATGCAGACTTATGTAATCTTTTTGACCCTCATAATTAGGGTTGTTCTCAAACATGTTATGTGTTTATTAATAACCATGCAGCTTGGCTATCAACAAAGCAATGTTCAGTAGTAACTTACTCTAACCATGAAGAATTAATTTTATTACATGAAGCAACAAGAGAAAGTGTGTGGTTGAGATCGATCATTCATCATTAAAGAGATTGTCAACTATCCATAGTTACAAAAGAGCCAACAACAATATTCAAAGATAATGCGGCTTGCATTGCGCAAGTCCGAGAGAGATTCATCAAAGGAGAGCGAACGAAGCACTTTCCACCAAAGTTATTTTTTGCACATGCGCTCCAAAGGACGAAAGTGATCGAATTCAAGCAAGTAAGACCAAATGAAAACTTAGTCGATTTCTTCACCAAGGTACTTCCAAAGTCCTTATTTCAGAAGTTGGTACACTGAATAGGCATGCAATGGCTTAATCGTCAGACCAACTAGATGTTACAGATCTATTGTATCGAAGGAAAGTATACCTTGTAAAGAATATTTTTGAGTTTTGCGCATTTCACTCCTTTTTCTTAACTAAGATTTTTTCACTAATTTTTTTTATTAATAAGGTTTTAATGAGACAACAAATGCGCATACACAACTGACTAATTAATTGTGAACATCCAAGGGGTGTGTTGTAAATACGGATTGTCCACCATTATTGGTGTATATAACCTATGCTTTTTGGTTATCTATAACCTTTGGCTTTTCTTCTTTTAATTGTCATCATGATGTTAACCACCATTGTAAATTTATGTAAAGTGCTATTCTCAAGTTGATTGTGGCAAAGAAACAATTTCACCAAGAATAATCTTCTCCATTTTCAATATCTCCATCTCTTTATATTACAAGTATTATCTATCTTACTTTTATCTACTTTATAAAATTTTCAATAATTTACACTATTAAGGTTTGGCAATTAATTATACTGGACTTCCTTTTCAGCTAGTTACATATTTTGAACTCTTAAAGCTTTTTGTAACTTCTCCTTTCTCACCATTTTTGTACATTTCATACCTGAATAAAATCGGTCCGGGAATAAAAATGTCTAAAATGGTTAATCAAACAAGTGATTGTTCTTTGAAGAAAACATAGCTTTTATTAATCATAAGAAGTTGTGTTCTCGACAAAGTGAGGACTCTTTTTCAATTTCCTGAGCAATGTGTTCAGGAGGAAACAAAAAGGAGGAGGATAACTTATTATGGAGAGCATACTCAGCAAACATGTGTGCGATGTTGTTCCCCATTCTCCTTACAAAGCGAAAATCCAGCCGGTTGATCAGTTCCAAGTTTTGTAGCATGGAAGAGACATTCTCTTGAAGTTTCCACAAAATCAGTTTCTTATCCTATTGATAATCTTATGCGCCACAAGGGAGTCACCTTCGATAGTAGGCTGAGCCAGCGTCTTCTTCCGTGCCAAGAGGATGCCCAGGTGGACGGCAGTGATCTCTGCCTTTAGAGGTTAATGCTATCATGGGAAGTCGGTAAGACATAGGTTTTGGTAGCAAGGAATCTTTCTATCGAATCTCTGGCGACTGCTGTAGCGGCGATGAATGAATTTGAGGTTGCTCCGTCAACATTGATCTTGATAGTTCCCCTCCTGGGTGGTGCCCATATTCCTGATGTGTCCGAGCGCAGAGCTTGGAGTTCCTTCACACTATCCTCGAGTCTATCCCTATACTCATTATAGGTTGTGAGAGCCTTGGAAGCAATACCAGCGGGAGAAGGAGCTATATGGTGAAAGACATAGTCTCCCCTAGCTTTCCAGATGGCCTATAGTAGGAATGCCCCATCCTAAATGTCACGCTACGACCCAAAAAATCGCTCGTCCTCACATCGATTTATCCGAATCATCATCCTCGCTGGGGCGTGATGCCGTACGAGTCTGGATTTGCACTCGTACAAGGCAAGATGACAAGTTCTCAAATGGTTATCTTTGATTTGATATTAGCAAATGGAAGAAAATAGAGTATACAAAACAATTCTCTTTATTGATAATGAACTGAGATTACAAAGGCTTTCAATAGCCCAACTGAATTTGCCAGATTGGCTACAACACTCAAGTTCTCTCTTGCCCACAAAGGATTTTACCGTTCCATACATCATGTCTTCTATATCCCGACCGCATCAATACTGTTGCAAGTCCGAGCGTCAATGCGATCGCACGCTTCAAACGCTACGACATTCCATGCTTCTGTACGATCAAGCGAAGCTCCGCTGCGAGCAGACCACTCCCTAAATCTGCTAGTAAACTAGTAGGGGATTAGTACTTTCGTCCTCGCTGTACTGATCAAAGACCCACTTAACAAATCAATATTTAGTAACGTATTGATTCATGTGTAGCACCCAGTTTCTAAAATGAGGGTAATTTTGAACTTTTATATTTTTAATTATTTAATAATATTATTTAAATCATGATATAATTTATGGTGATTTTTAATTAATTTTAAAACTATTTAAATTGTTGAATTGTGATTTTGATGGTTAACTAGTGTAACCCTAGTTTTGCTAAGCCTAGAGACTAACCATGACTAAGGGAGCCTAGTCACATGATTAGAATTTCAAAATACCAATTTTTAGCCTAAGGGTATTTTGGTCATTTTTGACTTTTAATGAAAATGAATTTTTATTAATTAAATATGTGCTAATTGTTAGGTTAAGCCTTAACCTAGAAGTTTAACCTAACCTAGATTAGTCTTGAGGTTAGAATCATGGTTAGAACATTCCTACTAAGTGCCAAGGTTAGTAATATCTAGATATTTCTAGGTAGGATATTTCCCTTTGAGATATTTGTAAAAAGAAGCCTTGAACCAATAGGAAGGCTTGAAATTGGGTGGAATGACCTTAGCCACACATCTAGCTATTGCAAAATCCTAATTTCCTTAGATGAACAGCCATACATGACCCCCCTCCTATAAGTGTCAAACTAAGAAGCCTTTGCCTATTTTTAAAAACCTAGAAGAACCCTACTTTGTTCTTCCCTAAACTTCTTCCAATTAATCCAAATTGAGCCCAAATTGAGTCAAATCAATTGCATCATCATCCCCAACATTAGAGAAGACTTGTGGGTGCTTGCTAGCGAGGTTTGAGGATGTTTGAACCGTAGCAAATTGAAGAAGACGTCAAGACGAGGCTCTTTACATTGAATTTGAACACTCAATAGGTAAAACCCTACAAACCCTAATAAATTCCTGATTTCTTTCCATAGATGTGTCACGACCCGCACCCTAGAGTAAGGGTACGAGACGTGGGTACGTCCAGCCTATGCCACAGTGTCGACGGTAGAACGCTGTCCTAGGTCAATCATCTAACAATATATAAGATACCTGTACAGTATATACACTCCGAATGGAGGTGACATAGCAAATACAATCTCAATCACATCTAAGGCAGAATACGATAAAAGATAGATAGATATGAAACAAAATGAATCCATAGAGATACCATCAGATATAAGTCTAAGTGTCTAAGATAATACAATCTAGATAATATCTCAAAATCCTAAATACAGTAATCTATAGTGTAAATAAGTACAACTGATAACTAATCTAACTAACGGTGTGTCATCCACTGCTAATGGATCCTGCTGGAGATCTAGGTCCCAACAAACCTCTAGGGTAGTCCCATGGTAAGTGGTACAAGGTTCCTCATCATCCTCTATAAAATTTTCAACAGGTCCAGTCAGGACAGGAGCGAGCACAATACATCTCAACAAATCATAACATGATAGGAATATAATCATGCTAGAGAGTAAGATACATGAAACTGAAAGAATAACATGATATAAAAGAGAGAGAGAGAGAGACTGTAAGTAAATATCTATAATATAATAGAGAACTAATCAGTGACTAGTGATTCATAGTACAAGATAAACATGTGAACAGCTGGAGGGTGATTCATGACTATACTAAAGAGGTGATCATGACTATACTACTTTGGAATTATTCACATGTTCATTTATACTCCCCCATCCCAAATCAATACACAAGGATCCAGTCAAGTTATGTTAAGATTCATGACTATACTACTTTGCCCATAAAGGGTGATTCAAGAGTGATTCATGAATAGATTCGTGAAGGCTCTGTGATTCATGAGAGTACAGGAATCACAAGCTGATACATGAAGATTCATGATAATAGAAGCATGAGATACATGATGTAAGTAAAACACACGAGACAAGAGTATCTGATGCTCCCGAGGGGGATAACATCTCATGAAGGGATCCATATTGTACTAATTTGTGTTACCAACGTGTCAGCATCAAGTAAAGTAATCTAAAGCAGGAAATATAATCCTAAATAAGATATGAAATGATCAGAGAATATACTCGCCTGATATCCTGAATATCTGAAGAGAATATACTGTCCGAGGAGTGGTGTCTGTCTCCTATAGAACAATACAAGTCACTACATGTCTAAAACAATAAAATAGACTGCTACAATGCATCTACATGATGTTTGAGGTCAATCTAGGCTAAAGTCAACCTTTGGTCAACTCTAATCAACTCTAACAGTCAAACTAGGTCAACACTAGTCTAGTTAGGTCAAACAATGTCAAACAAGGTCAAACAAGGTTAACTAGTCTAGGTTGGTCTAACCTAGGCTTAACAAGGCCATCTAGGTCACTAACCAACTATCCTAACAAGCATACACCATTCAAGCCACACAAGTTACATAACCCAACTCATGTGTATATACTTCCTATGCCATAGGCTATTTCACCTAGGCCATGAGCCATATACACATATAGGCCATACACCCATTTCTACCATATATCTATATACACATTAATTATATATATCAATAAGAAATATCTATTGCATTACATATACCACATTAGGCTATATAAGCCACAACCACACAAAGCTACTAAGAACAAGTATGTATATAGGTACATATATGTATAGGCACATACACAAGGGTTTAGCTAGGCTTGTATAGGCTATAGGTCTATACTTGCATAGCCCTTAGAACACATCCATAGGAACACTCAAGGATGACATATGAACATAGATAGAGCTATAGAGAGGGACATGTAGAGCGTGTGTATGCACGAGTGAATGAATGTGAGATATTGGTTAAATCTAACAATGTATGTGTGCATTACAACATTCAGCTTTTAATTAAGGGTTCAGATTTGTGTGTGTATGTGTAGGCTATAAGTGTGACAGGAATGTGTGGGTGTGTGAGGGTTAAATAGGAAAACAGTTTCAGGTTTTAGAGTGTCCTGTGTGTGTTTGTGTGTGTATCCATTAGATGAGGGTCTATGTATGGATATGTGTGTGTCAAAGTGCCTTAGTGTAACAGGAAAACAGTGAGTGTAACAGTGTACCTGTGTGTGTAATAGGCTATGTGTCTCAGGAATTAAGTGACAGTGGGTAGGTGTTAGTAGTGTCAATGTGACATGAATGATTTCAGTGTGCAAACTCAGATTTTCAGATGAATGTGTATGAACATTTGTTCTCAGAATTTCCCAACCAAATGACAGTTCAACAAACAGTGTGTAATAGGTAGCAGTCCATTCATGACAACTAGCTGAAAAGAAATCCAATACCAACCCACCATGAACCCTAGAAATTTAACTCAACTGAAATATAGGAAATAAATATGAATGAACCAACAATTAGGAAAATACCATAGTTCAGTTAAATGACAGTTTTGACAGCTACACATGCTAAATCCCATTCGAAAACCCAATTACTAGCACAAATCACAAACCCAGCATGATCATCATTCATTTCATATGTAGGTAAATTTAATTTAATCATTTAACATCATTAAAATATATAATCATACAATTTAAAACCCAAAAAAATCAATTCAGTGTAGGTGTATTAGTGAGTATCAGGATTTTGGGAATTTTATGATTTCGAATTTAAATAACATAGAAAAATGCCAAGTAATGGTTGGTAAACATAGATACACATGTGCACATGTCCTTCGAGTCATTTTGCGTCCAACAAACACGACACAGACGTGTCCACCACAATTCAAACACATAGGGTACACCCAGTGTATCACAGCGTCGTGCACGAGTGCACAAGCGTCTAGGACACGACACATGACACTTCTTGTCATGTGCACATGCCCACGTGTTCACCTAGGATAGATCTACATGCTGGGCAGCCTGATACGTGTCCACTGCGGACACGAGCGCGTGTTTGTGCGTGTCTGTGCGTGTGTCTGCTGACAGTGCACGACAGTACAAATTGCGTACGGGTCGAATTACTCTTAAAACAGTCAATAAGATCCTATGAAATGTGTCAGTCATCTAAGGAGTGTCCACACCAAAATTTGTGTCATGAAGTGTCCTGTGCAAGGAGTTCTAGGGCCCGATAGGCAGGGCACTGAATCGGGTCTCGCACAGCGTGTCCAACACGAAAATCCGACACGAAATTAATTTCAGTCTTCATAAAAATTCACATACACATATAGATCTAGGGATCTATGTAATTAGTTTTTCAAAATACGAAAATAAATTCCTAAGAGGCATTTTAACAAACACCTAACAATACACCATGATACGTGTCCGATACGGACACCAAATGGATACAAAATTAACCCAAATTTCAGGGACAACTAGGAGACTCGTAGATCTAGCCCTAAATACAAATAAAATAGAATATTAAATCAATTTGTGGAGTTTTTACCTATAGGTGCAATATCAAAAAAAGGCTTCAAATGGGGGGTTCCTTCTTGCTATCCAAATGCTCCCAAATTGCATAAAAACTGAGATAAATCTCCAAAAACAATAAATACACATTAATTAGATCCTAATGCAAAAGACTAGAGTAAAAAAGGACTTGAAATGAATTTATTAGGATTTTAGGAAAATGGGGATTTACCTTTCCTTCAAAAATCTAGGTTGAGCACAAAAGAGGCAAGAACAAGTGGAGGAGGCATTAAATATGTAGGAAACCCTAGATGGCTGGCCATGGGTGGGTTGGTTGGGGTTTGGGCTTAAGTCATGGGCCTATGGCTCAATTACATAAGTCATGAATTGGAAAAATCATAAGTCATTGAGTTAAGTCATAAGTCATGAAACCATTCCACTTAAACTTAATCCTCCTATTTAAAACTAATTTCTAATGACTAAAATAGGTTAACTTAAGTTAGACTAGGGTCACCATAGCTAGGGTTAGCTTCTAGGCTAGTCTACAAGCCTCAATAAGTCAAAGTCAAAGATAGAAATCTCCAATTCAATAAATTAATTAAAAAATTTAAAATTTCACCAAATGACCAAAATACCCTCAAGCTAAATTGTGGTAGTGACAAGATGCATTCATTTAGGGTCCCCCTAGGTGTAGCCCAAGTTTGGTAGGATCTCGTGTCCATTTCGTGTCCATATCGGACACGTATCGGTGTATTTAAATGCGTGTTCGATAAAATGTCACATATAAATGGATTTTAGTAATTTTTAAAACTAATTACATGTATGTGTATCCTAACATGTGTATATAACAACCCTAATCAACTGAGTCGATTTTAGTATCGTTTGGACACAGTTTTAGGGCTTGGACACGCAGTACGAGACACCGTACGGGGATCGTACGGCTACCCTGCTGCTCGAGTGTCCTAGCAGACACGACACTGATTCATATGACACAAAAATTAATGAACACGAGGGGGCATACACTGACAGCATGCCCCCAAAGTTTGGGTCGAGTTGGTTTGGTATTCTAGAAGTTATCGAGCTCGCACTGACTTTGTACTGACACGCACACACACAGAAAACCCTACTGATACGGGTTTGGACACGACACACGCAATTTTGTGGACACGACTCAGGCACCTAGACACATACCCCGACACCCCATCTAGCTACTGACATGAGCACGAGACCCCTCGTGCCACGTGTCGAGCTCTATTCTCCTCGATATGGCTGCACGAGGCAGCCTCTGTATTGTTTTTAAATACTGTGTCGACCCCCACTGTTTGGACACGATTTCGACCCATTGTTGACACATGGACACGTGTGTGTGTCACACACATGACCACCCCCTGACATGTGTGTTGGTTCGATATTTGTATTAAGTTTAGGTTTGAGATTTGGGTCCTTGGTTTTGACTGATACATATAAACAGGGATTTCATGTTAAACTGTCAACTGAGTGTTTGGGGATGATACAGAGGATTACATATCAAATGATTACATGTTTGTTGAGATGCTAAGTTATTTTGATTCCTAAGTTAGTAGGGTTGATTATCTGAGAACTTGAGTTTTGTGGTTGATGTTGGTTTCATAGGTAAATTGGGTTATGTTAAGTGATAATATGGTGTTAACTGGAAATTGATTTGAATGTTAGGAAATCTGAGATGTTGGAATCAACATTCGAATTCCTGGGTTACTGTTTTGAACTGGGGTTGGTACCTTGAGTGCACATATGTTGAGTGTGTGACTGAGGATAGGTGTTTGGGCAGTAGGTTTTTGGCCTTGCTTGAGCAACAGCTAGCAGCCTGCCTGCAGGTAAGTGCCATGGCAGCAAGGCATGATTTGGCTCATTGCATTTGTGCTATTGGACCTACATGCAGGCATAGCCATGCGTTAGGGACTCAGTATCTTAGTATCTTGAGTTTGTTAGTGTGTGTGTGTGTTGGTCTGTGGGATGTTGAAGGGTTGTGTTCAGTTTGGATGAGCAAGGGGGAGTGTATCAATGAGGAGAGATATGGAGTGCCTTGGATTGGCTTGGTTCAGCATGTGTTAGCAGTAAAGGAGTGTGAGGAATATGTTAAGGACATGAGGGTTGATTTCAGTTAGGCAACAGAGAAGTAACAGTAGGCCAGGTCTGTGGCCTAGACTCCAGGCCAGTGCAGCAGGCCTGTAGGCCACCTTGGCTTAACATGGTATCGAGGATTTGGGTTAGACCCTACCATTCTTTAGGCTAAGTTGGAGTGCAGTCCATATACTTGATATCAGTCCTATATATAATGATAACAGTCCTACATATTCAGGTGGTTTCAGTCCACATTCCTCACTTAAAATCAGTCCCTCCTCCTTCGCAATCTACTATTTTTCCTTTCCCTTCACTGTCCAGTCCCTAGTTAGCTTCCTGCCCCTTTCACAGTTCATTCCCCACTTTCCCTCCCCCTTTTATTCTTCCTTCCTTTCACCCTTCCCTTTTCTCTTTTGTTTTCATGAATGATTGTAATGTATTTATATGTTTATGTATAGATACAATGTAATATAATGCATATATGTGGTTTGAGGTTAGTTTTGTGGGAGTATGTTGTATATATATATATATATATATATATATATATATATATATATATATATATATATATATATATATATATATATATATGAGATATGGAAAAAAAAATATATATATATATGAGATATGGCTAAATGTATATGATGTAAGGTTGTATAGATATTTACTTGTGAACTTGTTAGATAGATGTGTCTTATAGGAAGTGGTTTTGAGATGTTAGTTTCAGATTAGTGAGAGGATGAAGGTTAGTTCAGATGTGTTAACTAGTGTATTAGGTTTTAAGTGTCAATAACATGGAGTCATAGTGGCTTTAGGAGTTAGTGTTGTGTCCTAGTGTGATTGTGATATGGGGTTACACATATATTAGTTAGAGTGTTAGGAGAGGGTATATTCATGATATATGTATGAGAGCCCAGGATAGTTCAATATAGAGTTTAGATTATATATGAGTTTAATCTATTATGAGATAAGTGTTAAAACACTTTAGCCTAGTACTATATGGTATCCTAGGATATGAAAGTCTATGGGTTAGATTTGAGTTAGCCTATAGAGTTGACCAAGTTTGACCTCATAGTCTAAGTTGGCTAAATTGACTAGATAGTTGACCTAAACCCTAGACTAGTTGACTAGTTTGACTATAGTTGACCTAGTTTGACTAGATTGCTGACCAAGTTGACCAAGAGTTAACTTTGACCTAGTTGACTTAGAATCATGTAGTTTGCATTGCAGATTTTTATTATTTCAATTTGAGTACTTAAATAACCTGTTTTACTCTAAATAGGACTCTGTGACACCAGTTCGAACATCTATTTCATATCAGTCATACAGGGTGACAGGCGAGTACATTCTCTGATCATTTCATACTTGTTAGGATTTATATTCTTGCTCTAGATTACTTTACATGATGCTGTCACGTTATTATCATGGATTGGTACTATATGGATCTTGTCATGCGATGTTATCTCCCTCAGGGTGCATCAGATACAATTGTCATGTGCTTTTCACGAACATCTTATATTTCATGTACACCGCTTTCATGTATACTCTTGTGCAATCTTGTACTCTCATGATCACGTGAGCAAACATGATAAAAATCTCTTGTACAAGGTAACATAACTTGACTGGATCCTTGTGTATTGATTGGGGAGGGTGAGTAGGAAATGGTTATGTGATCAAAATCCCATCTTGTACAATCTTGTGAAATCTTGTAAAATCTTGTACAATCTTGTAAAATCTTGTATATGTCCTAACCCGTTTATATAACCATCTCATGCTCTAAATCACAGGTTACTTACAGTTCTTACTTATCATGTATATAAATATTTCCAGTTATCAAATCTCTCTCGTTTTTATATATATTTCTTTACAGTCCATGTATATTACTCTTTTGCATGCTTTATATTTCCAAACATGATATAAACTGCGTGAGATATATTGTACTCGCTCCTGTCCTGACTGGACCTGTTGAAAATATTATAGATGATGATGGGGACTGCCCTACCTTCTATGGGGCACATGAGGGTGACCTTCAGGAGCCTAAGGAGCATCTAGCTTGGTAGAGGGTGCCTAGTCTAGTCTAGTATTATAGTTTTCAGTTTGTATCGGATTGCTCCGATTGTTAGTTGAGACTTAGTTATATTCAGGACTTATATTTATTTGTGTTGAACATCTATTTTGTGTGGTGTGATAACTCTATTTATATTCAGTTTCTTTCTTTTATCTGATTTCATATCGTGCTCTATCTTCCCTAGACCTGTGATTAAGATATAGAGTTGAGATATTATATTATACCTCCGTGCGGAGATGACAGGTTTATATATCTTGTTGTTGGATGTTAGATATTATAGATGACCTATACAATGTTCTACTGCCGACACTGCGGCGTAGGCTGGACGTACCCACGTTCTTGTGTCCCTAAACATGCGGGTTGTGACATCATGCAAGCATACAATTTAGTTCTCTTTCTATGTTCTCCTTAGGATCAGTTCATAGCATATTCAAAGACTGTAAAGCATATTATCATGGCAAGCATGTGACTTCAATACGTATAAACAAGAAGGCAACCAATAGCAATCTCGTGTTGTTTCGTACTTCTTACTAACATCGACGCACTTGCCCTTGCATCGACGCACTCGCCCTTGCATCGACGCAAGGTGAATACGCCTACCATCTTTCCCTGTCATGTTATAAGTGCTCTCTATGCAGGATCTATGTGTGCAGGATATATGTATACCTTGCACTTTCGACTCAGGATCTATCTGTGCAGGATATATGCGTACCTTGCACTTTCGACCCACCGTTCCTTATCTATATGAAGGTCACTATCTTTTCGGGCTAGAATGGACTTATATTTCTCAAATTGAATATGTAAGACAATGATCACTTTGTGCGGTTGCTAACCCAAACAATCAGAGGACCCCCAAATTACTCGAGTAAGTGGCTTTTCACATCAATAGCAGGTCGTAAACCGTCTTAATGAAGTGCACCAACAATACCGATATCCCGCAGTCCCTTCTAGGCCGAACGGTTCCAGCGCCCTAGCGAACCACGTTCGAGGGAAGAAAATACCCGTACACAGGCAATATATCTTTAAGTCCATTTGACCATGCAATGCATATTATCTTTCATACAACCAAGCAAATTCCCCTATCTTTATTTCAATTGGCACAAGGTCCCAACTCAATGTTCATCAACAAACGCCCCGAAGGCAATAAACATTTTGAAGGTACCATACCACATTGGACTGTTCTGCCATATTTGTGCCACAACTGTTCCCTTCGCAATGAAGCCATCATTTGTAAGTCTCGAGCACGTAAGCACGCTTTGATATAGTTATTCTCTATTCCTTCTGTCGTGCATTCGATGCATGCCTCGATTCAGTATTTCTGTATTCTATACCTTAGTGTTCAATGTATTAGACTTATGTTCCTTTCCTCCGACTCGTGCAACTGAGGCACGCCTCGATAGGGTATTCAATGTTCTATAGCTCGTGCACTGAGGCACTCGCACCGATATAGTCTTACAATGTTCTAGCATACTAACTCGTGCACAGGGACACGTAATGACTCGTACGCTGAGGCACTTGTCAATACAGTTATCCCATGTTCTTATGGCTTGTGCACCGAGGCGCTCGCCTTTGTGATATTCAATGTTCCATAGCGACTCGTACATTTGATGTACGATTTATTTCAATTGTTCTATCTAGTGTTCGACACGCACTATGTTTCTCTCCTTCGAGCCACGCCCGTGGTTGCGGTAGGTTAACTTAGCATACAATGATATATTTTACTTAGGCATGAAGGAGTAGGAAAGAGAAGTCAAAGTCCCCCCACCTTAAGCCGATACGCCTTGTTGTTTGTCGAGCCGACACGGCTCGATTTCATAATTGTAGGAGCGTAAAAAGTGCTTCAAAGAAAGAGTCATCTTATTCATAAGTGATCTGTTTTACGCCAAGCAGAGCGGTTAATCTCTTTATGCCCAAGACAAGGCTAATCGCTTTACGTCTAAGCAGGCTGATCATTTTACGCTCGGGTCTACACCCATGGTTTTACGCCAAGGACTGATCAGCCACTTTTACGCTAGACAAAGTTGTCAAATCTCGCATTTAATGCAAACTCTGACATGGAGATATTAATGATGGCATATATCACAAAGGGATTTGTTTTTACACAGAGACCAATGTTGTCGTTTAGTATGTGGATTGAGCTACTTTACGCTCACACTACGGCTTCTTTTTACATACGAAGATTATACGAGCCTTTACGCTCAACAGTCGACGTGTGCATAAAGTCTATTTGAGCTGCTTTTACGCTCAAGGTTATTTAACAACCACTTTACGCGAGAAGTCTATGTCAGGGCTATTTTACGCCTAATCTACTGCTTTATGCTCAGAGTACATTGGGGCTATTTTTACGCCCTATTCTCCTCCACCAGTTTGGAACGTGGTTTGCTTACGTGGCTTTCATACCATTCTTCTCGAAGAACGTGTGTACATGCATCCTATTCTTACTAAAATGATGAGACACATGTCAACATATGCAGAGGATAGCTTCGATCGTGGGTGGCAGTTGTTAGCGTAAAGATGGAACTTTTGCTGAGTTTTTACGCACAAGAGCCCAAGTCTATAAATAGACTTATTTTTCTCATAACACACACACAGAGACAGGAGAGAATACAGAGATCAGAACTTAGAGATTTTGATTCTCCAGAGCATTCTTCTTCAACCTTTCTTTCAGAACAAAGTGAAGCAAAGCAGGAAAGCATTCGGCCTCGCCATCAGTGCCCAAGTACGTCGATACCTTTCTGGTGACTTAGTTCTTCCAGTTGTTCTACTTCAAGCAGCGATCTTCATCATCATCATATGGTCCAAGGAACAAAGTGATCATTTACGAATCAGACTTCCATAGCAATACTTTCCCAGAATCAAATTTGTACTTCTTGTACTTTTTCTCGTTTTATTTTCAAAAGCCAATTTCTCCAAGGCATTTTGTTAAGTGAAACAAAAATGGCGACTCTGCTGGGGCCGACCTTCTCCTCTGACGAGGAGGCAATTGCTCAATATGATGATGTTTCGGTCGGTTCGACCAAGAAGACTCTGGTTGTGCACTTCGACCAGACTGCCTACGAAGAAATGCTCCGAACTGGGGGTGGTTCTCGCTGCTCCAATGTTCAAAAGTCTCGCAAAGCACGAAAAGTTTGGATCCCTAAATCCAAAGTAGCTGCTGATCTCTTTGTTGCTTCTGATAGCAAGGGAATTCTTCCTACTCCTGTCGTAGGGGCTCCCGTTCATAACAAGGCAGTCCTTACTTCGGCGTCGCTCTCTAAGTGTGACAATTTGTCTCCCGTCTGTGATGGTGTAGATGATCAGGTTCCACGCCCGCTGCGTAAGAACCAGGTTTTACGCCCAGTGGGTAAAAACCAAGTTTTACGCTCAAGGCATAAGAATGAGTCTTCCATTTGTAATGTGGCAGATTCTAATGCTTCTGAGTGTAAAAATAAGTCTCCCGTCTGTGACGTGGTAGACACACACAAATTACGCTCCTCGCGTAAAACAAAATCTTCCGTTTATGACGTGGTAGATAATCAATTTTTACGTTTTACGCGTAAAGGTAAATCTCCTGTCTGTGATAGTGTAGATAAAATTCACAACGATGTTTGCACATCTAATGTGAATGTACCTAAACGTGTGCAGCGTAAAAATGTTGTTGGTAAAACTTCTGTCCTACACCAACAACCTTCTTATACTGCTTTACGCAAAGTACCAAACTTGTAAATTACGCGCCATGAAAATGGAGTCCTTCGTGCTCAAAAATCTCAAGATTTACGCACACAACTCCAAACGCGTAGAAATGTACAATTTGGTTCTGCGAATGCTGCCAGTAATCTTATCTATACACAGGGTACTAAACGCTTTTCTACCCCTAATGTAATAAAGAAGACTACTCCCTCCACTCATTCTGACTTACGTGAATTGCTAATGCAAAAGCGTAAGAATACACAATCTCCGGTGACATTCCCCCAAGAAGAACACCATTGTGAATATCACCAGGTTGTGATCAATTGTTGTTGTTCAGCTTCAAAACGGTCAGTTTTTGATCGATTGAGTTTTAATTCGCTTCAACATCAAGATGAAGACCAAGAACATGAGTTGTCATATGTATCAGTCAACATGGCATCTCATACTAACAGAGGACGACGTCCGAGACGGAACATGTCCCAAACTCCAGGTCAACAACAGTTCAACAGGCTTCTTGATTCCTTTGAAGGAGTATATCAGAATACTCGATCAAGAAGACAAAGGCAATTACAGACTTCTGATTCAGAAGCTGGGGGTACTCAATCTTTTGAGTCTGATACCGATAGTGTGGATTCATACGTCTATACAATTCCTTCTGTATCTTCAAGAGAGGTTGAATCCTACGCTATTGGAGATGAACCAGAGACGTCATCTGCTAATACAGAACAACGTCTCACTGCCGTTGAGCAATCACTGAAAGATATGCTTAACATGGTACAAAGCATGCATCAGATAATTTTGAATCAGCAAACTGCTCAGCCGACGGTAATAAAACCAGTACCAGTAGCAGCACAAACTCAAGATAGTCAAGGGGCTGAAATACCTTTGAATATTCAAGAGCCTGCTGTTAATCAAAATTTTGTATCTCCAGATCCCATCATTCCTGAAGATGTACCACCTCCAGTGGGGGTTACGGTACATCCAACAACCATTCAATCAAATGTGCTTTCCTAAACCAGTGAAGCCATTCAAGCAGTACGTGAGCTCAAAGTACAGTTTGAAGTTTTGAGGCACAAAGATCAGCTCCAGAGGTTAGGGATCAAGCAACCTTATCCTCCTCATTGGAATGATGTACCCTTTCCACCAAAATTCAAGCCACAATCTATGGTTTTGTTCGATGGAAAGCATCTCCCAGTCAATATATCAATTACTTTGATATTATGACTGTACACTTGCAGAAAAATGATGCTCTTCTCACTCGAGTGTTCATCGGGTGCCTGACGGGTTCAGCTTGCGACTGGTATCGTAGTTTACCCGATAATTCTATTTCGTCTTTTGACGAATTCAAGGCAATGTTTCTCTTCCGTTTCTATGAAGGAGGTATGGACATGAACATGTCTTCCTTGATAGAAATCAAACAAAAGGAGAAAGAAGATACTCGGACGTTCATCGAACGTTTCCGACAGGCTACTTTAAAGATGCCTCCTGGTATGCCAGATTCAGCGTTGATTGATACATGCAAGATGAATCTGCGACCATCCATCGCTGTTTTCACGGGTTTCCAATTCTCAGATTGGACTTCGTTTATCATAGCAGCAGTTTCAGCCGAGACCAATGGTAGGTTGGCTCGAGAGCATGGGATAATTTTCACTTCAGAAGATAAATGAAAGAAAAGTAATCCTAGTAATAATCCTGGCAATCGTAATGTGAGGGGAAAAGATACTCTTATGGTCAATCTTTCCAAGAACAAAATGATGCCGAACAATCAAGAATCTTCCAGGCCAAAGGAAGAATATTCTTTTGACGAAAGTGATATCCCAGAGATATTTTAATGTCTGGTGAAGAGTGGTAAACTTCAGATTCTGGAGCCAAAGAGGCCTAATGAGGTGAACCTGACTGACAATCCCAAATATTGTATCTATCATAGATACATTAATCATCCTACCAGTGCTTGCTATGTCTTAAAAAAGAAAATCCAAGAGCTGATAAATGGTGGTGCTATTGCTTTAACCAATGATGACCATACGGTTACGACCAATATGGTGTCTCTTCAGTTCGGAGATTTTCCTCCACAGCAAGTCCTAGATGGAATTATCCCAATTCCGAAGGCGACGATGAAGATCGTGAATATTCCGCCTGCCAGAGAAGAAAATGCAGGATTACTGCCGCTCACACTAAAGAATGGTGAAATCATGTGGGTACATCCTGACTTAGTGCCTGAGTTGGAAAATAAAATAAAACTTCAAAATCTAAGAAGGAAAAGAAAGTTAGAACCTGCAACATGATTTCTCATGTTATTCCAGATCCTGATGACTTGGATCACCTATGGGATGGCCTTCCTTTAGAAGATAGACTGAAAGGACTGAACATCTGTGCTCCAAGTCTAGCTCCTCCTACCAAGCTCAAGCTTACTTATCAGCAGTGGTTAGCCATAAATAGTGTTCCATTATATCGGGCACAACAAGTCTTTGCTGCTTATGAAAAAGCTCCGACAGGGATTTTTCCTCGTATCCCGAATCCTTCTCCTCCCGTAACTACAGAGACATCTATTCTTCATTCTCCTGAGGTTACAGAAGGTCTTGCCTCTTCCTCTTTCTCTGTTGAAACACCTGTCAAAAGTCTGCTGCCCACTCACTTATATAGTCAGCAATCTGTTCATCTCATGAAGAAGATGGGTTATGACTTTCAAAAGGCAGAAGGTTTGAATTATGATAAAGGAATACGACTTCCTTTACAGATTCAAAATCAAAATTCTACTATTGGATTGGGTTCTGAAGCTCCTCGTAACAATCCACACAAGAAGAAGGCTAAGAGAGGGAAGACAAAATCCTGTAATATGGTACTTCCTTCTCCTGAGTCTGAGGAAGAATCTTTTGCTGGTACAAGATCTGGAAAAGAGTACCATAAAGACTATGAGGGATCCTCCAAAGAAGCTGAAGACGTAGTGGAAACACTACCAACTCAACCCTCTCATGTTCCTGCTAAACCTTCTGTGGTTGAAAAGGGGAAACAGAAAGCAGTACGCTTCGACGTTCCATTGAAGTCTGCTTCCAGTCAGGGGGTGGTGATGAAGCCTTACAAGTTTGATATTCTAGCTCAGTTGGCCAATACTCCGGCTAGACTATCTATATTTGAGTTGCTTCGTCTTTCCAGAGAAAGCTAGAGAGACTTTGAGTGAAGCTTTACTTCAAGCAGATTCATGTTTGGCTCAACTCAAGACTCCTGAAATATACCAGTGTCATGTCCAAAATGTCATAGTGTGATGGAAGCAATTCCCAACATCACCTTTACACAAGAAGATATGTTGTTGAAGCATAACAAGCATGACAGACCTTTGTGCTACACTGGGTATATTGGATTCACTGAAATTGACAGGATTTACATTGAACCCGGGTCCTCAATTAGCATAATTCTTCAGAGTATGCTAAGACCCCTGAGGATTCCTACTAGTGATTTGACTTACACTAGTACTACGATAGTCTGTTTTAACTCTGGCAAGAGCAAGCCATTGGGGAAGATTCGTCTGCAGATTCAGATTGGTGATCTTCGAACCATGGTAACTTTCTATGTTATCAACTCAGACGTCTCCTATAATATCCTTTTAGGGAGACCGTGGATTCATGAGCACAATATTGTGCCTTCAACTCTCCACCAATGCTTCAAGTATGTGGATTTCCAAAGAGTTGTGAAGACTGAGTTTGCTGATATCAATCCCTTCAAGGGTGTCGAAGCCTATTTTTCTGATTCAAGGCTTTATAAACAAGAGCATGTAAAGAGATATCAGACATGGCTGAAGATCAATCACCTACTGAGGATCAGTCTATTAATAAGATCCACCAGAGGAGCAACCTTTGAAGATCATAATCAAGGGACGAATCCAATCCCAATCTGTCAATGATCAACCTCTGATAATCAAGGTTAAAAGAAGAACTCAAACTTCATCTGAGGAATCAACAAATATTCCTGCTAAGAGCCAAGTTCAACCTTTTATGATCAAGGTCAAAGGGCGTACTTCTTGTACGAATGATCCAGAACCACCATTGATTGTCAATCTTGGCAAAACTACGCAGAAGACAGATAATGGTCCACTGATGATTAATCCGAAGCGTAGCAGTCAAATTGTAAATGATGTAAATATTGATCATTCTATACTTTTTGATATCAATGAAGATTTCCTTTTCGAGTATATGGCTGTCAAGTTTATCGAAAGAATGACTTTATCTTCTGATAATCAAAGTCATCAATATTAAGACGACATTGAGCCAGAAGAAACTTTATACATCGATCATAAGGAAAATTCTTTTCCTCCTCATGTAGATGTTGGACCTTATGCTCAAAGGTTCCTAACATCTTCTTCTTATCTTCTACCTGTGGCCGCTTCATCACAAGCTTGCGTAACTTTTAGACGTCACGAAGAATCTTATTTCCTGGTTCCGTCTGATAAGAAAAACAAGCGCCAAATTGTGTTTGGCCTGGCTAAAAATATCCCTGTTGCTCAGGCAGATGAGCTGAAGGATAAAGACAAGGAAAGAATCCGAATTGACAAGTATAGTCAACAATCTATCAAGATTATCCTGAACATGGGATATGATTTGAAGACTATGCAAGGTCTCAATCAAGGCAAGGGTAGACGACTACCATTATGTGGTGATCCGTTTTACCAAAAGACTCGTCATGGGTTGGGATATGATCCGTCCCACATGTTTAATGACGATATACAAGAAGAATTCTCTTCTAGCTTTTCGCAATCATCGGATTCAGAAGAAGTCCAATTAATTGAAACTGATATGTCTCGTTCCTCAGATGATAAATCTGAGCAAATATTTTCAGCTTACATGGTTCAAACTGATGGTGAATCCGAGCCATTTGAAAATGTCCCTTGAGCCATGATTGGTTCATTTATTTCTTTCATATATATCTTCAATGACATCTGTCTTCTTATTCCCCAGCTACCAAAGTTTGGTTAAGCTGATTACTTGTCTCTTTGGAGAGGGATTTTTGATCTCCTATCTTACCAATTGGTATATAAAGTTGGATTTATTATTTATCATGTTTTCATAACCTCTGGATAAATACTAAATCTACCTTCTTTTCCTATCTATCATGTCCATTTGACCACTACATAGATATTAATCTACTTTTCTTTGAGTTCCTACGTACTGTCATGTTCATATTACCTCTGATAGTATTGTACACTCTAAACAGAAAACAAGATTTCATTATCTATCATGTCCATATTACCTCTGGATAGATATAATGTTTTGAGTTTAGAAAACTTGTCATGTTCATATAACCTCTGATAAGTATTTTCTATCTCACACAAAACAAGATTTATTATCTATCATGTTCATATTACCTCTGGATAGATATAATACGTTGAGTTTAAAAGACTTGTCACGTCCATATTACCTCTGATAAGTGCTTTCTATCTCTTACCTATTGTTTAAATTCCAAATAAACGATAGGATCACAAAAAAATCTTTCATTCATTTCTGGTGGAAACACTACAAAATGAATAAGACGAAAGATGACAAAGCACTCTCTTAAGGTGGAGTGGAAATATCTTGAAGCAATTTCTTTAATTCTTCTAACCGCTTGCCACAAGAACTCATAACCTTCTTGGTAGTCTCTGCACGTCGAGCTTCGGGGGTGCAAATACAGGAAAGTTCAGCGAAGGTGATTATCAAATTGTCCTTGGCTTCATCAAGGGTTCTGATGGTCGATTCAGCCCCAAAAGCTTGTTCTTCTAAAATTGAGCTTTGGGTGAGGTGCAGATTTTGAACATCGATCAACTTCTCCCTTTCAGCCTTCAAGCAAGCTAGCTCTGCCTCGACTTCACGGATTCTGTCATTCTTGTTCTGAATATCTATGTTCAAAGCATCATAAGCCACTCTGTGACCATGCAGTGCAGGTTTTATGCCAGCCAAAAAGGCTTTCTCTTTGGCAACCTTCAGACTGTGTTCATGGAGAGCTGTATTATATGTAGTCTCTCGAGCAAGATAATCAGCTGTTAAGGCATCATACTCCTCCTGAATGAGGCCTTCAACAGTCTCATTTGATAGCCTGAGATATTCTCCAATCAGCTGCTCAAGGTCCTCCACAATTTTCTCCAAAGTGGCAGCTCTCTCAACATCATTTAACATGGCAATATTCTTGATAGTCAGAGCCATTGCCGTCTTTAAAATCTCATAGCTGAGACCCTTATTCAGGACCATCTTTATCAAAGTTGCCAAAGTTTGATAAAAAGTTTCAGTATAAATCTCAACCAGGAGATTTATTTCTATGCTGGAGCTTGGTGTGGCGGCAATATCTAATAAATCTCTTCTTTGGGGGTCGGAAGCAGATGTGGTTGGCATGACAGCAGGATGAGACGAAGACGTTGCTGTTACTACCGTCATAGTCAATTGATTTTCAGAAGTTTCAGGGATTGTATCTCCAATATCTGCAGATATTGTTGGTGTAACAACAAGCTGAGATGGAGCTATTGTTGTCACTGCTGCTTGGTTTCCAGGAATTTCAGAAGCAATGTCTTCAATATTTGTTACTCCAGCCGTTTTTGGAGTTCTGGCGGCGGTAGTATTGATGGATGTGGTAACAGTTGCAGGAGCTGATATAGGTTCCGGCATTGGCTTGTCAGAAACTGGTATCGGATCAGTAACAATAGTAGAGGATGTTATTATAACTTCTCCACTTTCTGTTGGTGGAGCATGCCTTCAGCATCTTCTTCAATCGTTTGCTCCACAGGATTTTTTACTGCTTCAGTTGTGGTGAAACTCTCTACAGCTGATTCTTTGTTCAAGTCTGGTTCTCCTCCAACAGCTCCATCATCACCTACAGTAGGGTCGACTGTAGTCTTCTCTTTGTGTTGGTCCTCAGCAGGAGAGGACACTTCAGATTGTGCTTGTTGTGCCACAAATGATGGAGGATGTTCTTCTTGAGGCTCTATCTTATGCTTTTGCACTCCCTCTTCTTCGGCGTCTGCATCTTCTGAAGGAGAAGCTTCCTCCCCAGATTCCTCATTTTCCTCATAAATATCTTCTTCTTGAGGAGGAGGAGCCATAGGCTTTGGTGCAATTATGACATCTGCAAAACGAACAGAATAAGTTAGTATACAAAATCATGATATATAATTCCGTATAGGTTTTGTATAATACTTGGAATATGTGCATTTTTTTCAAGATATGTATCATAATCACCATCCCAGTCATCATCCTCGAAGTCAAGAGCTGGTTCGTCTGATGGGATGCGGTCTTGATCAGTGGTGGATATAGTAGTAGCACCTTCTGTAGCTTGTGCCTTGGATGGCAAAGATAAATGGAGTGAGGTGCTAAGACGTCCAGGAGACAAAAGTGTTACAGCTCCTGATCTAACTATTGGTGGAGGGGCTGAAGATCCTTCTCCAGGATGGACTGAGGAAGAACCGACAAGATGATCTTCTTCAATCAAAATGTTATCTTCTGGAGTGTGGGCTCTTGGTTTGGAAGGCCCTTTGGCGGTAGATTTTCTCTTCTTCTCTGGAGACTTCACCGGAGAAGCGGTAGCTGTGTTCTGCTTTCGTTTGCGGGTCTTTCCAATAATTATTGGTCCTGCGGCTATCTCCCCAGCTCCTCTAGGGATTACTGCCAGAAATTCATCTATAGCGGCAGTATTATCTGGTACATCAGGGGTTATCCTGATAGGTTCTTCAACATTTTCCTCCTGAGCCCAACGAAGACTTCCTTGCATACTATAACCATCTTCAAAAGAGCAGATAGATGTTAGAAACGAGCATATGAATAGAGTATGCGTAGCTCAGTTGTACTGGTGGCTGTAGATATGTTGAATTTCGTACCAGTACATGCAGCTCCAAAATATCTCCATGCTCGCGCACCGTCGATCAACTTTCCATAATAATAGAAACTGGTGGAAGGATTGCCAACATGAAGTTGGTCGTAGCCAAACTGGCGAGCGAACCTACTTGGTAGATAAGGCTCGAATGTACAGTTATCTTCATTCTGGTACATCAGATGAGAAGGTCTGATGTACACTAGCCATCGGTAGACAGATCTCGGCAATAAGGCTGATTTATCTACCCTATCCTCAAATTGTACACCAAGGCAGTCAGCCGGAACTGGTGGCCTAGTGCAGAAGAAATTCCAGCCGTGCGAATAATTTAATGCTACTCTGGTGTCTGCCAACGTGGTAGTTCTCCACGAGGATTTGCTAAATTTCTGAAGGAAAATCCTCGCTTCATCCTCAGGGCCTGGTGGCAACAAATTACAATTATGGTGTAGTAACCAACCTATCAGATAGGTGAATGGTAACTCTACCCTTGGAAAACTGTGAGGAGCATTATTGATTAATTCTTCACCAAAAATCCTTAGACCTGCATTTATTCGGCACACCATTGCCGACAACAGGTTAATTCTGTTCTTGAATACTAAGCGGACCACTGGCCACAATACGTTGCGGTGAATCCGATCCATAGTGCTGATTCCTGGTACGACCCATCTGCGTAGCCATAAAGATAAGAAGCCTGCCAACAAGGCCTTCTTCGATATTTTTTGACTACCCTGCCTCAGGTAGCTTAAAGCCTCTGTCCCCGCAGGGATGTCTCCAGTTTTTGTAGACAGATACCGGTCACGAGCTTTCTGCGACACCATCAATTCCTGAATTAAATCTGCAGGAATTATAGAACAAGGCTTGATGACCTGAGTCTTGTCTTCCCGGAACCTGCTCTTGTCCGTCTTAGACACTCTATTTTCATGATAAAATAGATAAGTTGTCCATTTTGTGATGTATGCCAGATGTGATCCAGTTTCATACATGTTGGTGCAAATCAAATAATGGCACATGAGTTCTTCATAGACTTGTACCAGTTCGGGATTCTTCTTCCGAATTTCTGCCAATTCCTAATTGGAGGGAATATATTCTTCGTAGGGGAACTTGCCCATCGGCAATTTCGAGATGAACTACATTTCATGAAGGGCCACACCCATCTCGCCATGCGGAGTTACGAAATTTCCTGTCGAACTCATATACAATTCCAATAAAGCCAAGAACAGATTGCCATTTGGTGGAATGCCATAGCTAGTAGAAGCCACTGCTTCATACAAACCGATGTCATCCAACTTTGTTTTAAAGTTTTTTATGACCCAGTTGCTGATCTGGATCCAGTTACCACTATGAGGGGTCAGCCACCCTGTCAGCCTAGGGTTGGTCTGAGGATATAAGACTCCTTCCCTTATGAATCTATTTATAAACATGGGAATCTGGACCGGCTGGATGAGAGATGAATCTTCACTCGGTGTAAACCCAGGCAATAATCCAAAAATGGAATAACACCACCACAGGGAGTGCTAATGTGATAGCCCATGTCATTTGCTCTCTCCCTTCTGAAGATGATTCTGCCAGGTCTACCATAGCTGTTAGGAGTCAAATTCCATAGCATCTGACGGTGATGGCTAGCATGGACAAAAGCGGATATAGGGTAATCCCTGTCCATATCAGGGAGATACATTACCCTTTCTCCAGATTTAAATACCCAAGCCTCTTTTTTGGGATGAGATTGTGATTTGTAATCTATCGTATCTCCAAATAAGAAAGCTGGTTTCAGAAAATTCTGGTTATCCAGTGACATCAGTACTTCTCCATTCATCATGGATAATAACATCCTATCTCCCTGAGCATATATCAGTTGTGCTCTTGCTGCAGGATATTCTGGGTTGGATTGGGGAAATTCGACATGAGATAGATTCTCTAGATAATTTGAACCCAACATGCCAACAAAGGAGCCGAAAACTTCTGCGAGAGGGTGAACTTGCAAATCCACTGACAAAAGGACAAAAGAGATCATATTAGTTCGAAGTTTTTTAAAGATATTGACTTTTACGCTTACTAAAAGGTGATAAAAGCTTATAAAGTCTTTTGTTTTACAAAGTCTCTCAGTGATTGATGACTTTTATGCTACCACATGGTAATGTGAGCGTAATATAACTTTTTACGCTGGCATGTATGAATATGAGCGTAGTTAAGTTTTACGCTAGCACATTAATTGTGGGCGTAAATCAACTTTTACGCTGACACGTGTAACGTGGGCGTATTCTTTTTATCTTTTATGCTAACACGTACAACGTGGGCGTATATTGTTATTTCAGTTTTTACGCTAACACGTACAACGTGGACGTAAAAAGCTGAAAGTTTGGGTTATCTTCTTCTTCCTCGACGGATTTTTTCAACCAGTGAATAGGGTTTTACCCATCATAGGCGGAGCTACGGCCGGGTTGGGTTGTTGATGTTGTGTTGATGACTGAATGGGAGTTTTCGCACGGTCGGCCGACGATGAATCGACGGCGGGTTTCTTCCCCTAGTTGCTGGCGGTGGATGATTTCTTTGGAGCCATCGGATCAAAGTGAGGGTTTTGAAGAAAAAAAGGGCAAAGAAATTTGAGAAGATGAGTAAAAGTGTTTTCTCTCTCTGGAAAGACCTATTTATAGAGATATTCAAAAAACGACTATTGGATATCCCTATTGTTATGCCGACTGTTGGATATCCCCGCTTTTACGCGAAAGACTGTTGCGTATCCCGAATTTTATGCTGACTCATCAAATCTCAACTTTTATGCTTCTGTTCAAAGTGTTTCAAATTTTGGAGATATTTGAAAACTTTGAAGGGGGTCTTGTATAAGCGTAAAAAGTGCTTCAAAGAAAGAGTCATCTCATTCATAAGTGATCTGTTTTACGCCAAGCAGAGCGGTTAATCTCTTTACGCCCAAGACAAGGCTAATCACTTTACGTCTAAACAGGCTGATCATTTTACGCTCGGGTCTACACCCATGGTTTTACGCCAAGGACTGATCAGCCACTTTTACTCTGGACAAAGCTGTCAAATCTCGCATTTAATGCAAACTCTGACATAGAGATATTAATGATGGCATATATCACAAAGGGATTTATTTTTATACAGAGACCAATGTTGTCGTTTAGTATGTGGATTGAGCTACTTTACGCTCACACTACGGCTTCTTTTTACACACGAAGATTATACGAGCCTTTATGCTCAACAGTCGACGTGTGCGTAAAGTCTATTTGAGCTGCTTTTACGCTCAAGGTTATTTAACAACCACTTTACGCGAGAAGTCTATGTCAGGACTATTTTACGCCTAATCTACTGCTTTACGCTCAGAGTACATTGGGCTATTTTTATGTCCTATTCTCCTCTACCAGTTTGGAACGTGGTTTGCTTACGTTGCTTTCATACCATTCTTCTTGAAGAATGTGTGTACATGTATCCTATTCTTACTGAAATGATGAGACACATGTCAATATATGCAGAGGATAGCTTCGATCGTGGGTGGCAGTTGTTAGCGTAAAGATGGAACTTTTGCTGAGTTTTTACGCACAAGAGCCCAAGTCTATAAATAGACTTATTTTTCTTATAACACACACACAGAGACAGAAGAGAATACAGAGATCAGAACTTAGAGATTTTGATTCTCTAGAGCATTCTTCTTCAACCTTTCTTTCAGAACAAAGTGAAGCAAAGCAGGAAAGCATTCGGCCTCGCCATCAGTGCCCAAGTGCGTCGATATATTTCTGGTGACTTAGTTCTTCCAGTTGTTCTACTTCAAGCAGTGATCTTCATCATCATCATATGGTCCAAGGAACAAAGTGATCATTTACGAATCAGACTTCCATAGCAATACTTTCCCATAATCAAATTTGTACTTCTTGTACTTTTTCTCGTTTTATTTTCAAAAGCCAATTTATCCAAGGCATTTTGTTAAGTGAAACAATAACTTTGTTGCACGACCAAATCTTCTGACTTAGCCATTCGAGCACTTCTTATTTCATTGAACTACTCGATCGATTCCGGCCTGCCGTGCCTAAGTCCCAACCCGTTGCGAGGCAGTGATTTGGGTTTTGCGGACCCATTGCGAATGAGGCAAAATGTCGACCTCTAATATTTCAGCGTAAATAGATAGCCTGCACATGAAACCAACTAAAATTAATACTTGCATCGATTTGGACATTGCGTCTTGGGTCGATTCGATTTCTTAGAATCTTCGAGCCGACTCAACGTACTTATCCTTCGGGGCAATGCAGCGCTTCGCATCGATTCAACTTGATGCATTTCTTTGGGACAATGCAACTCTTCGCATCGACTTAGTTCGATGCATTGCTCGGGACAACGTAACTCTCATATCGATTCGCATCGATATATTTTATTCGGTCAACATGACTCTTTGAGTCAACGTCTCAGCGTAATACGCCATACGGAGCGGGGTATTACACTAAAGGCTTCATGTGCTTAAGAGTCACTCAGCCAAGATTCGATTAGCGATCTAATGCATGAGTGTTCATCCACCCGCAGTCCTGTGGGATTAATGAACCATGCTTCCTGATATATGTGGCAGTAGAGGAATAGGTGGTCAGAATCTTTATTATGCCGTAGGCAAAATGGACACAGAGCGCTAACAGTATTGTTCCTCTTATGTATGGAATAGAGGGGTAGAGTGTTGTTCAACAGACGCCAAATGAACATTTGAATCCTTGGCGAGATTTGCCTCATTTTCCATAGATTACGCCACTTGGGGTCATTTAAGGAGGATGAGGAGCACGAAGGCCATTGTCGTCGAATGGTTTCATACAAGGATTTGGCAGAGAAGGAACCATTTATATAGTTGGTCCATAGTAGCACGTCGTGTTCAGCACCCACTTGTAATGAAAAGTTTGTAATGGCTCCGGCCTCCAGGGAAGAAATTAGAGATTCGATCAAGGGGACATTCCATGTCCTGTCCTGTGTGTTCATGAGTTCACGCACCAGTCAAGGCCCATGTTGATGCACATGAGATGAAACTACTATGTGTCCAATGAGGTGGGGGATCCACGGATGTTTGTAAATTTTGACCCACCCATCCCTAATTTTCCAGCAAACGCCATTTGTCATTACTTGTCGCATTCCCAGGATGCTCGATCAAGTAGGTGAGGCTCGATTGGATTTAGGAACCTCCCATATTGATTTATTTTGAAGATAGATCCCTCGGAGTAGTCGTGCCCATAATATATGAGGCTGTTCGAGGAGTCTCCACAACAATTTGTCGACTAATGAGTCGTTATCCCAAATTGTGTTCCTGAAGCCAAGTCCTCCATCGCTCTTCGGTTTGGTGAATTTGTCCTAAGCTAGGAAGTGTATATTTTCTATCAGAAGACTCATGTCCCCACCAGAAGTCACGTTACATCCGGTTCAACCTGTTGGCTATGGTGATTAGTACTTTATAGGCTGACATAAAGTAGATTGGAAGGGAGCCTAGTGTCGATTTTATGAGAACCGACTACCCTGCATGGGATAAGGCTTTGGCTGTAGTGCCCCGTCCCTACATCGTGCTCCATTTCGTTCATGGGGTGCGCGAGAAAGGAACACTGTCACTACCGATTCAGTTGGAACCGATAGGTCAGAATCGGTTGAATCGGTCGAGCGGGAACAATTAAATTAAAATCCTTTTCTCGTTATGGAGAGGCTTCTTCGAAATCAAGTCCCATATTCAGCGGGTTGCACCTTGAGGATTGGCTCTGCAGCTGAGTCGGATGAGACCTCCCGTTGCTCTGCTTTTTATGCCGCACTTACTTTGGCTTTGGTTTTCATGAATACGTTTTCGTGAATATTTTTGATGATTTTCATGGCTTACATTTTCGAACTTCGCATTCGTATCGAATTCCTTGAATAATACAGTATTCTAATCAGTTGCTTATGCGATTGCAGGTGATCGCGTAGGCTACGTTTAAGCGCAGCCAACCAGTCCCTCGCCGGAAGCAAAGACTAAGGTGAGTGGCTTACCTTCTTCGCCTCGACCCTCTATTTCAAATCAACCATGAAGCACAAAATCAGTGCATATCGCCATAGTGTAGAATCAATGAATTGAGGCACGATTCTTCACTAAACACTTGCTAAAGGAAACTCGGAATGATTGCATCAAGTTGAGTAATTTACTCAGAAAATATAAGTTTTACACCAAAAAGAGAAAACTTAAGGTTCTAGAAAAGAGATAGAATTATTTTATGATCTACAAAACGGTCATTGGACAATGTGTCGACAAGGTATAGTTTTCTCGTGCGGTTGCCTAGGCTAAGGAACCAATTCGGCCCGGGAGGAGTGAGTTATAGCAAGCATCAGCAATGAATCGACGCGGGTGATTCGGGAACTTTCGCAGATGGCTCGCTACCCGCAGTGAAAGGGTCGTCGTCTAACTCAGCAGTAGTCCATGATGGCTTGACATTGCTAGTGACATTCATACCCCTTTTACTGCTTGAACTAACACACGTGACAAGGGATGATTATGATAACTACTCAATGTATACAATTTTATATGCTTGGCTCAAAACATGTTAACATGCAAATCAATCAGGATAGTTAGAAAGATCACCAAATAGCTAACATATTTTATAAAACTGCTTGAAACAAATGCAGAGCTTGGATTTAATTAGCCATTCGCCAGTACATGTGATCGTACTGACCCTCGCTCTTCGCAGGTGTTAGAAATCAAGAAGAATGTGCCAACTAACCAAGACGATGTTCGTGCTTTTGAAGCTTCGATCGCGCGTCGAAGACTTCTGTCGTATCACTTTTGAAGACTCTCTGTAACAGTCCAAAAAGCATGTCTCGGCCTTCCTCCATTCCAGGTGGCTGGAATACTTTTGTTGTTAATGAGGGATGTATGTATGGAATGGCTATCTCATCGGCACTCATTTTGTAATCGAGTCATGTTGTAAATCTCGTACGGCAAAAATTGTAATAGAGTCTATAAATAATATCTATTCTCAATAAAATACAAAGTTTTTCTGTCTCAATGTGTTGTTCAATTTGTCTGCGCTCTCTCTCTCTCTTAGATGTTGTGTTTCGGATTACCTTATGACTATGCCTTGTGCGATCGTAACCTAGGTTCGTACGGCATCACGCTCGGGGGACGGCTATCGATTCTTCGAAATTGGGGCGTGACATAATGGTATCAGATCACGACTTTATATCCTTGATGTAGTGTCACATCCCTACATCGTGCCCCATTTTCATCCACGGGGTGCGCAAGAAAGGAACACTGTCACTACCAATTCAGTCAGAACTGATAGGTCGGGATCGGTTGAATCAGTCGAACGGAAACGATTGAATTAAGATCCTTTTTTCGTTGTGGAAAGGCTTCTTCGGAATCAAGTACCATATTCAGCGGGTTGTGCCTCAAGGATTGGCTCTGAGACTGAGTCGAAAGAGACCTCCCGTTGCTCTACTTTTTATGTAGCACTTGTTTTGGCTTTGGTTTTCGTGAATACATTTTCGTGAATGTTTTCGATGGCTTTCATGGCTTGCATTTTCGAACTTCGCATTCGTATCGAATTCCTTGAATAATACAGTATTCTAATCAGTTGCTTATGTGATTGCAGTTGATCGCGTAGGCTACGTCTTAGCGCAGCCAACCAGTCCCTCGTCTGAAGCAAAGACTAAGGTGAGTGGCTGACCTCCTTCGCCTCGACCCTCTATTTCAAATCAATCATGATACACAAAATCAATGCTTGTCACCATAGTGTAGAATCAATAAATTGAGACATGATTCTTCACGAAACAATTGCTAAAGGAAACTCAGAGTGGCTGCATCAATTTGAGTAATTTACTCAGAAAATGTAAGTTCCACACCAAAAAGAAAAAAGATAAGGTTCTAGAAAAGAGAGAGAATTATTTCAAGATCTATAAAAACGGTCATTGAACAACTTGTCGACAAGTTGTAGTTTCTTCGAACGGTTGCCTAGGCCAAGGAACCGATTTGGCCTAGGAGAAACGAGTTATAGCTAGCGTCAGCAATGAATCGGCGTGGGTGATTCGATAACTTTCACATAGGGCTCTCTACCCGCCGCAAAAGGGTCGCTGTCTAACCCGATTATAGTCCGTGATGGCTTGACATTGCCAGTGACCTTCACACCCCTTTCACTGCTTGAACTAACGTACATGACACGGGATGATTATGATAACTGCTCAATATATACAATTTCATATGCTTTCCTCAAAATATATAAACATGCAAATCAATCAGGATGGCTAGAAAGATCACCAAGTAGCTAACATGTTTTATAAAACTACTTGAACCAAATACAGAGCTTGGGTTTAATTAGTCATTCGCCAGTAGATGTGATCGTACTGACCCTTGCTCTTCGCAGGTGTTAGAAATCAAGAAGAACGCGCCAACTAACCAAGGCGACATTCGTGCTTTTGAAGCTTCTATCGTGCGTCGAAGACTCCCGTCGTATCACTTTTAAAGACTCTGCAACAGTCTAAGAAATATGTCTCAGCCTCCCTCCATTCCAGGTGGCTGAAATACTTTTGTTTATAATGAGGGATGTATGTATGGAATGGCTATCTCATCGGCACTGCTTTTGTAATCGAGTCATGTTGTAAAGCCCACGCGGCAAAAATTGTAATAGAGTCTGTAAATTTTGTATATTATCAATAAAATATAAAGTTTTTTGTTTCAATGTGTTGTTCAATTTGTCTGCGCTCTCTCTTAGATGTTGTATTTTAGATTACCTTATGACTATGTTTTGTGCGATCGTAAACTATGTTCGTATGGCATCACGTCCGGTGGATGACTATCGATTCTTCGGAATCGGGACGTGATATAATAGTATCAGAGCATGGCTTTACGTCCTTAGCCTCCAGTCTCGAGTCTCTAGTCTTGAACCGTTGACCTCGTGTCTATGAGATGAGTTGTTCCATACGCTGAACCCAAGACTTTTTCTGAAACTAACGAGAGTCGCCTTTTTTTCCAGGAGTTGTGGGACCTCGGACAGAGGGAAAAGCGAGCGCTTCCAGTGGCTCGAGTAGTTTCGAAGCCGAGGCTTCCGTCAACCCAATGGAGAGGATGCCTACCAAAGCCAGACCTTCCGACAGTCCTATGGAACGGATGCTGTATATGCTCGAAATGTAGTAGAGGCAGGCCGCAACATTCCAACTGTTAGGGTTATATACTAAAAGCATCATTTTTGTAGTAACCTTATTTCCTTAAATTTTGAATGAGAATCATATGGGCAAATGTTTGCATATTGTATTTGTTGCAAGTGTTAATGCAAATGTCTGATATTCTATATTGTAGATAATATGGTGTGTGGTGTCACACAGAAGATCATATTATCAGTTTCCTATGGAGTATATAAATAGTTCACAACCTAGATGGACTTAGACAATCTATTGGAAAGGTTGTAGTGTAATCTAGTATTAGTCTATCTTGACTATAGGTTTACACTAGTACACTTTGTGTGTATTGAACAGGACCACTTGAGGTTGTTCTCTTTGTACTGACTACATAAGAGAACAAACACCTCTGTTATTATGGATGCTTGTACTCTTAATCTGGATATGATAACGGACATGTATATACAGTGTGCATTACTTTGACTCATAAAAGAGTGAGATTCATTATGGATCAACAACCTCTATGAATTGGGTAACATTGTATGTATGATGGGATGTTGATTATAAATGGAATCCATGTCCCGATACATCGGGTTGATGATGTCCTCTTAAGGAGCTCATAAGGATTGTCATGTAAACCCTGCAGGTGGATTATATCCGACATGACAAATAAAGTTGAGCGGTACTACTTAAGGATAAAAGATGTCGAATTAATATAGTTGTCAGTAACTTAATTTGATCGACGGACATACGATATCCTAATATGAGAAGCCAAACGAGCATATAATAAAAGGAGCCCACAAACATAATTTGGGATTAGGGAGGTAGTGCAACAATAGCTCATTAGTGGACCGAGCTATTGTTAATGGGCCTGGATTGTGTGTTCGGGCTGAACACGGGATATCCAGATCCGTTAGGAGGCCTAAACCTAATTTCTTCTCATGGTCCCTACCGTAGCCTATATATATCCTCTATTCTCTGGCCGCCAGATTACGGATCAAAAATCTAAAATTTTCTCTAAATTCGTGTTTCACGTAAGGAGAGAAAGAGAGTGCTGCCAAGGAGAAGAAAAGGTTGGGAGATCGTCGTCCACACGACGTCCAACTCGAGGAAGGAATACGTGCAGAAGATCTTGGGGTCGTCCGTTCGAGATTGCCAGGAATTACTTATCTTCTTTCCGCCGCAGGTATAATTCATGAACCCTAGTTTTCGCCTATGAAGGGTTAGAACACGTATTAGATCTGTTTAACTTTCTATCGATCAATACGCACACCAAAGGAAGGGTCCTGGGAATCCCCAGTTCTATCACCAACAAGAAAGTGAGAAGCTGCGCCTACAGTCCGAAAGGCAACAGGCCCAATTTGAAGTCCGGTTTGAAATGCAATTCAAGATACAGCAAGGGCAACTTGATACGCTATGGCAGTTGGTGCAAACGGTCGTGACCAACAAAAGTTCTGCAATCCGTACTGTCGAACCCGTAAACAGACCCATTAAAGTCGCACCCGGGAAGCCTTTGTCTCAGCTTGCGCAGCCAGAGAATAACACCTTCAACTATACCAACTTCAAGAAGGCGTTTCGCACTTCCTTCTCTGGCACCGAAGAACCTTTCCTTGTGATCGACTGGTTAGACGAGATCGAAGACAACTTTGAGCTCCTCGGCATCAATGAGGCAAAGAAAGTCGCTTGCGCTCAACTTCAACTTCGATTAAACGCACACGACTGGTGGGCGGTACAAAAACAAGCTATTCGTCATGATGATTCCATCGCGCCGATCTCCTGAGCTACGTTCCATAAGGCCTTCGAAGTTGCATACTTACCTGCGACGATCCGCCAGGCGAAGGAGAACGAGTTCATACAGCTGAAACAGACAAATATGACTGTACACGAGTATATTGCAAAATTCAACAAATTGGCTCGATTTGCAGGTGTCTACCTACCAACGGCGACGAATCGAGTACGGAGATTTGATTTGGCCCTGAGGCCTTCCATTTTTGCTCATGTGACTGTGCCCGAGTATCAAACAATGGACGAGTCACTCAATCATGCCCTTCATCTCGAGCCTCAATACCCTCTGTTCGCCACATGCACTGTTTATACCTACAATAACAAGCACCATGGCAACCCAAGAGGTAACAATGTGCATAAGCGTCCAAACCATGACAACAGAAACGACAACCAGGGGAGGAACCGAGTGTTCTGCAATTACGGCCATAAGAAAAGGCACGTGATTAGTGAATGCCGATCGAAGAATGGAGCATGCTTCGTGTGCGGCCTAACAGATCACGTCGTAAAGAACTGCCCGAAAGCTAGGCCAAACCAACGCCCCCGCAACACCAACAAAATCGAGGCCAAGCACCTTGGGCTCCACAGACCGTACCACAAAATGGCCAAGACTGTCATCCTAATCTCCAGGGCCGCGTCTACGCCATGACCCGAGATAAAGCATTTACATCGGACGCAGTCGTGACAGGTATACTGCATTTCAATAACAAACATGGTCGTGTAATGTTTAATTGAGGTGCTACGTATAGCTTTATATCGGCAGATTTTGTCGCTGAACACAAATTTTCTGTGACACCGTTTGGCCTAAATCTTAGCGCCAGCATACCGTCGGGTACGTCACTACTTGCAAACTTAGTATACGGAGACAAAATCATCTGTATAGGTGGTCAAAAGGTCGGTCTTGATACGATAGTCCTAGACATTAAGGACTACAATATCATTCTGAGAATGGATTGGCTCGATCCGTGCAATGCAACCATCGACTGTGCCGAAAAGACAGTCACCTTCTGTATAACTGGAGTGCCTAAATTCTGCTATTCGTGTGGTGAGGCATCGTCGACCTGTATGGTGATCTCAACAATATCGGCTCGAAGGATACTACATGCCGTATGTGAAGGCTATTTAGCGTCCGTTCGAGACATGAGACATGATGGTACAAATGCGGGTCAGACCGACGTTGTGATAGAATTCCCAGACGTGTTTTCGGACGAGCTGCCCGATATGCCACCTGATCTAGAAATTGAGTTCACCATTGACACATTTTCTGATACCCAACCGATCTCTAAAGCTTCGTACAGAATGGCCCTCGCAGAACTTAAGGAACTCAAAGTATAGCTGTAAGAGTTGCTCGATAAGGGATTCATACGGCCTAGCATCTCGTCATGGGAGTGCCCATGTTGTTTATCGTAAAAAAGGATGGCTCAATGCGTCTTTTTATCAATTATCAAGAGCTGAATATGGCCACCGTCCGGAACAAATATCCATTGCCCCGCATAGATGACATATTCGATCAGTTACAGGGCGCTTCGGTGTTCTCTAAAATTGATCTTCGCTCGGGTTACCATCAACTCAAGATTAAGCCGGACGATGTGTCGAAGTCAGCCTTTCATACTCGATATGGCCATTACAAATTCTTGGTAATGTCATTCAGCCTAACGAACGCCCCAGCTGCTTTTATGGATTTAATGAATCGGTTGCTTCGACCCTTCCTCGATAAGTTTGTAGTAGTCTTCATCGACGATATACTCGTATACTCGAAGGACAAGCAGCAAACACGCTGAGCATCTGCGGACCGTGCTTCAGACCCTTCGGAAAAATCAGTTGTATGTGAAGTGGAGCAAGTATAAATTTTGGCTGAGCAGCGTCACATTCCTCAGACAAATCATTTCATCCGAAGGCATTACAGTCGACCCAAAGAAAGTAGAAGCCATTGTCGATTAGAAACAGCAAGCGTCAGTCAGTGAGATTCGAGGCTTCCTTGGCTTAGCAGGATACTACCGACTCTTCGTGAAGGATTTTACGAAGATCGCATCGCCTCTGACATGCCTCACCCAGAAAGGAGTCGCTTTTGAATAGTCAGACGACTGTGAAGCTTCCTTCCAGGAGTTAAAGCAATGCCTTGTCTTGGTTCCAATACTCAGACTTCCATAAGAGACTGAGGGATTCCAGATCTTCAACGATACGTCAGGCTAGGATTTAGGGTGTGTGCTGATGCAACAGAACAAGGTGATATCTTTTACTTCTCGACAACTAAAACTGTATGAGAAGAACTATCTCACCCATGACCTGGATTTAGCGGCGATTGTGTTCGCATTGAAATTGTAGCATCATTATCTTTATGGTATGGCATGCACGATCTATACAGATCACAAGAGCCTATAAGCTTTCCGATCTTCTTCAGGACAGGGACGACATTGGCCACCCAGTCAGGATGTTGTTCTTTCTGATAAAGCCACAAGCTATAAGCTTTTTGACTTCATCATCAATTGCATCCATCATTTCAGGCTTGAATCGCCGTTGTTGTTATTTGACCGGTTTGACATTCGGCAAGATGTTAAGCTTGTGAGTTGCAATTTGAATACATAGTTGTAAAAGAGTACAAAGTATAATGAATTCTGGGGAAGTACAACTTTAGAAATATGATCAGAAGACGATTACTTTATCCTTTGGACTATGTGAACTTAAAGACTGTAGCCTCTAGAGAATGCAGCAGCAATTTTGCAAGAGTCCTTGATCCCTCTTGATGATGATTGGAAACTCTATTTATAGAGTTCAAGAAATAATTGTTTTAGCAGTTATTCTGATGTGCGCGAGGCTGGATTGCGCCATACTGGATTGTGCCAACCTTCTGTTGTGCCAACTTCCATTCAGTTGTCAATCGTGTACTAACTGTATTTAGACGCGTGGCATCGTATGATTGAGATGCTGTGGTCGTGTACAGGATAGTAGACACGTCTTGAGAGATTAGTGGCATGTGCGCCACGTCATCCTGCTTTAGAATGTAAGTTGTCTCAACTTTATCAAGTTGCGCGAGCTTCAGTCAACAAGTCAACCTGCGCTTGATTTGAGCTGCGCTTGCACACGTGGCAGCTTTTGAGTAAAAGTCGTTCAGGTTGCGCCCAGGCGCAATCTAGCTTCTGAGTAAAAGTCGTTCAGGTTGCGCCCAGGCGCAACTAAGGATTTTGTTTAGATTGCGCCTGGGCGCAACTCACAAAATGTACAAGACAGTTGTCCACCAACTTTTTCTTGAGCGACACACTTCACAGGATTCGAAGAGTTTTTCCTCGTTCTCTGTTGTGTCAGTCGTCAGTATGGTCAGGTAATAATGACCATTAAGTATCAGATGCCACATAGGCTTTGGCACAAAACGATTGGGCGTAGTCTGATATCAGGTACAATCTGATCGGTGGCGCAGTCTGTTTCATATCAGTGGCGCAAGTTGACTTTTAGGGTGCAACTTGATTATTGATCAGTATATTGAAGGCGTAACTTCATTTTTAGGCTCTACAAGACTATTTTCTATTAAAATCTTTTGATTGCAAATTTTAATTACAAACAGAACAGTGTTACAATGTAGGACTTAGATGTAGTCCTAGGAGTACACTTTTGTTTATCTGGGTCCCTTGGGCCGATGGAACGAGTGGTAATGCGTTGACTCCGTTGACGATCTGACGACGGTTCTCGGTTCTCTGAAGGTCTGAGTTGCTCTGGGTGCTGGAGCTTGCGGAGAGGAAGAAGACGTTGAGTCTCTGTATCTGCCTCTCTGTGTGGGTACTTGTCGGTTCGTAGGTCTGTCTCTATATATTCTCCGTATGTGAAAGAAGGAAATGATCCCCCTCTTTATAGTTTTGCAGGCTGGCTGCTCATGCGCACATATATAGGATGCACCTGTACGTGGGGATGCCACGTGGTGATTGCTGATGGAGACGCATGGGCGATGCGCTCTGATTGAGGAGTTGAATCCTTCCTGTTGCATTTGTGGGCTGCGGCCGAGCTGACACGTAGCAATGGAGAGAATCTTTCAGTTGCTGAGATCTTGGGTGATTAGCACCCCTTCATAGGCTGAATCGAGTCAAAGGACATGTGTCATAGGTCCATGGCTCAAAGATCTCGGATTTGGTGGGGAGTGATCTGATAGGATGTACCTGGGATTGGGCACATGAGGAGACTTTGGCTTATAACCTTTAGGAGTCACCAACTAGTCTGGACGCACGACTTTTGAGGCGCATGCGAGGCTTCAGTAGTGACTTGACTTCTGTCTTTAGGGATCATAGAAAAGTTTGAGGCGTATGGCTTTTGAGGCACATGCAGAGATTTGGGCGCATGGCTGCGGAGGCGCACGCGAAATGGTTGGGCGGCCACGTGGCTCATAACCGCCGGAGGAGAGTAATGATGATACTGACGTTGGCGACTCTTCGTCTTCTAAAAAAAGCTGTCAACTGTTCAGTCCTCAGGGGACATGCTGCCAACTCTGTCAGACTTCAGCATTTAATGTTCTTTGACAGGTGATAGACTGTTGAGTGGGCACATCGATCTGTGTTCCATTAAGAGCATGGGGACGCATGGGTGCATCCTCGTAAGGCGCTTGGTGCTGATGGGCTCGTCAGTATGATGCACGGTCTGACCGGCGCATCCGTTTGTATGACACATCTTTATTGGTCCGGCTGTTACGTTCTTCGTGTGCTTTAAATAGCCGTTTTTGACTTGGCCGAATTCGAAGTGTCAGGTTCATCACCATTAATGTAAATTCATTACACGGGATTCGGAGAGCCCGCCACTTGGCACATGGGTTTGATTTGTCCGGCCTATAAGTAGTGGCAATAAGAGAGTTTGCTTCTCTCACGTCTTCCCGAAATGAATTTGTTTGCTCGAGCACATTCTGTTGATGAGATGCTCCCGAGGGTGAAGATGCGACGCATTGTCTTCATTGATGCACTTGAAGGTGACTGTTACATCCAAAAGTCGGAGTCGAGGGCTTCTGAGGCAGGCGAAAGGTGCCTGTTGTATCCAAAGATCGGGATGCTTGAGCCTCGTCTCCGTTATACTGGAAAAGCCGCAGATCGGAATTGCGATGCTCCGATCATCTTCCTTGGGCTTTGGGAGAGCTTCTTCTCCTGCTAGAGTGGGTGTTGCCCATTCTGGTTGTGTTGAAAGCCTCCTTTTGCCGCAGGGATTGCGGTGCTCTCCTCTTCCTTTGGAGAGCTCTTCCTCCAGCTAGGGGGTTGATTGCCTACCCTCGTTCTGCTCAATAAATGCTTTAATAGTCGAAGTATTTGATCGGGTTGAAGTGGCGCATATGCTGAGACTTTATGATGCACATAACTGAGGCTCTTGAAGAGATGCGCCTGACTGAGACGCCGAAGAGATGCGCCTGACTGAGATGCTGAAGGGCGGCACATAACTGAGCCGCTGTAGGGATACACATAACTGAGGATGCACATAACTGAGCTGCTGAAGGGATGCGCCTGGCTGAGACGCTGAAGTGATGCGCGAAGCTGAGACGCTGAAGTGATGCACCAAGCTGAGAGTGCATGGCGGTTGCTGCGCCTAGCTGTAGACTTGGGGTCTTTTCTTTGTAGAAATTCTCCTTTGTACAGCTCTTTTTTAGACATGTAATAGACTTTTATATGAAATAAAAATCTTCTTTTAATGTCTATGCTTTTGCTATTTGCTGTGCCGAATACTTCATCCGAGCTCCCTGGCCCATGTAATGTTAGGCGCATAGGATTTCTGGTCCTGAAATTCCATGCTTCTACAAAGACCCCCTTCAAAGTTTTTAAAACTTAAAGACATTGTAAAGTTTTGGAATACTTTGAATTTAAAAAGTTTTGACTAAGTCAGGTTGCGCCGATCAATGCTCGGTCATCATGATTAAATACCTTTCTCGAAAGTATCCAATCTTCTCTTCGTCTTCCGGAGTTTCATTAATTTCTTTCAGTTTCCCATGAGGAATACGAAGAGCCAATTGATTGATATATATATATATATATATATATATATATATATATATGTAGTTGATCCCCGTATTTGGTCTTCACTTTTGTTCTTCAATGGCTCCCAAGAAGAAAGAGATGGAGACCAATGCTGACACCACCACCAAGTCTCCTGAGGCGAGACAAGATATTGCGCCTACAACCTTTTTGTTGGAGGCTGACCCAGCTTTGAGGGCAGTGAATTTTCTGGACTGTTTCGGTTTAACTCCGTCAGTCTTCAATCGTTCGAGTGGCGGATCATCCTCTGAGGAGCACGCCAATTTAGAAGGACTTCTCAACCTGATGCGTCGCTCGGGGATCTGCACCCTGCAAGAGTTGGACGCTGCCCTTCGTCAGACTGATGAAGGCAAGGACAAAAAATAATGTCCTTTTTTAATGGAAACAACTTTTGTTATTTTTCTCCCATGTCCTTGGTTGTAGGGGTTTATCCATCTTTATGCAATGAAATCTAGAATTTCTGATTTTGTGTGGCTGTGATTTCGAATAGCGCTCATGGACATATTCTTTTAACCAATTCTTCGTTTTACTGTTTCTTCTGAAGAACACGTGGCAATCGTTGCACGGTTGTAGATGCCCATTTTTAATTCTTTCTCAAAAATAGGATCCTAAAATGACGCACCCATCTCCTCTTTAATCTCTTTTAAAAGACATCCAGAAAGAATCATTCATATTCTCTCAAACAAATGTTTTCCCACAAGGCTTCACTTGTGCTACTTCATTCTGACACTATTTGCTTGCATGTTGTGTCTTCAAAAACTAGTAAGTCTGCGCTAGCTATTTCTGAAAATAGGCGCAACTATGGTCCAAATGTTTCGCTCTGATTAGAGGCGCTTATTGCTGTCATACGCCTGTTTGGTCAGTGTTCAATACTGATATGCGCCTGCTTATAGGCGTAATGCTGATGTGCGCCAGTTTGTAGACGCATACTGATGATGTGCGCCTGTTTGTAGGCGTATTGCTGATATGCGCCAGTTTGTAGGCGCATTGCTGATGTGCGCCAGTTTGTAGGCGCATTGCTGATATGTGCCTGTTTGTAGGTGCATACTGATGTGCGCCAGTTTGTAGGCGCATACTGCTGACTGATAAATTTCTGCTAACTTCTCCAGTTCTATTGACATTTGCAGGGACTTGGTTAGCGAGCTTCTTCAGAACTGATATTCGTGATTTGGATGTTACAGGGAACATTCTTTTGACACCCACATCAGGCAGCTCATATGGTTCTGACACTCAAATCAGGCAGCTCAGGACTCTTCATGTTAAGAAGGGTCTTCCTCAGATGGTAGAAAGAGCCTGTATACATGAGAGTTGGATGATGGAGAGACAGAATTAGGAATCGGATCAGAAGGGTGATCTCGTTCCTAGTTCCCCTGGCGGGCTGTCTCCTTCCACCAGTTGTATTGACAGCAGCTCATCTTTGGGCTGCTGCACTCTGTGGTTCTCCTCTCGTCTTTCTGAGAGAGAAGACCGGAGTTGATTCCATTGTCGAGCTCGTTGCTTCGGGTCGAGACGACAAGGAATTGCCACTAACAAATAAGAAGATCCAAATATGTAATAGATCTTCATTATCAATGAGAAGATCCAAAGATGTAATAGACCTTCATTTAGAATGAAAATCCGAGATGTAATAGATTTTCATTAAGATGTATCTATGTTTTTAAAGAAGGAATAAAGAATGATTTTCTCTTCTTTACGATTTGATTTTGATGTGGTGGTAAGAAACATAGAATCAAGGAAAAATGTGGATGACAAGTTGCTGATATAATGCAGAATTTCAAAAGTATAGAGAATGTGAACTTTCATGAGGAAAAGTGAACGGTCACTTCAATTTTTGAGATAAGGACACCGAAAATGAATGAACAGTCACATCGGGTAATGACCGAACAGTTATAAATAAACAAACAGTTGAGTTTCTTTCGATAAGTCGCATCAGTTCTCGAGATTAACTATCTAGCTGTTTTGTCTATAAATAGAACAAAAACTTTCGTAGATATCACCAATCTCTTTCCCTTCTGTACAAAAAATGTCTTCTAAAGATTTGCTCATCCCGAAGCTTGAAAGAAAAACTGAGACACCACCTGCTGAGCCCTCAGTACCTCCTCAAAAAGAAAGGGGCAAAGGCTCAATTGTTCCTCCTGCGCCAGGACAGGATTGGTTCTCCAAATTAATGAAACCCGGGAAGACTGCCGAAGAAGAAGCATTGAGGATGGTTGCTTGCGAGTTTTTCGTGAGTTCTGGCAATGAGATGCTTGAACGATTGGCGAACTATGTATTTAATCACGAAGGATCAGGGCCTCCTCCCCGTCCTTAATATTATATAATTCAATTCTGCTTTTAAATAAAAAAGAACCTTTATTTACATCATGTCTCTGAAAATAAAGTACATTTTGTCTTTATACATAATATTTCTTAAGAAATTTGCCATTGATGGACATCATAGCAACTCTACCATCCATATCTGTTAATTGATAGGCTCCATTAGAAAAGACTTTATTTATCACATATGGTCCTTCCCATTTTGCCTCGAACTTGCCTTTGCTCATATGTGTCATAGTCATAGGACGTCTGACTTTAAGAACCAATTCGCCTTCTTGAAATGTTCGTACTCTGACCTTACGATTGAAAGCTTTTGAAATTTGTGCCTGATAAAGTTCAATGTGCTGTTGAGCTAATAACCTTTTCTTATCGAGCGCTTCCAATTCTTGAATCCGAAGACGATCATTATTGTCTGTAGTAAGCTCATTAGCAATGGCGATTCTCAATGATGGAATTTGAATCTCCAAAGTTAGTACCGCTTCACATCCATACACCAGAGAAAAATGTGTGCAACCTGTGGGGTTACGGACAGTAGTGCGATATGCCCATAGACATTCTCTAAGTTTATCACTCCAATTACGTTTGTTAATAGAGACAAACTTTTTAAGGAGTTTGATAATGGTCTTGTTGAATGCTTCAGCCAACCCGTTAGCCGCAGGATTATAGGCTGTTGAGGCAACATTATTGATTCTGTTGTCATCACAGAACCTATGAAACTTCTGGCTGATGAATTGCGGCCCATTATCATGAATGATTCGGCGAGGGACACCAAATCTATATATCACATGATGTTTAATGAAGTTGATGACACTACTAGTTTTTACTTCAGCCAAAGGTATAGCTTCCGCCCACTTGGAAAAATAGTCGGTTATAGCTAAAATAAACCGATGCCCTTTAGATGAAGGAGGATTGATAGGGCCAATTATATCCATGCCCCAAGCTTCAAAAGGCCATGAGGCTGCAGTTGGATGAAGAATTCCGACGGTTGGTGAATGAAATCTGCATGAATTTGACATGCACGGCATTTCCTTGCATAATCAATAGCATCTGATACCATAGAAGGCCAGTAGTATCCCATACGTCGAATACGATCCTGTAGTTTAGGACCAGGTTGATGTGCTCCACAAACACCATCATGAGCTTCACATAATATCTGCTTTGCTTCATCACCAGCGAGACACCTCAAGAGTAATCCATCAAAAGTTCTTCGATACAATGTCTTAGTAGTATGATTATAATAGAATCGAAGCGATCGACGACGGATGCTTGTAGCTTCTTTAGGATCTTCTGGCAATATGTCATGTACTGCAAAATCAATAAAAGGTGCCCTCCAGTCCTCACTAATGACATTGACTTCAGTTAGTTTGCTGAATTCAATGTTGTGGTTGGTTCCAACACAAAATAATTCTCTATTAGAGATAACCACCATTTGTTGTCTTTTGACTGGAACTGCCAATACTGCAGCTAAGTTAGCTAAAGCATCAACTTCTGTATTGTATGCACGACGTACATGTTCGATGAAGAATCCTTTGAATGAAGAAGCTATTCTGGTTGTTGTTTTATGGTATGGTACCAGATCTTGATGTCGGACTTCATATATGCCTCTAACTTGATTAACAATCAACTTAGAGTCACCATATACTTCGAGATATTCAATATTCAATTGTTTGGCTAATTGAAGTCCAATGAGCAAAGGATTGTATTCTGCCACATTGTTGGAGCATGATTCGTCTAAAGAATAGGCCCTTTGAATAGTTAATCCATCGGGTGAAACAAGAACAATTCCTACTCCAGCAACGAGAATACCTCCAGGTCCAATTCTAGAAGCTCCATCAAAGAACAACCTCCAAGTAGGAAATTCTTCTGAGATCATATTTGATTCCCATGTCTCGTCCGGAATCACATCATGGAGTTTAGATGTCTCAGGGACGGGATGAGCTGCTAAGAAGTCAGCAAGAGCTTGGCCTTTCACAGATTTTTGAGGAACATAAACCATATCATATTATGCTAGTAATATGGCCCATGTGGCAAGCCTAGAATTGAGTGTGCTTGGCTTCTTCACTAAGACTCGAAGAGGATTGACCCGGGATATGACATTGATAGTTTGACCTATGATATAATGTCTTGTCTTCTGAACAGCAAACATTAAGGCTAAACATTCCTTCTCCACTGGACTATAACGATGTTCAGCTCCAATCATTGTTCGGCTGAGATAGTAGATGGCTTGTTCATGACCTTCCTTGTTCTTCTGAGCCAGCAAAGCTCCCAATGAATGATCCATTGCTCGGACATACATTAAGAAGGGTATCCCTGAAATCAGTGGTACAAGAACCGGTGGACTCATTAAATATCGCTTTATATCATCAAATGCTCGTTGACATTCTTCCGTCAAAACGAAAGACACACATTTCTTCATTAAGTGAGTAAATGGTCTACAACGTCCAGATAAATTCGAAATGAACCGCCTGATGTACGCAAGTCGACCTTGGAATCCCCATAGCTCTTTTAAGTTGCATGGAGGACGCATCTCTTGAATGGCTTTGATCTTCTCGGGATCAACGTGTATACCCTTAGAGGTAATGACGAAGCCAAGAAACTTACCACTAGAGACACCCAAGAAAGACTTGGTGGGATTCATCTTGAGTTGACGCTGGCACATTAGATTGAATATAGTTCTTAAATCTTGAATGTGATCTTCTTTAAGACGACTTTTGACAGCAATATCATCAACATAGCATTCGACAGTCTTTCACAAATGATCTCGAAAGATAGTGCTCATAGCTCGCTGGTAAGTTGTACCTGCGTTCTTAAGGCCAAACAGCATGACTGTATAACAGTACACACCTCGAGGAGTACGAAATGAAGTATGTTTTTCATCTTCATGATTCATCCGGATTTGATTATATCTAGAAAACCCATCCATGAAAGAAATTCATTCGAATCTACATGTATTGTCGATCATAAGTTCAGTAATTGGGAGAGGGAATTCGTCTTTGGGGCAAGCATCATTGAGATCCCGAAAGTCTATGCAAACTCGAACCTTTCCGGTCTTCTTCAGGACAGAGACGACATTGGCTACCCAGTCAGGATGTTGTTCTTCTCTGATAAAGCCACAAGCTATAAGCTTTTTGACTTCATCATCAATTGCATCCATCATTTCAGGCTTGAATCGTCGTTGTTGATGTTTGACCGGTTTGACATTCGACAAGATGTTAAGCTTGTGAGTTGCAATTTGAGGATCTAATCCCGGTATATCTTCATAATTCCAGGCGAAGACGTCAATGTATTCATGAATAAGGTGAAGTAACTCTTGTTTATCATCTTCTGAGAGATTTTTGCTGATAAAGATTGGTCGCGATACCCCTTTCTCTCCAATATCAACTTGGACCAGTTGATCTTCAGTAGGTGGTTCTCGTTGTTCAAAACAAAGTTTCCACTGATTTTCCATCTTTTGTACCCAATGATCCATTTCAGTAGCTTCTTCGATGTCACTTTCGTCGTCTTCTGAGAATTCGGCGGACACCATATTAGAAGATACTATCGACTTATGAATATAACCGATGCTGGTATCAGAGTCCCATGAGATAGAATCAGAAGAATTTGAACATTCTTCTTCATCAGATTCAGAAGGTTCTGGAGTTGGAAGTGGTGACATATAACCTAGCCCTCATTTTGTTTTACTGTGGTATTGTTATGATTTTCCTTTTGGAACAGCAATACGAAGAGGGGTTCGCCTTCCTTTACCATTGTTGAGACCTGTTCTGAAATCATAGCCCATTTTACGGATGATGGCTTTAGATTGTGGACTATAGCGTCGTAATTGTAGTCTTTCTGTATCATCTCTATCATCATTATAGAGCATGATTTTTTGTTCTTCTCTATTATTAAAGAATATAGGCTTTTCATCTTTCTTTCGAGACGGTACTAAGAAGTACGACTCTTGTATTGAATCCAGTGATACCACATTTCGTCGAGATGATACGACTTCTATCGTAAGTGGCTTAAAGTTATCTAGCATATCCAAATAATACTAAGTATAGTAAAAGACATCAGTATACTGCAAAGGAGATGCTTTATTGATCTTTACACCATCATTTATAACAGGGACTTTAGCCTTAGTAGGCTTAGTCAGATTGATGACAAGAGGGGGAGAAAAAGAACGAGAAGGAAGAGGGAGCTTCTTGCGACGAAGATTGATTACGAGCGGCTCAGAAGAGGTGAGTTCCCTTTTTTCCTGACTATCACCTTTAGGTCGCTTCTCATGGAAAGGTAGATAAATAGTCAGTGGTTGGGAAGACTGACGGCAAGAGGTACGTCCCTTGACTGGAATCACCAGAGTATTATTAGGTATAATCTTCTGTTCTTCATCTGTGTCCATTGCTAGTACCACCTTCATGAATTCCTCTTTGTACATACGAGAATCATTGCAATATGCTTCAACTCCTTTGAAAGGATTAAGATCTGCAACCTCTTTTTGGACTTCTCCATTACCATCCACATATTTGAAGCATTGGTGGAGCGTAGAGGGTACAATATTGTGTTCATGGAGGAATGGCCTTCCCAATAAAGTATTGTATGAGCCATGATTGTCAATAACATAGAAAGTTACCTTTGTACGAAGATTGCCAATTTGAAGTTTTAGGCGTATCTTCCCCAAAGGTTCACTTCTTCCTTGATTGAATCCCAGGATGGTAGTGATAGTTGTAGAAAGATTATGTACTGAAATTTTCAAAGCGTCCAATAAGGACTTTGGCATGATGCTAAGTGCAGACCCGAGATCAATCAGAATACGGTCGACTTTCATGGTATCTACATATCCCGTGAAATAGAGAGGATGATCATGACGATTGTCTTCTAACAACATGTCATCTTGTGTAAAGGTGATATGGGGCATTAACTCAAATACACTATGACAATGTGCACAGCTGACTGGCTCCTTTTCAGGCTTCTTGAGAAGAGTTAAGCAGGTGTCAGCCTGCATCAAAGCTTTACTTAACGTCTCACGAGTTTCTTTTGAGAGACATAAAAGTTCAAAGATTGACAATCTTGCTGGAGTATTAGCAAATTGAGCCAATATGTCAAAATTGTAAGGCTTTTCAAGTCCAAGAGATGATGACTTTTTCAATGCTTTATCAAAGCGAACAGGTTGCTTTCCCTTGTCTGCTGATGTTGGTTTAGGAGGAGATGGTTCGGCCACTAGCTCAGATGTAGACGGTGTATCTTCAGCAGGAGAAGATGATGGAGGAAGAGCATCCGGGGATAGAGCAAGGTTTTCTTGATTTTCAAAATACTCCCGAAGATAAGGTTTCCCAGATCTAGTGCCCATTAGGATTTCTTCTTCTGTTTATGGTTCAAAGAATACCATATTGCAGTTCTTTGATTTAGAGTTGGAATGCTTCTTTTGTTTATAAGAGGAAGGCGTTTCAAATTCTGCAACCAGATCTGGATGAATCCACATAACCTCTCCTTTGTCAGTTGTCATCGGAACAAGACCTTCGTTTTGAGGAGGCAGGATATTCACAATTTCTAGAGTAGTCTTTGGAATGGGGACAACTCCATCTTGTATGAGTTGTGGTGGAAAATTGCCAAATTGGAGAGAAACCACATTAGCAGTCACTTTTTCTTATCCTGCTGTAGAGTAATTGCTCCAGAGTTGACCAACTCTTAGATTTTGCCCTTGAGCACATAACATGCTCTGGTTGGATGCCGTATGAATCTGTGATAAACACAGTATTTAGCGTGATCAGTTTTACCAACTTCTTCTGGTCGCTTTGCCTCTGGAAGCTGAAGCTTATTGCTTTTGATCAAGCAATCGAAGATACTCAACGTATCATCTTCGTCGAAAGAATACTCTTCTTTTGGACGAGTTGACTTTTGCAATGGTGCTGATGGGGTTGATGCCGTCTGAGTAACATTGACAGCTAAAGACTCTTTGCCTTTAAGATTGATGGCCAATATTTCTTATTCTTGCAATTATTCTGGCGATTACTACCCCCAGGTGTAGAATGTTCATCTTGGTTAGGGTGAGTCATTTGGACTCCTAACTGCTTGAACTTTTCAGCACTCACTTCTTCCGCCTTTGCATTAACAATGAAAGAAGGCCAATCCTGGTATTGTGTAGATCCCGTCCACATACTGATAATAGGCAACAAGTTTGATTTACAAGTGTCTATTGTTACAGCAGATGGAGTACCTAAAGGCATTTTGAGTGCCTTTCGGCGGAATCTTTCAATAAAACTCTCTATGGAATCATTATGCCTCTGTTTAATTTTAATGAGGGCAGACATTGTCATGTCGTTGACTCCCTCATAAAATCGTTCCAAGAACATTTGTTTGAAACCGACAAAAGAAGTGATACAACCATCAGGTAAGCTACGATACCAGTCATATGCTGCACCGGCTAAACAACCGACGAACACTCTGGTATGGAGAGTATCATTTGGCTATAATTGATCAGTCATCACTTCGAAATGATTGATGTACTGACTTGGAAAAGTACTACCATCAAACAGCATAATGGTTGGGAGTTTATACTTAGGAGGAAATGGAACCTCCTTCTACTCTGTAGGATATGGTTGCTTGATGCCCAATCTTTGTAGGCCATCCTTCTGCTTGAAGGCCTCAAACTGGGTGCGCAAGAGTTTCACAGCCTCATTTGCATCCCCTGATGTTTGAGAATTGGTGGGATGGTTAGGAGTGTTAGGAGGAGGAACAGCATGGTAATTACCACCCCCAGCACCAGACTGACTTGGATCAGCTTGAGTTGGCACAGAAGCGACCTGAGGGGCTGGTACCCCCAGACTAACAGGTACAGAAGATGCTATAAGCTCCGGATTTGTAACAGGGTTTACAATCGGAGGCACCGTATATTGAGCTACCTTTATGGTGTGCATGCTTGTAACCATTTTTGCCATGGTTTTCAATTTGTCTTCTAATGCAACAATTCGTTGCTCTTGGCTAGTTGATGTAGAGGCATCTTGATCTTCTGTAATGGTATATGCCGTCACTTCTCTTGCAGCTATTGACGAGATAGTTTGTTCAGAACTTTTACTATCTGCATCAAACTCTGAAAGAGAGTCCTCTCCCATATGGGTGATAGAGAGATCTTCTTGATTAAAGACACCTTGGATCAAATGTCTATTTCTTGATCTTGTGTATTGAAAGACACCTTCACTGGATGCATGGATCCGGTCTAAGTATTGTTGACTAGGATTACGGGATGCATTACGTCTTGGACGTTTCCCACCCCCAGTGCCTTGAGAAGTCATGTTAACAGAAGTATATAATAGTTCATCTTCATCTTCTATTATATGCTCAGGAGTTGAAGCATAGTTCAGACGATCGAAGACAGATCGTCGAGCCGATTGGCAACAATAGTTGATGACAACTTCATGTAGGCAATGGTGATTTGAAGCACGATTTGGAGGTGAGGAAAGCATTCCCGTAGTTTTCCGTCTTTGTGTAAGACGTTGCCGGAGATCAGTTACAACCACAGGACGAGAAGAAGTCGGAGGGATATATTTCTTAATGATGTTAGAAACATGTCTCCTATTCTTCAGGTGTTTAGTTCCTTGAGTGTACAAAGATGTACTCAACTCATTAGCATAGGTAGAAGGGTCTTTCTTTTCAAACTTTGGCTTTTGATGCCGATTGGCCCTTGGCATAGGGTTCTTACGTTTTGCCAAAGCTGATATTGGTTGATGCCTATTGAGATAAGCGCGTAAATCTGAAAATTCCGCTCCTGGTGTCTCTGTTTGTGATACCTTCAATTTTCCTTGTTTGGATCTTGAAATTTGCAAGGTAGGAAGATCTTGGCCAGACCCCACAGGAGTAGGCAAGATACCTCCGTGATCAGTATTCTTTCCAGTATCAGAGATTCGAGGACCTCTGTTTAAGGGAATGGAATCTGATACATCTTCCTCTGACCAGGGAAGTTTGAGGAAAGACCAAAAGGTACTTCCCTTTATTTTTGAACAGGGTTAGCTAAGAAGTGTTTTCCTTTGTTCTGCTGTGTGATCATTTTAGGCATAGATTGCGCCAATTGAGAAAATGCCATAAGACCTTTTCCTTTGTTCTGTCTAGTGTTAGCACTAGGACATGAATTCTCTAAGTTCAGAACTTGAGAATCAGAAGAGGGTATAGCCAAAAGACTAGTTTCCTTAAGTTGTGCCGGAGTAGCAGATTGCTTGGGTTGCGCCATAGTCCTACGGGCTAATGGTAGCACCGTGGCAACAATTTTGGTAGACTGTGCATGGGCAGCAGAGGGAGCAGATTGCGCCTTAGCAACAGAAATAGGCTGTACTGGAGCCAATGAGGCAGATTGCGCCTTGGTCATTGAGCACTCAAGTTGCACCTAGGCAACAGCGACTGTAGGGGATTTAGGAGGCCACACAGCCCTGTTCTTGGCAATAGCCACTGCGCGCTTGTTGCTCTTGGTGTTGATCATGTTCTCGTAGGCTGTCTGGTTGACTTGAACAACCAGAGTCTTCTGCGTCTTGCCGATCGACGCAATGTCACATTGAGTTATCATTTTCTCGTCGGAGGAGAAAGTCGTCCCCAGCAGAGTCGCCATTTTGTTTGCAAAAAAATAAAATTTTGTTTTATTCCAAACTTGTAAAAGAGTACAAAGTACAATGAATTCTGGGGAAGTACAACTTTAGGAATCTGATCAGAAGACGATCACTTTATCCCTTGGACTATGTTAACTTGAAGACTGTAGCCTCTGGAGAATGCAGCAGCAATTTTGCAAGAGTCCTTGATCCCTCTTGATGATGATTGGAAACTCTATTTATAGAGTTCAGGAAATAACTGTTTTAGCAGTTATTCTGATGTGCGCGAGGCTGGATTGCGCCATACTGGATTGCGCCAACCTTCTGTTGCGCCAACTTTCATTCAGTTGTCAATCATGTACTAACTGTATTTAGACGCGTGGCATCGTATGATTGAGATGCGCGTGGTCGTGTATGTAATGCCCCGCTCCGTACGAGCCATTTGGTTGGCTTGTTGGATGGGATCAAAATGTTGGACCGTGATTTGTGTTGGAGATCAAGAGAGTTTAGACTGATGCAGTCTCTCTTAGCTGGCTAGACGGATTAAGTGTTGGAACATGGCTCGCTGGTGGAGCTACGCTTAGGGGGAATGTGTGCAACCAGAATAAGAAGACCCTTTTATGCAGGCAAGTGGAACTGTCCTTCTTCCTCCTTATTCCTGCATGCTTAATAAATGGAATAACGTGATGCTATGAATATATCCCTAATGTCTCTTATCTTGAATGTTGAATAATTGTGATGCGATGCTTTAGTTGCTAAATCGATAGAGATGCATATGGTGGAAATCATTGAATGAATAACACATGAACTTTGAATTGCTGAACGAATCACACTCGAACTGCTAATGTAACATGATGCCTGAGAATGAATTGAGAATGTCCTTTTTTTTCTTAATGTTGATGAAATGAATGAATCACTTGAATAATGAGATGCTGCGTGAATGATACATGAGAAAAGAATTCAATATGCTATTGTCCCTATGAAATGAATGAAATGATACAGGTCCCTTCGAAATGAATGAATGCTGTTGTTCCTCCTTAAAAGGAACGTAATGAGAAATGTTGCAATAAAACAAACAAGGAGAATTGATGAGGCTTGGGATCGTTGAGATCACCAAATGAAATGATGGTAATGTTGGGAATGAATAAGTCATTGAACATGACTTGAATGAGATGAATGATGATGTACTGTTGTCTTTACTTCAATATTTCACCATGCATTTTATGTTCATGATTGAGTCGGACACGCATTCGCATGGTCATAGGACAACTTATGCATAAGAGATGGGGATATGTTTTCTCGGATGGTACCCGGGACGTTAGGGCGACCGATCCGGCCTAGGAGGATACATTGGCGTGCCAGTAGGGGCACGGGTTTTGCAAGGCATCCTTTGGGGCTAGCTACCTTCTCTGGAGTCATCGCATTACCAATGAAGACCTATATGGCAACATCCGTATGGTTAAACACCAGTGACCATGTAGTCAGGATGCATGCTAATGAATGTCTTATGCAGGTAAAGTAAGTATATCTGCTAACCTGTATTTGATGCAGGTATGAGGGAGTCGGCTATCGGTAAGAAATTACTTAAATATGATAATTCAATATATGTGTTGGTTCAACTTGCGTGCTTACGTTCCAAATAAGTAAATGATGCTGTATGTAGCCTTTCAGTATGAGATCATGCTTAACATGTTAAATTCAGTATGCTAGAAAGATGCCATGCTATAATCATTGCTCAAACACAACATACATGCTAAGTGATGCTTGAAGTGAGAACTGTCATAACATATTTAAGATGTTAATGTTAACGATGCCTCAATGATGCCTTTTTATGATAACACCTAGTATGCCTCAATGATGCCTTTGCATGATAACACCAAGAATGCTAAAATGATATGTCCACATGAATATTGCTAAGAATATGTTTACATGCTTCACTATGATCATTGCCCATGAACTGTAAACTGACGCTAGGACCCAAATAGAAAGATCATTCTATTAAATGCTTGCTAAAATTGACCAGTTAGTGTTGGTTTAGGCGAGTGGGTTGGATTCTGCTCGTCAGTACATAGATGATGTGCTGACCCATATTTTTGTGGGCAGGTGCTCGTGCTTGGGATGTTCTACACACGAATATTGGCTTGATTGGTCCCGTGGCATCGAAGATTTGTTGGGCATACAGAAGCTCTCCTTGTTCAAGATGATGTCTTCTGTTTATAAAGGGCATACTGTATGGAGCATTGTAATCAGTTGTACCAGTGAGTTGTAAGCCAAATTGGTTTATCGAGTTGTAATCCAATGTATCCAAGTATCAAATGTAAGCTATATAGCATTGTTCAGTTGGCTTTCAATGTAAAGTGAGATGTGTTGTAAGCATTGTACTTCAATACAAGTCTTGTACTCTTCTTCAATTATCAATAAAGAGAATAAAGTTCTATATATATCTTTGTGTGACTTCAAGTTATCCTTTTATCTCTACTGCTATAAAGAAGTGATGTACTTCTATTCAATAAGAAAGCTTGTCCCTATTAACTTCAATTTGTCTGCTTCTGCCGCTGTGATGTGTTCCTATTTGAAGATAATCGATTATGTACCATCTTTGCCTTGTATAAGTGCAATACCAGACTTGTACGGCATCACGCCCAAAGCGAGGATGATCGATTCCAAGAGATGAAATATGTGAAGAAATGACTCTACGAATCGGGGCGTGACAAATTGGTATCAGAGCACGGCTTTACGTCCTTGGTCTCTTCTTTGATTCGTTTCAAATCAAAGTTCCATCGACGATTAACCAAAGTTGCTTCCGCGATCACTCAACGTTGCTTCTGCGATTAAATCAAAGATTGCTTCCGTGATTATGCTGTTATTGTTCGGTAATCATCCTATGTTATTTGTGTTTGAAAGTTCGTTAACCCTCTTGGCTGCTCACTGGATGTTCCATACAATAAGTCTATATACATTGTGATGCCCCTGAATGAATGATTGTTGTTGGTTTGGACACAAATAACCCAACAATGATTCGATGCCATAGTATGCTATAGTATGAATGCTGCTTAGAATTGTGGGAATAAAGAAAAATGGCTATGTATGCTGTAACAAGTTGAGAATTGCATGTGGTATTGGAAAAGAATTATGAATGGGGTAATTGATGGATTAGTTCAACGAAACTGGTGAATTGACTCATGTGTGTTGCTAAGTACTTTGGAGACCCTAAGAATATTGGCTTATAATATTTAGACCCCGAGATGTTGGCTAAGTGTTCTGATCATTATAGATCACGAATGTCCGGAATTGATTTGAGTTGGTATTGTTGAGGATGGCTTTGTTTCTGAGTGGTATATTGCCTCTACCACCTCAGAACGAGATGTATGTTGACCCTTTCTATAGGATAGCAAGGATACTATCTGTGGATACTGGGTAGTGCCGAGACTTAGCTGGGAGTCATGTATTGTGGCTAGATGACTTGAGTGTCCCTTGACGGTGATGTTATATTGAGTAGCGAGATTGTCGAAAATTATAACTGGTGGCTTGGTTAGAAATTATTTAGTCGAGTGATGACTCAGACTAGTAAGACCGTTAGTATGCTATGGGTGAATGGATATGGCTAGAGAATGTTGTGGCTTAGAACATCTGAATGTTGACTTCGATTGGTTGGATGTAAATCAAATGTGGCTAATACAAAGTTGGTTGCGTAGCTGAAAGTTTTAGAAATATTGTCGGTGAACCAAAGGAATATTAGAGATTTGTGCCTTAACCCTAAGGTGTAATTGTCACAACCCGCACCCGTTTTTTTTTAAACGGATACGAGACGTGTCCAAGCCAGCCTATGCCGTAGTGTCGGCGGTAGAACGCTGTCACGGCCATGAATATCAAAATCACAAATAATGCTCATTCACATAATTAATTTAACTTACAATGATCACAAGTTTTATATTTGTAGAAAAAAATATAAACTTGTACAAATAAATGAATGACTACAACTCAACTATCTAGCTATTCTCTAGGCCTTGTCTGCAAGTATTCTCGTCACTCCCCAAGCTAAGTGAATCCACGGCTAACCTGAAAATATTGGGTTCTAGTCAGGAATGGAACGAGCACAATTCACAAAATGCAATTTCAAATAAAGAAAATGACTATAAGACAAGGTTAGACATCAATCAAGATTTGAAAATAAACAGGAAATACGGAAAACCAATAGTAAATAAATAGACACCCAATACTTTCCCCAACTGTTAGAAGTACCTTTGATATGTGATCAGTCTAGGCCACTACACCGCACGGTCTACAAGGTCTACTTGCATGAAAAATAAGCATGGTCTACAATGTCTACTTGCAAAAAAATAAGCACGGTCTACAATGTCTACTTGCAGAAAAATAAGTACTGTCTACGATGTCTACTTGCAGAAAAATAAGCACTGTCTACGATGTCTACTTGCAGAAAATAAGCACGGTCTACAAGGTCTACTGTATGAAAATAAATACGGTCTACAAGGTCTACTGCATAAAAATAAACACGGTCTACAAGGTCTACTGCATGAAAATAAACACGGTCTACAAGGTATACTGCATGAAAATAAATACGGTCTACGGTCGGATCACACATCCTTGGTACTTCTTATTCCCGACTCAACAACTTATAATAGAGTATAAAAATTACATAACCAATAACTAATCAATGAAATATAGTAAAGATCAATATCGAAATACAGACAATAAACTGTACTCGCCTGTGGTCCTCTACTGGTGAAACCGACAGTCTGAACTACTCAATGTGCCACAATAGTCAAAACCCGTACAACAGTCCCCGAAAGCTGAAATAAACATTACCGTAATAGATGTTAATCTATCTTGATCACCAAAGGATAGTCATTGCCTATGTGCATGTATGCTGAGGAATTTAATGGGACTAGAAAAGTAACAAGTAGCAACCCTAAATATTTGTGTTGCATAGAGAATGGTTAATTGATACATAAATTGTCGGATTGAATGGAATGAATTACTCGACCCTTGCGATATGAGATTTAAGAATGTCCGTATGAGATTTTGATGATTGAAAAACGAATGGAATTGAGGAATTACAAACGTATTGGATAATGTCGGTATATGTGACTGTTGGATTGGGATATAGTTTACTGGCTTATGACTTAGTGGTATGACTTTGTCATACAGACCGAATGGTATGATTCCATAGTTATGTTAAGACTATCGGAATCGATAAACCTTGAATAGTTAGCCTTGGCTTATGGGTTCGTGTGAGTACAAAGGATTTGAAATAGAAATTGAATCATTGAGAATTTTACTTGATGGATTAGTAGAATGATGAGAATCGTATGTCGGGTTGGGAATTGACCGTAATGATGATAGATCGATCTTAGTCGATCGTTGGGTAAGTCTAGAATGAGCCTCTGTAGGAATTAATTCTTTGAGGAAGACCCTGGATAGATAGACTTGACCCTAGCGACCAGTTGAGGACTTACCAATTGTTGGCATAGCCGACAATGGCGATTAGTTATTCTGACTAAGTGGATACCCATAGGTTTGGGTAGAGCTCCTTAGAATTGTTGGTTGCTTGTTGGTCCTAAGAAAAAGAAACTAGTATGACCCTAGTAGCCGTCCACTCTAGGAAAGTTACCTGAATGATTAGGTATAGCTGTCGATATAGCTAACCATTGAGACTGGACCGAATAATTGATGGTCGTTGGCGAACCATAGAATGACCTTGTGGCATTGAACGAGAGATGGTGATGAGTACGACCTAAGAATGATATGTTGTATGTATATGCTTCAATATGAACCTTAGAGATGTTTGACCCTTGAGGATTATATGTCGGCCTATAGCGGGAACTAGAATTATGGGATGAGACTTGAGTTGTATGTATCGAGTATTGAATTATTATATGAGATGGAATTGACTGCTCATGACAAAAATATTGGATAGGTATCTATAGTCGGGTAGCTGGGTTAACCTTGACTGTTGCATAGAATTATACCCTGACTCGGGTAATCGATAGTTGGTGATGTCGGATTGCATCTTTTAGAAAAGTTGAATTGCTTCGGTGAGAAATATTGTTGAATTTGGGGGAGGTATATTATGTAATGCCCCGCTCCGCACGAGGCATTTGGTTGGCTTGTTGGATGGGATCAGAATATTGGACCGTGATTTGTGTTGGAGATCAAGAGAGTTGAGACTGATGCACTCTCTCTTAGCTGGCTAGACGGATTAAGTGTTGGAACAGGGCTCGCTGGTGGAGCTACTCTTAGGGGGAATGTGTGCAACCAGAATAAGAATACCCTTTTATGCAGGCAAGTGGAACTGTCCTCCTTCCTCCTTATTCATGCATGCTTAATAAATGGAATAACGTGATGCTATGAATATGTTCCTAATGTCTCTTACCTTGAATGTTGAATAATTGTGATGCGATGCTTTAGTTGCTAAATCGATAGAGATGCATATGCTGGAAATCATTGAATGAATAACACATGAACTTTGAATTGCTGAACGAATCACACTCGAACTGCTAATGTAACATGATGCTTGAGAATAAATTAAGAATGTCCCTTTTTCTTAATGTCGATGAAATGAATGAATCACTTGAATAATGAGATGCTGCGTGAATGATACATGAGAAAAGAATTCAATATGCTATTGTCCCTATGAAATGAAAAAAATGATACAGGTCCCTTCGAAATGAATGAATGTTATCGTTCCTCCTTAAAAGGAACGTAATGAGAAATGTTGCAATCAAAGAAACAAGAAGAATTGATGAGGGTAGGGATCGTTGAGATCACCAAATGAAATGATGGTAATGTTGGAAATGAATAAGTCATTGAACATGACTTGAATGAGATGAATGATGATGCACTGTTGTCTTTACTTCAATATTTCACCATGCATTTTATGTTCACGATTGAGTCGGACACGCATTCGCATGGTCATAGGACAACTTATGCATAAGAGATGGGGATATGTTTTCTCGGACGGTACCCCGGGACGTTAGGGCGACCGATCCGGCCTAGGAGGAAACATTGGCGTGCCAGTACGGGCACGGGTTTTGCGAGGCATCCTTTGGGGCTAGCTACCTTCTCTGGAGTCATCGCATTACCAATGAAGACCTATATGGCAACGTCCGTATGGTTAAACACCAGTGACCATGTAGTCAGGATGCATGCTAATGAATGTCTTATGCAGGCAAAGTAAGTATATCTGCTAACCTGTATTTGATACAGGTATGAGGGAGTCGACTATCGGTAAGAAATCACTTAAATGTGATAATTCAATATATGTGTTGGTTCAACTTGCGTGCTTATGTTCCAAATAAGTAAATGATGATGTATGTAGCCTTTCAGTATGAGATCTTGCTTAACATGTTAAATTCAGTATGCTAGAAAGATGCCATGCTATAATCATTGCTCAAACACAACATACATGCTAAGTGATGCTTGAAGTGAGAACTGTCATAACATGTTTAAGATGTTAATGTTAACGATGCCTCAATGATGCCTTTTCATGATAACACCTAGTATGCCTCAATGATGCCTTTGCATGATAATACCAAGAATGCTAAAATGATATGTCCACATGAATATTGCTAAGAATATGTTTACATGCTTCATATGATCATTGCCCATGAACTGTAAACTGATGTTAGGCCCCAAATAGAAAGATCATTCTATTAAATGCTTGCTAAAATTGACCAGTTAGTGTTGGTTTAGGCGAGTGGGTTGGATTCTGCTCGCCAGTACATAGATGATGTGCTGACCCACATTTTTGTGGGCAGGTGCTCGTGCTTGGGATGTTCTACACACGAAGATTGGCTTGATTGGTCCCGCGGCATCGAAGATTTGTTGGGCATACAGAAGCTCTCCTTGTTCAAGATGATGTCTTCTGTTTATAAAGGGCATAATGTATGGAGCATTGTAATCAGTTGTACCAGTGAGTTGTAAGCCAAGTTGGTTTATCGAGTTGTAATCCAATGTATCCAAGTATCAAATGTAAGCTGTATAGCATTATTCAGTTGGCTTCCAATGTAAAGTGAGATATGTTGTAAGCATTGTACTTCAATACAAGTCTTGTACTCTTCTTCAATTATCAATAAAGAGAATAAAGTTCTATATATATCTCTGTGTGACTTCAAGTTATCCTTTTATCTCCGCTGCTATAAAGAAGTGATGTACTTCTATTCAATAAGAAAGCTTGTCCCTATTAACTTCAATTTGTCTGCTTCTGCCACTGCGATGTGTTTCTATTTGAAGATAATCGATTATGTACCATCTTTGCCTTGTACAAGTACAATACCAGACTTGTACGGCATCACGCCCAAAGCGAGGACGATCGATTCCAAGAGATGAAATATGTGAAGAAATGACTCTACGAATTGGGGTGTGACAGTGTACAGGATAGTAGACACGTCTTGAGAGATTAGTGGCATGTGCGCCACGTCATCCTACTTTAGAATGTCAGTTGTCTCAACTTTATCAGGTTGTGCGAGCTTCAGTCAACAAGTCAACCTGCGCTTGATTTGAGCTGCGCTTGCACACGTGGCAGCTTCTGAGTAAAATTCGTTCAGGTTGCGCCCAGGCGCAACTAAGGATTTTTTTTAGATTGTGCCTGGGCGCAACTCCCGAAATATACAGGACAGCTGTCCACCAACTTTTCCTTGAGCGGCACACTTTACAGGATTCGAAGAGATTTTCCTCATTCTCTGTTGTATCAGTCGTCAGTATGGTCAGGTAATGATGACCATTAAGTGTCAGATGCCACGTAGGCTTTGGCGCAAAACGATTTGGGTGTAGTCTGATATCAGGCGCAATCTGATCGGTGGCGCAGTCTGCGTCATATCAGTGGCGCAAGTTAACTTTTAGGGCACAACTTGATCACTGATCAGTATATTGAAGGCGCAACTTGATTTTTAGGCTCTAGAAGTATATATTCACGAAGAAGAAGCTGAACTTGCGGCAAAGACGATGGCTTGAACTGATCAAAGATTACGACTTAACTATTGACTATACGCCGAGCAAGGGAAATATTATGGCAGACGCTCTAAGTCGAAAGTATATTTCCTTGCTATCTATCAACCGCAGATTGCTACATGACCTAGAAGAGATGGGCATCGACTCCAGGTTCGATTCAGGGATGTGTAGTTGGAGCAGTTGCAGCTAGAGCCGAGCTTGCAAGAAAAGATCAAGAACGCTCGGAAGGATGATCCGTACCTGAAGAAAGTGCGAGGGCTAATTTCGACGGGTAGTGCGACTGTCCGACTTTGCGAAAGATGAAACCGGTGTGCTTCGATTGAAGGGTAGGCTATGCATTCCGGATGATTCAGAACTTAAAAAGAAAATATTGATGGAGGCGCACTACGTGAAATATACCTGGCATCCTGGTAGTACAAAGATGTACAAGGACCTCCGCACGACCTTCTGGTGGCACAAAATAAATAGAGATGTGGCACTCTTCATGTCCCAATGCATGGCCTGTCAGCAGGTAAAAGCTGAGCATCAGAGGCCGGACGGGGAGATGCAGAATCTGGCGATTCCGTAATAGAATTGGCAGCACATATGCATGGATTTTATTGTTGGTCTGCCGAAGATGTCATAGGAAAAGAATATCATTTGGGTCATCGTTGATCGACTAACCAAGTCAGCGCACTTCATTGCCATTAAAGTTACTTGGAGCGTTGATCGTCTGGCTCAGATTTATCTTGATGAGATAGTACGGCTGCACGGAGTCTGTGTATCCATCGTCTCTGATCGGGATGTACGATTTCTATCGCGCTTCTGGTATAGCCTTCAGTCGGTTTTAGGTACCAAGTTGCAGTTTAGCTCAGCTTACCATCCCCAGACCGACGGTCAAACGGAGCGCATGAATCAGATTCTCGAAGACATGTTACGGCTCTGCACAATTGACTTCAACTCGAGTTGGGACGTTCATCTACCGTTGGTCGAATTTACATACAACAATAGCTATCAGTCTAGCATCCAAATAGCACCGTACAAAGCCTTGTACGACCGAAAGTGTAGATTACCCATTTGCTGGGATGAAGTCGGAAAATGGTAGATTCTTGACCTGGAGCTGGTGGAACAGACCGTAGAGAAGGTCAAGCTCATTTGGAAAAGATTAAAGACTGCACATAGTCGACAGAAAAGTTACGCTGATGTTCATCGTCGACCCCTCGAATTTCTAGAAGACAATCACGTATTTTTAAAGTATCGCCCATGCGTGGAGTTACTCGGTTGGTACAAAGGGTAAGCTGAGTCTGAGATTTGTTGGGCCGTTGGGCCGTTCGAAATACTCAAGCGAGTTGCCCCAGTGGCCTATCAAATTGCCCTGCCACCAGCACTAGCAAATGTGAACGATGTCTTCTACGTCTCTCAGTTGCGGAAGTACATACATGATCCAAGCCTCGTGGTAGATTTTGGTCAACTGGAGCTAAAGGTCAACTTATCATATATTGAAGTGCCGGACCAAAACTTAGAATGTAAAGATAAACTGCTGCAAAATCGAGTGATCCATCTCATCCGCGTACTCTGGAGTAATCATTCGGTCGAGGAGTCGACCTGGAAACTTGAATCGAATATGAAAGAGAAATTTCTTTCATTGTTCTCGTAGAGGTAGGTTCTATTCTTAAGTTTCGAGGATGAAACTTTTTCTTAGTTGGTTACGGTGTAGTGCTCCGTCCCTACATCGTGCCCCATTTCCGTCCACGGGGTGCGCGAGAAAGGAACACTCTCGCTACCAATTCAGTCGGGACTGATATGTTAGGATCTGTTAAATCGATCGAACGGGAATGATTGAATTAAGATTATTTTCTCGTTATGAAAAGGCTTCTTCAGAATCAAGTCCCATATTCAGCAAGTTTCGCCTCGAGGATTGGCTCTGCGGCTGAGTCGGAAGAGACCTCCCGTTGCTCTGCTTTTTATGTCGCACTTGCTTTGGCTTTGGTTTTCGTGAATGCATTTTTGTGAATATTTTTTATGGTTTTCATGGCTTGTATTTGTCACGACCCGCACCCGCTATAAGGGCACGTGTACGTAACAACGCCCAGCCCTCACCGTAAAAATGGCGTGGAACGCTGTAGGTTTTCTACTCTAACAACAGTTTATATATATATATATATCAAAACCTGTCGAGAATATGGTCAACTCCGAACGGAGGACAAGCAATGAATATATATGAATACTCAATCACAACTCTAAGATAATAAGTAAAGACTGAAAGATAAAGACAACAAGACTATAAAATATAACCTGTCAAGTCCATCACAAATAATATACAAGTCTAAGTCCAAGTCTCTAATACAATCCAAAAATATAATATAATAACAAGTAGTAAGCTGGAGACAAGGTCCAGTCCAAAATGTCTAATCTAACTAAACTAAGCTAGAGGCTCGTCGGGCGGAGCTAAGCCCTGCTGAACCAAGGTCTCCAAGTCTACGCCCACTACGTCAACCGGACCGTAGTAGGTAGGACAATCCTTCTCGCCACAATCTGTAAAATTTTGTCAACATATCCAGTCAGGATGGAACGAGCACAAATCTCAAATAACAATTCTAGTTAGACGATATTGAAAATGTAGCAGTAAATAGAGAAAATCTACGAAGTAAATAATATGTACATGAATCATGGTAAAGCATGTCAAGGCTGTAATATGAATGTAAGAACAGAAAAACAGTATAAATCATGTACAACAATCTGGAACTATATCTATGCGAGTTTAGTATTAGTTTCAACATGTGATCGGCTTAGAACTTGATACAAAGTTTGGCCTGGCTAATCATACGTGAGTGTATGATTAACACTATGCAATGATGATACAATAATATTGTGGGGTATTGATCACATATCTACGCTAACACCCCCATCCCTGACTAATATAGTGGATCCAGTCATGACACGTCATGATACGTATTCTCTGAGGAGGTCGCGAGCCTACGCAGGAATCGTATCTATACAATGAACAATAAACAATGAAGACTTGCCCAGTGTATACCATATATAGGAGGAATAACATCTTATGACGGATCCAGACAAATATCAATCCGTATGAACAATGTGTCAAGAGAACAAGGAAAATCTGCACTAAATACTAGAAACAAAGACGATATTATAAAACAAAAATATTATCAGAGAATGTACTCGCCTGTACTGTGATGGATAAGTCGACTGAGTCCAAGAACAGTGCCTCGAGGACCTATAGATGGAATACTGTATCAATATAATGGTTTGGAAGTGAAATTAAGTCATACTGAGTTAAAATAGGTCAAGATACGTCAAACTAAGTCAATCTAGGTCAAACAAGGTCAAACTAGATTGTACAGGGTCAATCTAAGTCATATTAGGCCTAGCTAGGTCAAACTTGGGTCAATGCAAGTCAAACGGAATTAATCTAGGTCGATTTAAGTCAACGGTTGACTTACAGTTGACTTTTGGTCAACTGGTCAACTCTGGTCAACTCTAGGTCAACCCTAGGTCAATCCTAGGTCAATGGTGACTAATAGTTGACTTTTGGTCAACTGTCCAAGTTTGATGGAATTTGGGACTAAATTGGGTAAAGTGTTGACCCATAGTTGACTTTTGGTCTAAAAAGTCAACCGTGGTCAACCGGGGTCAAGACTAGGTCTAGGCGACTATTTCTAATTATTACCAACCCTTAGAACCCATATCCAAGTCCATCTTGGACTTCGAAACTCAAATCTTGGCCGTGGGCCAATATTCTATTTTACCCTTAAAAAGGGTAAAATTCTAACTTAGGCAATTATCAAGTTAGCCTACCTACGCTTGGTATTTTGACCCGATCTCCCTAGGGTAGTATGATACTAGCCTATAGGTTCATTACCTACCAAAATACCTAGGTAGAGTGGACGTCTAGTCCATGATACGGCCCATTGCCGTTATCTTGAATATTTCAAGATACGCAATGGTACGGTGCGATACCGGCGCCCTACCCCCGATTTCAACTCGGAAACCTACCCGCAAAATCTAATTCACGTATTCTAGGCCTACGCCAAGTTTCGTCGCGTTCCGATACTCAGAGCTCCGTTTCACCCCTTAACTCAAACTCCTCTAAATCCTATTCTTCTAGTTCTTTTTCCTAATTCTTCCTATTCCTCTAATCCTTCATCTTCTAACTTCTTCTACTTCTCCTCCTTACTAATTCCTATTATCCTTTCCTATTCTCTCCTAATCTTCTTATCATTCCTTTCCTAACTTCTTCTTATTCTTTCCTTCTATTTCTATTCAAACTTCTTCTAATCTCCTTATTCAAAATCTTCTTATTCTTTTTCTTCTTCCTATTCTTTCTTTCTCTCATCCTTTTCTAATCTCATCTAATTCCTAATCTCATTCTCTTCCTCACTTCCTCTCATTCTTCTCCTATTCTAATTCTTCTTCTTAAATCTTTTCTAACTTCTACTTCTAGTTTCCTTCTAACTCTCTAGTTATCTATCTATATACATATATATATACACATATATACGTATCTATATATACCTATATGTATATATATATGGGGGGAGGTTATATGGGATTAAAGGGGGCAAAATGGGGCTCAAAAATGGGGGGGGGAGACTACTGTAGCTGCTGCTACAGCAGCTACTCCTGCTGTGGCTGCTGTTTTCCTTCTTCTTCTTCTCTAATTCTTCTCCCTATTTCATCTCCCACTCTCTCTATATATAGATCTATATATATATCAATATATCTATCTATCTAACCATCTATCTATATATATATATATATCCATATATCTATCTATCTATATATCTATATACATACTCATATATTTATACTCTACATATATATTTACATACACACACACACACACATATATATATATATATATATATATATACACACACACTCTCCCTTCCACACAAACACACACTCTCACACACACACACTCTCACACACAACCACCACCACTCTCATGACAACTCCACCACCCTCATGACAATACCACCACCACTCTCATTCCTCTACACACACACACACACACAAATTCAAATATATATATATATATATATATATATATATATATATATATATATATATATATATATATATACATGCACATATATATATATATATATATACCATTCTAATTAGAAAAACCCCAAATAATCTCTAACCTAGATTTCTAGGGAATCCTACAAAATTTGTGGACAAAGTGTAGAGAATCTCCCCCTCTACAATTATTGTGAAGACAATAAATGAAAAAGAGTAATAAATAGAGGAATAATGACATACCTAAAATGGATTTTCTTGGAGGAAAGAAAGCTTGGGAAGAAGAAAGAGTTTAGAGAGAGAGAGAGTTTGTGACTTAGTGTAGAAGAAAGGAGGGGGCTTCCATCTCATGGCCGGCCATGTGGGGGGGGGGGGGGGGGGTTATTGGGTTTGGGTAGGATCCAATAACCCTCCAAACCCATTAAACTTAGGTTGGGTTGGTTCGAGTTTGGTTCGGTTTGTTTCGGTTTAAATTCTAAATACTAATCAAGCTCTAAAATGACTAATTAAGCCATGAAAATAGGGTTTATGGTTTCTAGCCTAATTAGGATGGTATGTGGGTCAAGTCCAGCTAGTATGTGGGTCCCACTAGTGTCCAGGCTATCCGGGTCTCCAACTTAAGTCCAAATTGGATAAAATTCAAACCGACTCAAATAAATCCCTAAAAATCATATAAAATCAAATAAAATTCCTAAAAATTATAAAACTTGAAAATGACGAAAATACCCCTAATTCGAAAACTGGGGGTGACAAATCTACCCTCCTTAAAAAAAATTCGTCCTCGAAATTCAAACGGTCGTACTCTTCTCTAAGTCAAGCACCCAACAATCAAGGTCTACTAAATTTATCCTAAGTTATATAACATGTAATCCAGGAAATCAGAACACATGCATGGTTTTAAATCTCTACAGTATCATGTTATTGCAGTTTTCATTGGGGTTTTCTATTTAATCTATCATGATCATCACATATGCAAACTAAAGGTGGTAAGAAAGCAATCATCAATCCATGGGCGGAAAGAACGGGTAAAAGAAAGAGCAAGACCCTACCTCCTAGTCCAATGCGTGCAGGATCCTCAACTGCCATCGCAAAAGCCATGTCCTGGCAGGGTATATCCCGTTGCTGGTGGAGGGCGTGATGCGGTGCCATAGGTGGCCTACCCTGTGCTCCCTGAGCTGCACGACGATGGTTCGAAGGACAATCCCTCGCTTGATGTCCCTCGGTGCCACAGTATAGGCACACACCCAAACGTCTCCTGCAAACCTCCCAGAGATGTCCGAACCTCTTGCAGTAGTGGCAAGTAGGTGCCTGTTGCGTCGGTCCTTGCTGCTGCTGCCGGGGCACCTTCTGAACTGGTGCCCTAATCGGAGCAGGAATCTACTGCGAGCGTTGCAGAATAGAATGATGCTGGAGTTGAGGACGCTTAGCAGCCCTTGTGCTGCTAGTAGTCCCCGAAAATAGATCACGGTCCCTCTTGCGCTTCAGGCCCCACTCCCGCTCTACCTTGCGGGCCTCCGCATAGATCTGGGTATAAGTCTCATAAAAGGAGGGAATGAGGATCTTGATGTCCCAGATCAGCCCCTCTCTGAAACGGCTCGCCCTGATCTTCGGGTCTCAAACCATGTACTCCGTGTATCGGCTCAGACGGCCGAACTCTGCGACGTACTCCTTCACAGATAGACTGCCCTGCTGCAGATCCTGGAATTGTCGCACCAGGTCAATCTTGTCCGTGGAGGAAAAGAACTTCTCCTTGAAGATGAGCTTGAACTCTGTCCAAGTACGGCCCTCTCCAGCTAGGGCTGGCTCGTTTCTGAACCAGGTGCGTGCAATATCTAGCAACTGCAAACCTACCGCCTCGATCTTTAGGTCGTCTGCCAGGCGGGAGGCCCTCATCTGCCGTTCGATATCCTCGAGCCAATCATCTGCATAGACCACACCCTCGGTCCCGCTAAAGTCATGGGGCCCGAGCTTCTTGAAGTCCTGGATATCTCCGTACCTAGTACGCGTCCGCGGATGCGGAGCCCTCTGCTCCACGGCTGTAAGGGCCAAATGATGGGCATCCTCCATGCCCTGACGCATCGCGTCTGTCTGCCTCTGCTGAGCCTCGGCCTGGGCTCTCTGAGTCTCCAGTATCTGCTGGAGGAAAGTAAGCATCTGCCCTATATCTGTAGGCAGAGGAGGTGGAGGTGGAAGAACAGCTCCCATCACCGGCGGAGGAGTCCCCTGCTGAGGAGGAGGGGAAAGAACGCCCCCGACAGCTCCCGTCGCGGCCCCCGACACTGCAGGAAGAGCACCCGTAGTGACCCCAGGGACGGTCATCGAGAGCGCTGGAGGAGTACCCCCGAGAACCCCAACAGAAGTCCCATCTGCAGGAGAAGTGACCGGAGCCTGTCCGCCAGAGGTAGCGGACCTCTCCGTCTCCCCGTGCTCCTCACCGGGAGAATGAGTCATAACCATCCTGGAGACAGATTGAAAAGAAGATATCAATATGGAACATGAAGGATTATATCAAAGGAGGACAGCTAGAATGCAGTAAATCAATATCAAAGACGGTAAGCAAGATAAGCAAGGAAAGATCCTACTGTGATTGAGTACTCTTAGCCTACTACCTCCTATGTATAACACAGGCTCGTAGTCAACACTCTAAGACGAGTACCGCTACGACATCGCACTAATTGCGACTTCAGGACCTGCGTGGGCCACCACTAAAACGTGTCACGACCTGCACCCGCTATAAGGGCACGTGTACGTAACAACGCCCAGCCCTCACCGTAAAAACGGCGTAGAACGCTGTAGGTTTTCTACTCTAACAACAGTTTATATATATATATCAAAACCTGTCGAGAATATGGTCAACTCCGAACGGAGGATAAGCAATGAATATATATATGAATACTCAATCACAACTCTAAGATAATAAGTAAAGATTGAAAGATAAAGACAACAAGACTATAAAATATAACCTGTCAAGTCCATCACAAATAATATACAAGTCTAAGTCCAAGTCTCTAATACAATCCAAAAATATAATATAATAACAAGTAGTAAGCTGGAGACAAGGTCCAGTCCAAAATGTCTAGTCTAACTAAACTAAGCTAGAGGCTCGCCGGGCGGAGCTAAGCCCTGCTGAACCAAGGTCTCCAAGTCTACGCCCACTACGTCAACCGGACCGTAGTAGGTAGGACAATCCTCCTTGCCACAATCTGTAAAATTTTGTCAACATATCCAGTCAGGATGGAACGAGCACAAATTTCAAATAACAATTCTTGTTAGACGATATTGAAAATGTAGCAGTAAATAGAGAGAATCTACGAAGTAAATAATATGTACATGAATCATGGTAAGGCATGTCAAGGCTATAATCTGAATGTAAGAACAGGAAAATAGTATAAATCATGCACAACAATCTAGAACTATATCTATGTGAGTTTAGTATTAGTTTCAACATGTTATCGGCTTAGAACTTGATACAATGTTTGGCCTGGCTAATCATACGTAAGTGTATGATTAACACTATGCAATGATGATACAATAATACTGTGGGGTATTGATCACATATCTACGCTAACACCCCCATCCCTGACTAATATAGTGGATCCAGTCATGACACGTCATGATACGTATTCTCTGAGGAGGTCGTGAGCCTACGCAGGAATCGTATCTATACAATGAACAATAAACAATGAAGACTTGCCCAGTGTATACCATATATAGAAGGAATAACATCTTATGACGAGATCCAGAAAAATATCAATCCGTGTGAACAATGTGTCAAGAGAACAAGGATAATCTGCACTAAATACTAGAAACAAAGACGATATCATAAAACAGAAATATTATCAGAGAATGTACTCGCCTGTACTGTGATGGATAAGTCGACTGAGTCCAAGAACAGTGCCTCGAGGACCTATAGATGGAATACTGTATCAATATAATGGTTTGGAAGTAAAATTAAGTCATACTGAGTCAAAATAGGTCAAGACACGTCAAACTAAGTCAATCTAGGTCAAACAAGGTTAAACTAGATTGTACAGGGTCAATCTAAGTCATATTAGGCCTAGCTAGGTCAAACTTGGGTCAATACAAGTCAAACGAAATTAATCTAGGTCGATTTAAGTCAACGGTTGACTTATAGTTGACTTTTGGTCAACTGGTCAACTCTGGTCAACTCTAGGTCAACCCTAGGTCAATCCTAGGTCAATAGTGACTAATAGTTGACTTTTGGTCAACTGTCCAAGTTTAATGGAATTTGGGACTAAATTGGGTAAAGTGTTGACCCATAGTTGACTTTTGGTCTAAAAAGTCAACCGTGGTCAACCGGGGTCAAGACTAGGTCTAGGCGACTATTTCTAATCATTACCAACCCTTAGAACCCATATCCAAGTCCATCTTGGACTTCGAAACTCAAATCTTGGCCGTGGGCCAATATCCTATTTTATCCTTAAAAAGGGTAAAATTCTAACTTAGGCAATTATCAAGTTAGCCTACCTACGCTTGGTATTTTGACCCGATCTCCCTAGGGTAGTATGATACTAGCCTATAGGTTCATTACCTACCAAAATACCTAGGTAGAGTGGACGTCTAGTCCATGATACGGCCCATTGCCGGTATCTTGAATATTTCAATATACGCAATGGTACGGCGCGATACCGGTGCCCTACGACCCCGATTTCAACTCGGGAACCTACCCACAAAATCTAATTCACGTATTCTAGGCCTACGCCAAGTTTCGTCGCGTTCCGATACTCGGAGCTCCGTTTCACCCCTTAACTCAAACTCCTATAAATCCTATTCTTCTAGTTCTTTTTCCTAATTCTTCCTATTCCTCTAATCCTTCTTCTTCTAACTTCTTCTACTTCTCCTTCTTACTAATTCCTATTCTCCTTTCCTATTCTCTCCTAATCTTCTTCTCATTCCTTTCCTAACTTCTTCTTATTCTTTCCTTCTATTTCTATTCTAACTTCTTCTAATCTCCTTATTCAAAATCTTCTTATTCTTTTCCTTCTTCCTATTCTTTCTTTCTCTCATCCTTTTCTAATCTCATCTAATTCCTAATCTCATTCTCTTCCTCACTTCCTCTCATTCTTCTCCTATTCTAATTCTTCTTCTTAAATCTTTTCTAACTTCTACTTCTAGTTTCCTTCTAACTCTCTAGTTATCTATCTATATACATATATATATACACATATATACGTATCTATATACACTTATATGTGTATATATATATGGGGGGGTTATATGGGATTAAAGGGGGCAAAATGGGGCTCAAAAATGGGGGGGGAGACTGCTGTAGCTGCTGCTACAGCAGCTACTCCTGCTGTGGCTGCTGTTTTCCTTCTTCTTCTTCTCTAATTCTTCTCCCTATTTCATCTCCCACTCTCTCTATATATATATCTATATATAAATATATATATCAATATACCTATCTATCTAACCATCTATCTATATATATATCCATATATCTATATATCTATATACATACTCATATATTTATACTCTACATATATATTTACATACACACACACATATAGATATATATATATATAAATACACACACACACTCTCCCTTCCACACAAACACACACTCTCACACACACACACACTCTCACACACAACCACCACCACTCTCATGACAACTCCACCATCCTCATGACAACACCACCACCACTCTCATGACAACTCCACCACCCTCATGACAACATCACCACCACTCTCATTCCTCTACACACACACACACACAAATTCAAATATATATATATATATATATATATATATATATATATATATATATATATATATATATATATATATATATATATATATATACATTATTATTATTATATATATATATATATATATATATATATATATATATATATATATATATATATATATATATATATAATACATGCACATATATATACATACATATATATATATATATATATATATATATATATATATATATATATATATATATATATATATATATATATATATATATATATATATATATATATATATACCATTCTAATTAGAAAAACCCCAAATAATCTCTAACCTAGATTTCTAGGGAATCCTACAAAATTTGTGGGCAAAGTGTAGAGAATCTCCCCCTCTAAAATTATTGTGAAGACAATAAATGGAAAAGAGTAATAAATAGAGGAATAATGACATACCTAAAATGGATTTTCTTGGAGGAAAGAAAGCTTGGGAAGAAGAAAGAGTTTAGAGAGAGAGAGTTTGTGACTTAGTGTAGAAGAAAGGGGGGCTTCCATCTCATGGCCGGCCATGTGGGGGGGGGGGGGGTTATTGGGTTTGGGTAGGATCCAATAACCCTCCAAACCCATTAAACTTAGGTTGGGTTGGTTCGGGTTTGTTTCGGTTTAAATTCTAAATACTAATCAAGCTCTAAAATGACTAATTAAGCCATGGAAATAGGGTTTATGGTTTCTAGCCTAATTAGGATGGTATGTAGATCAAGCCCAGCTAGTATGTGGGTCCCACTAGTGTCCAGGCTACCCGGGTCTCCAACTTAAGTCCAAATTGGATAAAATTCAAACCGACTCAAATAAATCCCTAAAAATCATATAAAATCAAATAAAATTCCTAAAAAATTATAAAACTTGAAAATGACAAAATTACTCCTAATTCGAAAACTGGAGGTGACAGTATTTTCGAAGTTCGCATTCGTATCGAATTCCTTGAATAATACAGTGTTTTATTCAGTTGCTTATGCGATTGCAGGTGATCGCGTAGGCTACATCTAAGCGCAGCTAACCAGTCCCTCGCTTGAAGCAAAGACTAAGGTGAGTGGCTGACCTCCTTCGCCTCGACCCTCTATTTCAAATCAATCATGAAACACAAAATCAATACCTGTCACCATAGTATAGAATCAATGAATTGAGGCACGATTCTTCACAAAATACTTGCTAAAGGAAACTCGGAATGACTGCATCAATTTGAGTAATTTACTCAAAAAATGTAAGTTTCCCACCAAAAAGGAAAAATATAAGATTTTAGAAAAGAGAGAGAATTATTTCAAGATCTACGAAAACGATCATTAGACAACTTGTTGACAAGGTGTAGTTTTCTCGAACGGTTGCCTAGGCCAAGGAACCGATTAAGCCCAGGAGGAACGAGTTATAGCAAGCGTCAGCAATGAATCGGCGTGGATGATTCGAAAACTTTCACATAGGGCTTGCTACCCGCCGTAAAAGGGTCATCGTCTAACCCAGCTATAGTCCATGATGGCTTGACATTGTCAGTGACCTTCACATCCTTTTTACTGTTTGAACTAACACATGTGACACGGAATGATTATGATAACTGCTCAATGTATACAATTTTATAAGCTTGCCTCAAAACATGTTAACATGCAAATCAATCAGGATGGTTAGAAAGATCACTAAATAGCTAACATATTTTATAAAACTGCTTGAACCAAATATAGAGCTTGGGTTTAATTAGCCACTCTCCAGTACATATGATCGTATTGACCCTCGCACTTCGCAGGTGTTAGGAATCAAGAAGAACGCGCCAACTAACTAAGGTGACGTTCGTGCTTTTGAAGCTTCGATCGCGCGTGTCACTTTTGAAGACTACGCAATAGTCCAAGAAACATGTCTCGACCTCCCTCCATTCCAGGTGGCTGTAATACTTTTGTTGTTAATGAGGGATGTATGTCTGGAACGGTTATCTCATCGGCACTGCTTTTGTAATCGAGTCATATTGTAAATCTCGCGCGACAAAAATTGTAATAGAATAAATGATGTCTATTATCATGTTGTTCAATTTGTCTGTGCTCTCTCTCTCTTAGATGTTGTGTTTTGGATTACCTTATGACTATGTCTTATGCGATCGTAACCTAGGTTCGCACGGCATCACGCCCGGGGGACGACTATCGATTCTTCGGAATCAGGGCGTGACATTGGCTCTCCATCCTTTGAGTCTTGTGGCATAGTTGTCGAGTAGGTTAGAGAAGGTTGAGATCCGACCCTTTGGAAGAAGGATAACGTGTCCCAGGTATCTGTCAGTATTGGCCATAGGAGTGAGTTGAAGCATAGATGCAAGCTCTTGTCGAACTTCAGGAGTCACGCTCTTGCTGAAGTATATACTCGACTTTTCGAAGTTAATCTTCTGACTCGACCATGATTCAAATTTATTAAGGATCTTCTGGATCGTCAATAATGTCGAACGAGAAGCCTGGCCAAAGATTAAAAGGTCGTCAGCAAATAGTAAATATGAAATTGTGGGTGCAAACCGGTTAATACGGACTACTTTGAGTAGGTTGTCCCATTCATAGTAGGAGAAAAGACAAGAGATGATATCTGCATAAAGGATGAAAATGTATGACGACAAGGGACAACCTTGTCGGATTCCTCGTATGGGATAGAAGAAGCCCTATGGGGAGCCATTAATCAGAATAGAGAATAATGATGAAGGTGATGCACGCCATGATCAGGTCGTTGGTGTGTCCGGTGACCCCGAATCTCTGCAGAGTCGTTTTGATGAATCCCCAATCGAGTCTATCATACGCCTTAGCCATTTCAACTTTTAAAGCAATTGAGTTTTTCTGACTGGGAAAGAATCTCATGGCATGGAATATTTCCTGAGCGATGATTATGTTATCCGTTATATGCCTACCTGGGACGAAAGCATTCTGGTACGGGGAGATAAGTCGGTCCATGATGGGTCGCAGGCGGGTAGGAAGGAGTTTGGTGATGATTTTGTAGGAGACATTACATAGAGATATAGGCCGGTATCCAACGGGGATGCCGGCGCTTTGTTCTTGGGATTGAGAACCAGGTTTGTGTGGTTTAATTTGGGCAATAGCTGACCCTCGGAGAAGAAGTGTTGCACTGTGGTGGTCAGATCATGTCCAACAATACTCCAGTTTTGTTGGTAGAAGATGGTGGGGAACCCATCCGGTCCCGGAGCCTTGAGGGAAGACATGTTTCTAAGCGTTTGCTCAATCTCTTCAGGAGTCAGAACCCGCCCGAGTTCTTCATTTTCTTTACTGGATAAGGTCGCTGATGGGTCTGGAAAATTCGGATCCATAAGGATGGCTTCAACCTCCCCGAATAGTTTTTCAAAGTGGCCGATGATAGTAGAGGCGATATCCTTAGGATTTGAAGTCCTTTCCCCATCCGGGGTTTTGATACAGCGAATTTTATTTCTCTTCCTCCTTGTTGAGGCTCTAGTATGGAAATATTTGGTGCTTTTATCCCCCTCGCTGATCCACTGACATCTAGATCGTTGTTTCTAGTAGGCTTCCTCAAGTAGCAGCAGTTCGTTGAGCTCGAAAGTAACCGGATTCTATATATTTCTCGATTGGATAACAAGAAGTTGGTCCTTGAGAGTTTTGATCCGATCTCTGACGATGTCGAATTTGCGCCGCCCCCACTTGTGTAATGTCTCCAGAGTAGCTTGAAGTTTCTGAGTGAGAGGCAGATTGTTCCCGGCATAATTTCCCTGCCATAGGTTGGATAGGGTATCCGTAAAGGAGTCACACTTCATCTAGTAGGATTTAAATCTAATCGGACCCTTCTTCTGGTGGTGTCTATTGTTTGTGTTGAGAAGGATTGGCGCATCGTCACTATTTACTCTTGGAAGAGTAGAAACAGATGAATGTGGGAACGTGTTGCACCAGTCCGCATCAGCCATGGCACGATCTAAGCGTTCTCTGATGTGATCAGAGGGGGATCAGCCGTTCGACCATGTATAGGCCGGTCTAGAGCATCCAAGATCGTTGAGGCCGCAATAGTTCATCATTTTAAGGAAGGAAGCAGATGACTGTCAATCAAAGCAACACCCTCCAATTTTCTTATCCGGGACAGCTATAGCATTGAAGTCGCCTATCGCACACCAAGGTACGGAGAAGGCACTCGAGAGAGACTTGATGGTATCCTAGAGGAGCGCTCTGTCTTCCTTTTTGGGACATCCGTAGATACAAAGCAGCTTCCAAGCGGGGGTGGTCTGTCTAGCTTTGACTGAAAGGAGGATAATTAATGTTCTTAGAGGAATAGGCGACAGTAGCATCAAGGGACTCATCCCATCCCAACCAAAGACCTCCGGATCGGCCAATAGGGGGGATCGAGAAGTGGTTCGAGTAACCTAGGTTAGGGAGAATGCGGGAAGTGTACAGTGGTGGTGAAATGGTTTCGGAAAGGAAGAAGATTGAGAGTTTGGTGGCGGCAAGGAATGAACGGAGGGCCTGAACTGTCGAGTCATTCCCCATACCTCAACAGTTCCAGGCTAGTATTAACATTGAACTTGCGGCTATTGTAGGTCAGCCGCCATGACCTTTTCATTAGTGAGAGGGGTTGTTGAAGTTGGAGAGCGACGTTTCGCTGGCCTCATGTCAGTAGGAGGTGAGGGTGGGCACTTACTTTGCCCTGAGGGAGGTGCCTGGTTTTTCTTTAGGGTCGAAGCCGCTTTGTGAGCCAACCTCTTCCATGATGTTTTGTTGGAGGATGGTCGGATGGTGAAGCCCAGCTCTGCGATGGAGGGAGATGATGAAGTGGTCGGGGATCGATGCATGTTCATGCTGAGTTCTTTGAGTGGGGTATCCCAAGGTCATGTAGATTGGATATCATATATCTGAGTTAGTTGTTGATTATTTTTATCATCATTAATGGTGCTTCTTTGGGCGGGAATATAATCATCAAGATATGGTTGGCATGGAGTGTAAAACCCCTAAATTTCTACTATTTTTTTATTTAAAATTTGTACTGATTTAAAATTTTGTATTGTACGTCACGTAGTCGTATTGTACGTCGTGTGCGAAGGTTCGCCTTTCGTAATTACTCGACGAATGCGAATATGTACGAGCGTACATATTTTCGAAAAATATTATTTTTATTATTTTTATAGTTTCAAAGAAATATAGACAATAATTATTTCTACTATTATTTTCACGTTTACGATTTTAATTATGAAAGCCTTTTCGTTTATAGCAGTTATTAATAATAAAATATATTCTTAGGCATACATATATTTCCTAAATATTTTGCTAGTTTATTTTAAATAAAAATATAATTTTCGAGATTTATTAATATTAATATTTTATTGTTCAAAAAGATATTTGAAAATATTTATTATTTTCGAAATTATTATTAATAGTATTTTTGGAAAATATATTTGGAAGTTATTGTGGCCATTTAAATCGTGATTTGATTTTTAGATTTATTTAAATAGATATCCATATTTAGAATTTGATTTATCCCATTGATTTAAACTAAAAAATTAATTTGATTTAAATTGGATTTGATTTGAGATTAGATTTATTGAATTATTTAAATTAAGTATTGAATTATCTATTTTGGGGTTTAAATTATTCTTAATCCATATCCAATTGAAAATTCCCACATCCTATAAATAGGCAGGTACTCCTCCAATTCATAATTATTCCACAAATAATTCTATTCTAGTGAGTGCATCGTGTCCATGACCGTGTCCGTGTCCCATCCACTACTTAGCTTTCTTTACATATACATATGTCTCTTCCGTCCGACACACCCGGACATCCAAATCCGTGTCTCGCAGGACACCACCCCGACTCGATACATCATCAATTTCTAAACCTATCCAACTACTAGTTGCCCCGCCTCCTGGCTATGCTAGCGTCGCCACCTCTGCCCTCATCACTTCCCGGTCCCACGCCAGCCTACCGCCTGACTCTGTCCCATACGACCACACTGTCATCCGCACCACCACCATAACAACCGACCCCGTCTCCACCGCCTGCCGTAGACAACCACCCATGTCTTCCCCAAACCAACCATCGCCACCTGTCCCCGACACCACCATACAGCCAACCACCCCTGTCTTCCCCAAACCAACCATCGCCACCTGCCCCCGACACCACCATACAGCCAGCCATCCCGGGCCGCTGCCGCCACCCAGGAACCAACTGCCCATCGTCATCACCATCGACTGACTCCACCACCGCCTATCAAATCATCACTCGACTACACCATTCAAAACCCCTACCGCCGCCACGGCACGCGCAACGCCACCCCCGGCGTAACCATCACCACACCAGCAGGAATAGGGAAGAAGGAAAACCAAAACCCAAAATTCTTACCTTCCTCCGCCGGAGCCGGAGCCACGCCAGCCGTCCGTCCAGCCACAGGACGCCGCCGCACCGTCGGATCCGGCTGTCCTCGCACCACTCTGCCGCGGCCAGCGCTGGATCCGTGCGCGCATCCCCGAACTCACCCTTCCTCCTCGCCGTCTCGATTTCCGTCCTCCGCCCAGCAACGGCGGCCAACCGTCGCTCCTCACAGCTCCGCCCCGTCTTCTTCCTCTCCTCCGCCGCCTGTGCCCTAGCCGCCGTCACCCTAATTTCCGCCCGGCCGTGCCCCCCAAAACCCTCGAACGCCGCCCGATCGCCGACCCTTTCCGCACGCGCCGCAGCTCCTCCACCGCGGCCGAGCACCGTCGCACAGACCCCTACGCCGGTCGCCTCTCCAATCCCCTCCGATCCCTCCGCCGGACGGAAACTCCGCTCCTCACCCCTTCCGCCGCGAGACCCCGGCGTCTCCGCCCTCCGTACGCCGCAAGCGCCGCCCCCTTCCAGCCCCTTCTCTCCCGCTCCTCTCGAAACCCTCTCCCGACCACAGTTCTCCATCTCCCTCTCCGCCTCACTCTCTCTCGCGCTCGCTCCTCTTCTCCGCCACGCGTCGAGATCGCGCTGCCGTGCGCCGAGCTCACAAACGCTCTCTCTCTCTCTCTCTCTCTCTCTCCGATTCCTTTCTCTTTTTATTTTTTTAGTCTTCTTTAAGAAGACAGTTGATATTTTGTTATTTTTTTTTATTTACTAATTATTGAATTATTTATTTTTGTTTCTGGTTCTTAGTGGTAGGTTAGTATATTCTAGTATGTATGTATGTATGTATGTATGTATGTATGTATGTATGTATGTATTATTATTATTATTATTATTATTATTATTATTATTATTATTATTATTATTATTAAAGTGTTTTTTTTGTGGTTAATGTTGTTTTGTTAATTAGTGTTGTGTATCTGTTTCTTGTCTTGTTCTATTTTTCTTTATGAGTATTATTATTTTTATATATTATTATTTCTATATTATTACTATTTTTGATATTGTATTATTATTGCTAGCATCATATTTATTTTTATTATTGTTATTATTATTATTTTTATTATTGGTTTTATTAATAGAAAAACAAGTAAAGTAATTATTGTGTATATATAAATGTTTGTGTTTCTTTTTGCTATTTGTTACCATTAGTTTTTAAAATATAAAAATAAATATATGGATAGTTATTTGTATTTCATACATAGTCGATATTTTACAATTAATTTTACAAAAGTTATTAGAGGGCTTGGCCTATAATTGTTCTCAAATTATTTTTAGAAGCCTAAAATAATTCTATTGTTACGAACTTGGAGTTTTTGCCTATAAACGATTTTTGATAAAATATAGTTTCAATTATTATAAATAGTTTTCTAAATCGTATAATATTTATCCAAATTCCTTTAATTATCCTTCTGTCCGAGACCAATCCCATCCTTCCTATTCCTTCGCCCATTTCGAGACTACCTTATGTCAAACCCAACTAATTTGACCCTTCTGGACTCAATGGAACTGTCCGTGCCACCATCCGAGGACACCATGTATAGTTATTGTACCGAAGTCGTAGTTCATGCCACATTGATTATCGCAGCACACCAGGCGTCCTACCAGGCAAGACACCTTGCCATTTGCTGTTTAATTATTTTAGCTCATATTTCATGCATTATTTATTTTCTTTATACAAAATAAACTGTGATACATGGCATAACTGTTAGAACTTACTGTTCATTTATATTTCCTGCTGTGTATTATTTTCTTACAAATTAAACCTAGATTTAAGGGACCACCATATGTGTTGCATTCATTGGCTTTGACACGTTGTAACACGAAGTTGTGTGTCGCATATAGAACACGGGAGTGCATGATTGGCTGGCTACCAGTACGTACAAGCCGTGCGATAGGAATAACCGCTAATAGAGGTTGCATGCTAGTTTGACTTAGCGGTTATAGAGTTAGCATTGTGCGGAAAGAACATGATTGGAAGTTGACTACCACCCTATCTATCATAGACTCGCTCGCTACTGAGGAACGATAGGTAGACTATATGCTATAGACTCGCTCGATACTGAGGAATAGTATATGGTGTTGTGACTCGCTACTGAGGTACTGCATTGGTATTTTCTTGACTTGACCCGGTAGTCATGCGACCATGAACTGTTCTTAAAACTGCATCCACTTAGACTGGTTAGGCTACCTTTATCCGTTAGGTACGAGTACTTTTGGTTTGGGTACTTATATCTGACCGTGGCTTGGAACAATAACTTGTCGCGAATTAGTTCGTCACATCTTGTCCTTGTTTGGTTGTAGGTGTGACTTACTACTTCGATGAGAATGTATTGAACCTTGTTGGGATACGGATACCATATTAGATTCATAGCATAGAAAGATACGTCACCGTGAATTAGTTTACCATCTCCTGTCCTTGTTTGGTTGGGGGGATGGTACGCTCGTTCAGTAGGTGCGTATTGGACCATGTTATAATTCGATTTACTTATTTATTTGAGCAATATTTATTCAGTTTATATGGCATGATATTATGTGTCTTGTTACGTCCCTCTGAGGACCTGGTTATCTCTCCAGGTGTGTGCTATTGTCTTTCGCAGGTGCTTTAGCTCTAGCCGTGATCATTGCTATTTCTTCGAGATGATTGCATTTGGATCGTCTTCGCTTCGCTCGCCAAAATTTTTCTTTTGTTATGTATTTCTTTTCATAGTTGGTAGTGGATTTGTCTCCGCCCAACTATATGTACCAAATGACAATTTCATAGTTGATTATATGATATCTTCTATTCATTTATTTTGTGTGGATGAGATTAGTTATGGTTCTACTACATATTACAGCTTATGTATTTATACGAGGCTTCCAAATATTGGAGTATACTTCGTATGAATACAGCTGGCATGTCTACGTTCCTAGTCCTACGTATTTTGGGAATGGGGCGTTACATGGAGGGGCCCACTGCAATGATTGGTTGGCTCTGATTCCGTGATATCTCTCCATCATCTCAGACTGGTTCCCGTCCCAGGATACGTTTTGGGTAGCAACACGTGTCTTATCCACAGTCTGTCGATTAGCAATGCGGTCTTCAGAGGATATGGGTGTTTGGTACTGATGGTGGGGGGCCTGAGTATCGCATGTGCGGGGGAATATAGAGCATCACTTGCATATCATTTGATTGCCCATGGGAGTTCGGCATGGGAGGGATTGGTAGGGGGCTACGGTTGGCATTCGTCGTTTGGTCGTGAGAGGGTGGCCCATCTGGGAATTTGGAAGAGAGTTTTCAGAGGTAATTGCCTGCTCCATTTGTGGAGCGTCGACCCGTTGGCCGGCGAGTGTCCGCTCGATACTCAGCTTCGATGATCCTTGGCTTTAGCATCTCCAGGATTATCGCCTTCTCACTAGCGGCCCAGTCATCTCCTATCATCGAGGTGATCGTCTCTTTTTCTTTGCATGCAGAGTATGTGTGCCCAACTCTAGCGCAAAACACGTAGAGTCGAGGAGACGTTTGTATTTGACCACCACCTTCCCTAATGGTGCGCCATCAACGCAAGTGGAAATATGCTTCTTCAGTGGCTTGGTAATGTCTATTAGGACTTTGACGCGAGCATAGGTTTTCCACTTGAGTTCATCTGCTGCAGAGCTCGACCTAGGCGATCCCAGAGCCTCTGTAATGCGGGATACAGCCTTGGCGTTCAATATTGATCCTCGTAGATATTGAATTCTTCGGGGAGTTTGCTCGGATCACATCTCTCGACCGCCAGTAGATCCTCGTTGATACTCCACCGCGCGTCCATAAGGACCCTATCAACCGACGCCGCTGAGTCCAGCCGAACAATGAATGATCCTGCTTCGAGATCCAGATCTGATACTTGAACTTGTTCCGACATTCTCCACAGTTTGTTGAGGATGGTGGCAATGGATGAGGGTGATAATCAGCGAGTGGAGAATGGCTTGATGGCCAGCGACGATTTCCAGTGCTCGGCCACCAAGCTCTCCCTCGCCAAGAGGGAGACGGAATCGGCCGGTCCTTGGAGAGAGAAAAGAGAGGCCATCTTCTCTACAACGTGTTTATATGACGTCATGGAATGTAGCCGGGCTAGCGTGTGGCAGGGGGCGTCGGGGTAGGCAAATAGGGAAGGTGTAAGGCAACGGATGGTGCGAAAGGGGGAGCAGCAGAGAGGGGTTGTGTCGAGGGATCGATGGGGGCAGGGAGAGTAGAGAAAGTCGGTTGTGAGAGTAATGGAGAGAAAAGAAAAGAAGAAAACCAAAAGCGGTAGCAGCAGAGCCGCTAGGGTTTTGGAGAGTGTGATTGTTACTCAAACAAGTGTTGTACAAGTAGCAAATGTATAGAGGAATAACTAAGACTCGAAGGATAATTTGCAAAACCTTAACAGTTGTGAGTATTCAAGTGAATACAAATTAGCCGTCCGTGGTTGTGGCCTAGTAGTAGCAATGGAGTCCCAGCGCGAAAGACGCAGCTTCGAATCCTCTCTTAACATTTGCCAAGCCTGAGAATACGACACTTCAAAAAAAATACAAATTAGCCGGAAATTTTTTTTTAGAAAAAGAAGTACATATTAGCCTGAAGAAATGTTTGTTTAATCAATATTACAAAAGCTAATATATGGATGATGATAAGTACAAATCTGGCTAACCAGTGACTCTCCTGATATTGATAGGGCCTTCGTAGTACGTAGTAGTCATCCGGAAGTTATTCTCACCTGATCAAAGTAACTGTCAGCTTGTCGCTTGCACACAATTCCTTCAATAGAGTAACCTAACCATATCCCTATTTTTAGCAAGCCCTAGCTTCAAACCCCTATAGGCTATATATAAATATAAACCCTAATTCCAACATATGGCACCACCACCTCCAATCCACCAACGTACCTATAATTAACACAACCCCCGGCCGGCCGGCTCAGTACTGATATAGAGTCGATGGCGAAGCTGCAACGTGCATTTTGTAGCTTCAGCCTTGTGCTTCTGCTGCTTCTCCAACATGGGACTGCAGGTGGTAGCGCAAATTTCGTGCGGACAAGGGGGACACATTTCGAACTCAACGGGCGCCCGTTCTACTCCAACGGGTTCAACGCATACTGGCTCATGTACATGGGGTCGGACCCATCGACGAGGGACAAGGTGACTGCTGCCTTCCAGCAGGCGGCGGCTCACGGACTGACTGTAGTGAGGACTTGGGGTTTCAGTGATGGAGGATACAAACCTCTACAGATCTCTCCTGGCTACTACAACGAGGACATGTTCAAGGTATACATACATATCAATGCATGCATAGACCTGCAGTAATTGGGGATGGAATCTGCTGGCCCCATTTTGGTGTATGTATACCTTGTCCCCTCTCACAAGTAGAGGTGGACCCCACTAATTTTATAAAAAAATAACACTCAAATTTGGTGGGGTCTACCTCTACTTGTTCTACTTGTGAGAAGGGACACGGTGGAAGACATCAAAATAGAAACACCAGATCTCATCACAAGTAATTGTTAGCTAGGTCTATATATTAAACCAGCAGCAAAATGAAATGGTGGAATAATAATGTCGAATCATCTAATTAATAGTTTCTACGATCGGTACACTCCCTCTAAATATTAATTAGTTAGTTATTTAGAGAGAAATTAGGAACTAATTAATTAATGAGGAAATTTTGGTTTTCGATCGATCAGGGATTGGACTTTGTGGTTTCTGAGGCTAGTAAGTATGGTGTTCATCTGATACTGAGCTTTGTGAATTACTATAATGACTTTGGGGGAAGGAAGCAATACATTCAATGGTCAAGGGATCAAGGACAGTGGTTGAATGATGAAGATGACTTCTATAGGAGTAATCTTGTCAAGGGCTGGTACAAGAACCACATCAAGGTACCTACGTATGTATTAGTAATTACAAAATTAATTAACTATGCTTGCATGCATGCATGAGCTTCTTAATGTATTTATTTATTGTGACCCGTGCACTTCTTCATATATATATTAACTGATCGATCGCTTGTGTTGTGTTCTATATGAATCAGGCTGTCCTGACGAGGACCAACACGTTCACAGGAGTTGCTTATAAAGATGATCCTGCCATCTTTGCATGGGAGCTCATAAACGAACCCCGCTGCCAAAGCGATATGTCTGGCTTAACCCTGCAGGTTTAGATCAATAACTACGCTTTCTTCATACTATGATACATGCATGATATATTTTAGTTGGATCATCATTCAAATTTAATTAAGATCATAATTAATTAGTAGCTTCTCATTCATGACATAAGTGAATTGCCTTGCGGATCGACATACTATTAACACAGCTACGTACCTACAAATTAACATGCATGATACATGTACTCGCTCTACTACATATACTAATTCAGATCATGGCTGTGGTTGAGAAGTACTTCATATATAATCCATGTTGCTAATTAAGCTTTGTTATATATATGTGGAGTAACAGAACTGGATCTCCGAGATGGCTGGTTATGTGAAATCCATAGATAGCAACCACATGCTTGAAATTGGCTTGGAAGGTTTCTACGGTGAGACGATGCCAGACCGCAAGCAGTTCAATCCAGGCTACCAGATCGGCACCGATTTCATCTCCAACAATCAGATCCCTCAGATTGATTTCGCGACCATTCATATGTACCCCGATCAATGGTAATCAAGTACCAATTACTTGTATTTCAAATGAACAGTACTATAACAACTTACGATTTGGTCGGTCACTGGAATGGTCAGGATTCAAGGTTCAGATGACAATGCTCAACTGGCATTCATACAAAGCTGGATCACATCGCACGCCAACGACGCGGGTGGTGTCATCGGAAAGCCGCTCCTGGTCGCGGAGTTCGGAAAGAACACGAAGACTGCTGCTGCCTGGCAGAGGGACAACCTCTACTGGGCAGTGTACAACAGCGTCTACAACTCCGCCAAGGCCGGAGGCGCTGCGGCAGGTGCGCTCTTCTGGCAGCTGATGGTCGACGGGATGGACAACTGGAGGGACGGATACGAGGTCGTCTTCTCGCAGAGCCCCTCGACCGCCGACGTTATTGATCAGCAGTCCCTGAGGATCTTCGGCCTCAACTACGCCACCGCTGCTGATCATACCAAAGTTGCTGTTGCTACTGCTGCTGCCAGGAAGTTAGGCAAGCCCAGCAACTGACTGCAGAAGGGATTGCTCAAGAGTGAACATACAATAAGTTCTTTCCTTAAATTGATCATGAGCAAAGATGAAATAACTATAAAATAATTCATTTGAAATATAATTTATACGTGGCTCGCATGGCCGCAACTCTCTGTAATGAACACTGCTCTACTCTAATGCTATGTTTGTTGGGATTTATACAGACAGAATAAAAATGTTTACTTTTGCATCAATTTTTTTTCTAAGAAAAAGAATGGAGTTAGCGACGTAGTTAGCGAGCGTCGCAGATTGTGACAAGCTGGCGAAATGGCTATAAAATAAATAGTACCAGCAAAATGGCTATACATTAAAGCTAAATCTCGAAATAGTTCAAAATATTAAAGTTCCAAAAGTTAATAGTTTAATATCTATGTTACGAAACAACTGACTAATATGTTAATGAAGTTCTTCGGACTAGGGGGTGAGCATTCGTTTTGTTCGGTTTCAACTAATCGAAATAGTCAAAATTGAATAAACCAAAATTCTAAAAATCCAAAATCGAAACCGAATCGAACCAAATAATGATTCGGTTTATCGATTTATTCGGTTGGACCGTTTCTATTGTATAATGGATAGAATCCAAAGTTTCAATTGTGGTTAAATGATATTAAAAAAAAATAATTTGTATATACACATTTGTTTGCATCCAAATTAAGTTAGACTAGTTGTTAAATTATCAAAATTTGGTTTCAAGACACATAAATAGAATTGTTACTTTCAAAATATACATATTTTGATTATAACATATGCATAGAATTAAGAGTATTTACATAACTGCATAAGTCTTATTTGATTTTCGGTTTTGACCGAAATCGAAACCGAAACCGAAACCGAAAACGAAAACGAAATCGGAACCAAATAAATAAATAAAGTTATTACTTATAAAACAAAAACCGAATCGAATTTTTTTAAACCGAGCCAAACCTCTTATTCGATTCTGTTTTCAGTCCAAAATCTAATAATATATGCTCAGCCCTATTTCAGATCTTGACATGCTTTTGGTTCGTCGCTGACCAACATGATCGGATGATCCGATCGTTGAGAAGCTCAATATTAAAGTGAGCTCCAGTAACATAATGATGCCAGCACCCTCCAGTAACATAATGATGCTTTTGACCTCTTGTCTCTGCTTCATCTCTTCAATGGCGATTATCAACCACCCTCTTCATCGACTGTTCCCTATTCCTTTTCCATAGAAGTTTCCTTCAATGGATGTCATCAATCATCATCTTCTCAATTCTCACCCATCTTCTCAATAATCATCTATCTCTTCTCCTTACCATCCCCACATTCTATTCATATTTCCTCTGACATCTCTGTTTTTATACTTTGTAATGGATTCCTCCGAAGAACCTTCATATGATTCCATCATCTGCAAACTAGCCTCTCTTTTCACATCCCCTACCTCTGACTTTGAAAATCTTGATCTTTCCTCTCATAACTCTCAAGCTGATTGGCATCTTTACCTGTTCTTCAAGATCCTAACAAAAAAGGTTTATCCTACACACATCATTACTTCCACAGTTCCAAAAATTTGGAAAGTTAAAAGGAAAAATCAAGGTATCGGAGTATCATGAGGGTTCCTTCTCTGCTAAATTCGAAAAATTGGATGATCTGGAGTATGTAGTTGGCAATGGGCCATGGAAAATTAACAATCATTTGCTTATCATTGAAAGATGTTATCCAAACAAACTTCCCTGTGATTACAAGTTTTCTGAGAGTGATTTCTAGGTTCAGCTTCTTGGTCTCCCAGTGAATTTGCTTACCATTGAGTATGTTTCCTCTGTTGCAGCTCGGATTGGTACCATCTCTTCCCCTACTGTCCAAGATGCTTGTAAATGGACATTATTCGCCAGGATCAAGATAAAGATTGACATCACAAAGCCTCTCTTAAGGAGTATCAAAGTGTCTTTGGGAAACAACAAACATTGCTTGGTGAAGCTTAAGTATGAGAGACTCCCTAAGTTCTGTCATTTCTGTGGGTGTCTTGGTCACAGTATCAAAAAATGCTCAACACATAAGGAGTACGAAAATATGGTGAATATCAACTGGTCGGAGGAGCAGAAATCCCATTTTCAATCTCTCTTGGATAAACATCTTGATCTTTCCATTTGTGCAAATCATGCTGACAGATTCAAAGTTCATAATCAAGCCAAACAGAGCAAAGGTAAATCCTCTAATATCCCGATTCCTAATATCTCAAGTTCCATTGAAAATGAAGATTCTCCTCAACCAATTACTCCCTCTGATCATCCACTTATCCCATCTATGCTGGCAAATACAAATATGTCTATTGATCCACCCTCCTCCATTTCAAAATCATCATTAATCCCTTCAACTACATCTTCAAAAACAATTTTCGATGATCCTTCGGCGACAGTTACAGTCAATGTTCAGGAAGTTCCAGTGACTGATCAGTTAATCTCCACTACCCCATTAATCTCGGATATCCCTATTACTTCGCCAACTACCCCTACTTCCCCTGGAAAATCCCTTACTAATAGGCCCATTACTTGCCAGCTGGATCTCAAAAATTGTTCTAATCTTCCCTCTTCCTCAACCACAGATTTGCCCACAAATTTGAACATCAACTCCAACTCCACTATTATTAACAATCCCATAATTCCACCTTCCCCTCACTCATTTACTGATCCTACAGATATTGCACCATCCACAAATCATATTCCAATCACTTCTGTTTCATCTCAGAATATCCATTTTACTATATACCAAGCTGATACCCCTAGTATCAGAAACATTTCCCCCCTCCTTTTGGGTCTCCTACACATATCACTCCTCATCTTCAATCTTCTGAATCCAACTCATCAATTCTTTCCTTACCTGTCATCATCCCTAACATAACAACTACATTCTCCACCACCATGCCCATAGTCTCTACATTCACCTCTCTCTTGACTTCATTTGATCCTCCCAGTACCTCCACAAATAGTATATCTACAACAATTCCCTCATTAAACATCAAACGATCAAGATCCAATTGTATTGGGATGGATTCGGATATTACAGAGAGACCTCACAAACGTATCCTCCTGTCTACTAATGAAGATTCAGGCGCGGCTGGCCTCCAACAGCCTCTCCAAAAATGATTCTAGCTTGGAATTGTAGGGGTTTGAGGAATGACCCTACAATTCGTACTATCCAATCATTCCTACGTGCATCTAGGCCTAAGATTCTCTTTCTCTCAGAAACAAGATGCTCGACAATAGTTGCTGACTCAATTGCTAGAAAACTGGGATACTCTCAATATTTTTCAGTCTCCTCAAATGGTTCATCAGGTGGTCTAGTCCTCTGCTGGGATACAGATATCTCAATAACTATTATCTCCTCCTCATTTAACTATATTCATACAAGCCTACAGCAAATGAGATCTCCCCAATCGTGGCATCTTCTCTGCATATATGGACCTCCAGTTATACATGATCGACAAGCCTTTTGGCATCATTTGGGGAATATCATCTCATATATCATTGAACCTTGGATTTGCATTGGTGATTGTAATAGTATTCTTTCTGCTGCGGAAAAATATGGGGGGAATGGATTTAATTATAATCATCATAAATCCTTCATAGACTGGTACAACAGATATGCTGCTATGGATGTAGGTTACTGTGGTCCTGCTTTCACTTGGAATAATAGAAGGAATCCTCGAAACTTTATTGCAGAAAGATTGGATAGAGCAATGATTGATGTACAATGGCGTACTCTTCATCCTAATGTTGGTCTTCTTCACCTCCCTTGTATCAATAGTGATCATAATCCAATTCTTTTACTATTGAATACTAAATCTAGAAGAACAAAACCCCCTCCTCGGTTTGAGGCAGCCTTGATCCTTGAATCAGACTTCAATCATGTTCTTACTGACATTTGGCAAAATAATGGTAATTCAAATTTTCAGACGAAGCTCAAAAATTCACTTCCAAATCTACAACAATGGGGAAGGAACCGACTTGGAAGACCGGATAAGGATATCAGAATTCAAGAACAGCGTCTCAAATATGTTCAGATGCAACCTCCTACTGATACCAATTATACTGAAGAAAGAAACATCCAAATGATTCTCAACAAACTTTATTTTCAGAAGGAAATTTACTGGAAGCAAAGATCTAACATATCATGGCTTAAGGAAGGTGATAAAAACACAAGATTCTTTCATCTTTCTACAACAACAAGGAAACAGAGGAATTTTATTCATAGCATCACTAAAGAAAATGGAGTTCATATTACTGATCAATCCAAAATTTCAGCTATCTTTATTGAACATTTTCAAAGATTATTCCAAGCAGTCGAGACTCAACCTGTACCTAAACATATTCTGGCTGAACTTTCGAAAATCTCCACTGCTGATAATGAAAGTATTTGCTCCATACCGCAGGAAGAAGAAATTAGAGCAATCATCAAAACCATGGGTCCATTCAAGTCTCCAGGACCTGATGGATATCCTGTAATCTTTTATCAAAAATGTTGGGACTTAATTGGTGCAGAGGTAATTCTTCTTATTCAAAATTTCTTTGCATCTGATAATATGCCTCCTGAGCTAAATCATACATACATTGCTCTTATCCCTAAAGTTAAACATCCATCTAAACCTGCTGATTTTCGACCAATAGCCTTTGTAATATCCACCCTGATATTCCACTCAAATTCTCTAGGGCACCATCTATATGGTATCTATCCTGCAATCTAATAATCATACCCGTCTATCCAGAACCATGCCACCAGAATCCTTGTCACACCAGTAAGTATGGCTGCGATAATCCATAGAGTCCACAACTAATGTACATACATCTAGAATCATGGTATTTAAAATTTTCGCATTGCCGCTAGCTTGGCTACGAAAATCTTAAATTCCCACACCCGAGAAATATATCCAAAATCAGACTCTATCTCATCGTCCAACCAGCTGATATGGCTGTGGAAGACTCTAGATTCCATGACTGAGGCAACCTAGCCCATAATGTTATCTTGGTAGAAAATTAAGTCAATAATGAATACCAAGAATCAAATTCAACGATGAACAAGGAAGATAGACAGATACTGTCAGAATCAAATTTCGAGATAGTTTATAATGAGATTCTCAAGGGTCGTCCTAGGAATCTTCTCAAGTAGTCCTAACTGTGATTGAGTGCCTCTCCGGTAAAGCCTATCTCTCAATCCTATCGCAGGCTCGCAGCAGTACAACTAAGTCGTCGTACTACCACGATATCGCACTAATGCGACTCTCGACCTGCATGGGCCACCACTAAAAACGTGTCACGACCCGCACCCACTGTGAGGGTACGAGTACGTAACAGCGCCCAGCCTACGCCGCAGTGTCGGCGGTAGAACGCTGTTCTAAGTCTCTAACTAACCATCAACTCATGCAGTATATAGTGTACTCATCATGATCAACTCCGAACGGAGGACAAGTATAAGATATGGTGTAACTCAATCACAGTTTAAGCACAATAAGATAATACCGAATATAACTAAGAAATTGAAGGCAACAAAACTACTAATAAAAAAATGACAACAAACTCAAACAAACTCAAATACATCTCAAGTCTCAAATCTCTATATACAACTCCAGATCTAAACAGGAAAACTAAAACAAGACAGACTAACTAAACTTCCGATCACTCCTGAGTGTCGGGGCCATAGGTAGCTAAGCCATCTCCTGGTCTGTAACATGTAGGGCATGTGTCCTCAGGGCAATCATCTGTAAAATTTTCAACAGGTCCAGTCAGGACAGGAACGAGCACATCTCATCTAGAAAACCCAAGTAAATGACAGAGAACTATACAGCAGTTATAGACAGTTATATTGATAAAAATGGCAGTTTATATTCAGGTTATGGTAAGAAAGAGAGATAAAGTGCAAGGAAAGTAATACTAAACAAGAGAAAAATCATAGCAATGAAGACTGTAAAAATAGAACTAGCTGAACCAGGGTAATATGATATAAAGTCCAGACAGAAAATGTAAACCAGTGTAAAACCTATGTAAATCCAGTACGGGATGAATCTAATACAAGATGAATCCAGTAAGGGACGATTCCAGTTATAGTGATCAACGATTCCAGGGTGAGTCCAGCCTATACTCTAGCAGTGTGTTTTAAAATACCGAGTTCGACATGTAAACGGCTGTGGGTAATCAGGCACACCTCTCACTGATCAGACGAGAGATGGCTATGCTTCCAGTAGATTCCAGTTGGGAGATTTCAGATTGGGATATGTCTACATGTCTTACTCTAGTATTTCCTCTCCCAGCAAGTGAATCCAGAATTCCGACACAATGATTCAAGATGAGTCCAGCCAAAATATAATGATACCAGTAAATAATTCCAGTAAATGATTCCAGTAGGTGATTCCAGTAATAGAGATGATACCAGCAATAGAGGCCGAAAAATAAAAGTGTGTCGTATACATGAATTCAGAAATATCCACACGTATTGTAACAGAGAATCGCATACAACTAACTAGAACTGAATTACAGTAATTGACAAGTAAATGAGAGAACTATCAGAGAATGTACTCGGCTGCTACTCTGAAAATAGTAGTATAATATCATATGTCTGCACCAGAGTCACAATGTCCTAAACAGAGAAATATAGGTTATAATGTGCTTAAATAAGACAATAAAATTTATGATACAAATCTACATGATTTCTAGGCCAATCTAGGGCAAAGTCAACTCTAAGTCAAACCTGGTCAACTGTCTAGGTCAAACTAGGTCAACAACATGGCTATCTTGGTCAACTGGTCAAACTTAGGCTAGCAAGGGTCAATTGGTCAACTTCGGTCAAGTTCTAGTCAAAACTATGATACAATTGACTTTTCGTTGACTTTTGATCAAAATAGTCAACTGTGGTCAATCGAGGTCAAAACTAGTCTAAGTCCACTATTCCTAACCATTACCAACCATAAAATCCTAACTATAACTATATCTTAAGGTATTTAGCTCATATGTTGAGAAATAGACATTATCTTAACTTATCCTGTTTACCCTTTCCAAGGTAAATTCTTACCTTAGCCTCTAACTTACCCTGCCCTTACCTTAACTCACCTCATGGGAATCTAGTACCTTGCTAGTGTACTCTAACCACTTACCCTCGTATTTCGATACTGAAACTTGGTATCTTGATACCTCCCCTAGGTAGTAAGGTAACTATCTATTTACCTTGAAGGTAAGGTAAATACACCATTTCCTTATCATGATAACTTGGTATCATGAGATACCAAGAACCAAACTTCTAACTAAACCTATCTATACAATATCTAACTAACATATCAATACTCGAACTCTAACTAGTGCCTTACCCTCAACATATCCAAATACCTTACTAACATGGACTCAAACATGCACACTATCAAGTCACTAACATAGACTAACATGATTCTAATCTATCACTCAACTCTAACTCTAATAAGCTAGATATCAAAACTCTAACCTAGACTAACATCTACATATTCATATCCTAACATTCCCTCTTGAACCTCACTCTAAGGCACCCACACACACACACATATAACCTTATATATATGGGTATATATAGTGGATAATGGGGGTCAAGTGTGGGGCCAACATGGGGCTGCACAGCAGCCCCCAAGCTGCTGCCTGCTGTGGTCTCTTCTCCTCCTACTCTCTTCTACTCATTATCCATTCAACTCATCCACTCAATCTCATTCATTCACTCACTCTCACAACACAAAACCTTCTCTCTCTCTAAACACATCCACACATACAACTAAAACAACCATTCCTCACTCATTTAGCTCTCATCCCCCCTCACAATACCCTTACATCCTGATTAATCTTACTGATACATAAGGACACCTATACTACACTAGCTTATATACTAATATGCTCATGGACACTAACCGATATCTTACACTTAGGCACACATATGTAGTCTAATCTAAGACACTAGCATATGACCCTCACTTGCACTAGTGCACAGGCCAACATGGCCTGTGCTGCTGCCACCAGAGTGCAGCCTATATCCACTACAATGCGGGGCCAACATGGCCTGCAGGGAGAGTGCTCTCAGGTTTACCTACATACTCTCAGGTTTACATACACTTGGGATTTCTCAGTTACTTCTTAGTTAATCTTAGGTTAAGTCTCAGTTATTTTCATTTGAATACTCAAGTTCAATTTCAGGTTTAACTATTTACAGTAAATCACATACCCACTCCTCTGAACATGCAATCAAACCCCCAATATCAACCCAACAAAAACCAACATTCCTTACCTACTGTATCAGCCGGCATGACACACAAATCAACTCCTAAAACCTAACAAACGAGAATGAAAAGGGAACAAGGGAAGTGTATCTACAATGTGTCACAAGGGGGGGTGTATTCGTATCCAGGTTGTGTCCACTCCGTGTCAAAACATAGTGTCAAGGCATAGTCAGAACATGGTTGAGGCACAGCCTCGTGCTATGGTGTCGAAGAGTGTAGGACACAAAGTGTCCAACCATGAGTCACGTGGTCGGGTCAGTAGATAGGGTACGTGTTAGGGTATGTGTCGAATAGCTTAGATCGTATCCTCGTCGCATCGTGTCACGTGTCCAGGGCCGTATCAGAGACCAACAATGCGTGTGTGTGTGGACAGCACAAATCAGTGCGAGCTTGATAACATCGTGAATACCAAACCAACTCGACCCAAACTTTGTGTGTGTTGTGTCAGACATTAGACCCATGTGTCCACCAAGTTTCGTACGTTCCAGTGTCCTGTCGTGTCCTGTGTCGAGCCCGAGTAGCAGGGAAGACACAGGCACAGTGCGGTGCCTCGTGCTGGCGTGTCACGGACTCGTGTGCGAGACACACGACACGTGACACATCGTGATCACGTCTAGGGGTAGAGGGGGACTAGGGCTAGGTGTCTAGGTGTCTGCACGAACCTCAAGTCGTGTCGTGTCCGAGTTTCAAAGCTGTGTCAGAGGGTCGAAAATCAGTGCACTGTGCAGTATGTAAACCAGTGCAGCTCGTGTTTCGTGTCCGACATGACTCGAAATATCGTGAAATTTAGGGTGGTCCTGACAGTGTCTGCCCCCACCCCCGTGCCAATTTGCACGTGTCCAAGTGGTGTGTGCAGTGAGAAAACAGTGGGTGATAGCAGGGCATCCGCACGGGCCTGTGCGCAGTGTCGTGCACGAGTTGCGTGTCCAATTTGGACACGAAAACCAACCCAATTCATGCTCAGACATGTACATATATAATATACATATTAAGTGCTATCCAAATATATAATTTGTTTTGAAAAACTTTAACATTCAATCCATTGAGGCATTTCGTCGAACACCTAACTTACACTACGACACGTATCCGATACGGACACCAAACAGGCACGAAATTCACCCAAATTTTGGGGACACCTAGGGGACTCCTAGATCTAGCCCTACATGCAAAGAAAACTGAAATTTAAATCAATTTAAAGGGTTTTACCTATAGGTGCAAATTGCATGGAAAGCTCCAAATGAGGGGTGTTCTTCTTGATGGCCAGATGCTCCAATTGATTCCAAACTGAAATGGCTCTCCACCAACAGTCCATAAACTCAATTTAGAACACAATACAAAAGACTAGGATGAAAAAGGAGATCAAATGAATAAAATGGAAATTTTTGGAAGGAGGAAAAATACCTTTCTTTTCTCCAAGTGTTGGAATGATAAAAAGAGGCAACCCTAATGAATAAGTATTTATATAGGGTGGAGATCCCTATGTGGCTGGTCATAAGCTCAAAAATCAGGGTTTGGGTTTCCTAAATTGGCCCATGGGCTTAAGTTATGATTAATCAAGTCATGAAGTCATAAGCCATTTCATGAAACCATAAACCATGACTTAAATTCACTAAACCAAATCCTCTCATTCTAAAATTAGTTTCTAATGACTAAAAGTAGGTTAACCTAAGTTAGACTAGGGTCACCATGGCTAGGATTAGCTTCTAGGCTAGTTCACTAGGTCTCAACAAGTCAAGTCAACCTAGAATTTACCTATTCAACAAATCACCAATAATTCAAATAAGTCAAAATGACCAAATACTCCTATGCTAAAATAATAATTAAATCATCCTAATGACATGGTTAGGCTCTAGGTCATGCAGTCTCTACGGTTTCACTAGCTGCACATAAAATCACAAGTCATGACTTAAACCAGTTTTTAAATAGATTAGAAATTAATAAAATCACCAAAAAATATAATGTGAAATAAATATCAATAAATAATAATTATAATTACAAAATTTTAAAAATATCCTCATCTGAAAACTGGGTGTTACACCCAAGAAGATTACTGATGCACTTGCAAAAGATCAATGCAATTTTTGGTGGGATTCAGTCGACAAGAGGAAAATTCATTTCACTGCTTGGAGTAATTTTTACAAACCCAAATATCAAGGAGGCTTAGGAATAAGAGATCCCCACATTTCAAACTTATCCCTCATGCTTAAGCTCACTTGGAGATTTCTCACAAATCAAAGTTCTACATGGACTTCTACTCTACACAACAAGTATCTGTCTACTTCCTCCTTCTGGTCTGCTACTATCCTACGTTCCTCTTCATGTATCTGGTCCAACATTATCAAGAGTAGAGATTACTTGATAGATAACATACTCTGGTATGTGGGTGATGGTTCACATATTAACATTTGGCACGATCCATGGGTGCCATCTATTCAAAGCCATAGAGTACAAGGTTTTGATTTTAGTTCTCAATGGGTCCAGAAAGTTTCAGATCTTATTCACAAACCAACATTTACTTGGAAGTCTCATTGATTCATATGCTTTTCCCGCCTCATGAAGCCATTGCTATCCTGAAGATTGAGTTATCTGTCAACTACAATTCTGATAAATTATGTTGGAAACATACAAAGGATGGAGAGTTAACTACTAAATCAGCCTACCGTACTATCTATGAGAAATTACATCAGGATACTCAGTACAATGCCAATGAAGCTTTCAAAGAATGGAGTAAATTTTGGTCCCTGAATCACATCAGTCCAAAAGTGTTACTATTTGTTTGGCATGCTCTCACCAATTCCCTGCCAACATATGCCATTATCCATCGAAGAATCTACGACATCGATGCAACTTGTCCTCTATGTCAGGTACATGTTGAGAACATTAACCATCTTCTTTTTCATTGTTCAAAAACCGGTACATCCTGGGTACACATTCCTTCAATCAATGGCCTGATTCGGAATGACTCCACAATGTCATTCATTGTATCTACTCTATTGAAAGAAGGGGATCGAGACAAGATTTCTATATGCTTCTATCTAATGTGGCATATTTGGAAGGCAAGGAATAAAGCTATCTTTGAGCATATACCCATCAATGGAAGGAAAATCTTTGAAGACGCTACTACACTGATGAAGAGACATGAAGTTATCAACAATGGACTTCTCTGCCTTGGTACTTCGTCATCAACATTCTGCAACAATGTTTCATGGATTCCTCCTTATGCTAACAATCGTAAAATCAACTTCGATGGAGCTTTTTTGGATGGAAGAATGTCTGATGTTGTTGTTCTTCGTGATACTCGAGGAAACTTTGAGATGGCTTTATCAAAAACAGAGGAGGGAGGCCCACCACTGGAAGCTGAAGCATTGGGTGTCCGTTTGGCACTGAAAATATGCAACAATCATCTTCTTCAAAACACCATTATCGAAGGGGACTGCAAGCCTTTGATTGATTCTATCACTACAATGGAGTCAATTCCCCTTTGGCAAGTTCGTCACATCATTGAAGATGCAAGAGTTGCTTCAAAGTCTGATTCAAATATTTCTTTCTCCTTTACACATAGGAATGCTAATCATTGTGCTCACACATTAGCTTCTTATGCTTTGCTTAACAACTCTTCAAACTTCATATGTTCATATGAAGAAATTCCCTCTTGTATTTCAACTCATGTCACACTGGACATGAACTCTGTATTTTCATGATTCTGTTAATGAAGTCCTGTTCAAAAAAAAAAAAGTAGGTTAAAGTAATTATATTGATGCATGCATGCGTCGTTGTTATCATGCGTCGTTGTTATCATGCAGAACAAGTAAGCACTTGCCAAATGTTCATCTAAAGCTTCAAGCAACCTCTTTGTGTTCTGATCTGGTTATTCTGTTGTCCAATGAATATTTTTGTTGTCAGCTTGTCTCGTTCCTCAAACTTTTTAGCTCTTTAGTTAGTTATACAGAAAGGCACTGATCATGTCATGTATATGTACGTTTCCCTAGCGTGCCATCTGCCTCTTGTATATACGTATGTAAACTCGGCAGCAACTCGGAGACGCAACTGTCTGCTTTCAACGCATTCTTATCTCGAATTATACTCCATTTTATGTAAACTTCTTTAAGGAACTCACCATCACCTACGGTTACATGGCTAGCTACACGGAGGGTGGATGAAGGATGAACAACGGGACAAATAAGTTCTCTAACTAGTTATAGGAAAATGATATTTTGCATGCGTTCTGTGACCGCGGACTGTGGTCACAGACTAGCCGAATTCCATTGCTCTCTTCCCATTTGTTTAGATCCGTCACTGAAATTCTTCGCAATGAAATGATAATACGTGGCCTGCGGTTATAGTCAAGGTCACAGCCGCGAACAAAATAGCAACAACCTTAATTATATCTGTTTGTATCAAACTCGTACAAACATTATAAACTACTATTGGAAAGATATTGAATCAAAACAAATAGTCAAGCAATGTTTCCAAAATCTTAAAGTGCGGACCAACAGTATATATGTATCAAATCTCTAGCACTATTTTCTCGGTAGATTTGAGCTAGACCATCAACAAAAGATGATGTAAAACAAATATATAATATCTATCTTTTATCCCTAGCTACTAATAAAACCCAATTTGTATGACTGGCGCAAAGAAAGTTGTATCATCTACGTAACCGAGGGCTTCAAAATTGGGTCACTTAGTGATAGAATTTCATATAATATTTGATATTAGGGTTTGGATCTCCATATGTCCAACAAGTATAGGGTCTGGGTCTCATATTTATTGTTCACATCCAAATTTGTTACCAATTAGGAGACCAAAATCCTATATTATGAGACTCAAATTCTATACTTGGACATATATGGAGATCCAAACCCTAATGTCAAATATTATATGAATCATGTTATTAAATAATACGTCAAAATAATATGCCAAAGAGCCTATGATCATCATTTTGCATTTCGGCACAATCCATATTTTGTTTTTATGAACAAGACAATGTCATCGAACAGTATTAATATCAAGGGTTAATTAGCATTTAGACCATGAATTTTATAACAGTTTAGAGTTTAAGCTCTGACAATCCAATTGGAATGTTTGGATCCTGACTTTTTAATTTTGATTTTCTTTTTTCCATTATAACCTTAACACGACTATAAGGGCAACAACCAACACATGCTGGAAATGAGTGTATAATTTAAAAAAAAAAAAAAAGATAACATAGAAATTTAGGGTCCTGAATTTCCAATTGAGCATGTTAGTATTTAAACTCAGGTAATTTTGTATTGGAAAAATAAATTTCGTTAATTTTTGCATGGAAGAGAACGAATTTGAAAAAAAAAATTATAAAGGAATAAGACGTCACTATAGTTGATGCTCCGTAAGAGAGAGAATGGGGAGCCAACTCTATTGGCGTCCGACAGTTGGAAAGGATGCAGGGTGCCCAGTAGCGCCACGAGTGTGTGTAATCTTATTTGTATCTCCAAATTCTTCCTTTTATTTATATATATATATATATATATATATATATATATATATATATATATAGTAATCTTATTTGTATCTCCAAATTCTTCCTCCAATACATTCCTCCTTATATGGCAGTTGACGTGGCATGTTAAATAATATTACGTGTCATCTGACATGGCCGATGACATGACAAATTTTAACCCAAAATTTAATTACCCAAATTTGTCCCTGTCAATTTAATGTTAATTTTAATGTTAATTTAATGTTAATATTAATATAAATTAATGTTAATATTAATTAATGTTAATATTAATGTTATGTTAATATTGATTTTAATGTTAATGTTAATGTTAATTTTAATATTATTGTTAATGTTAATGTTAATATTAATTTTTATGTTAATGTTAACATATATATAATGCTATTTGTCCCTCCAAATTGTACCTCCAAACCGTCCCTCCTTATATATATATATATATATATATATATATATATATATATATATATATATATATATATAATATATATATATGTATAAGGAGGGACGGTTACTATTTGTCCCTCCAAATTGTACTTCCAAACCGTCCCTCCTTATATATATATATATATATATATATATATATATATATATATATATATATATATATATATATATATATAATGGCGATGGGAGCTTGGGTCTGGCTTCCTCTAGAAGGAGCCGCTCCGCTCCTCGAGTTCCCCCAGCCGGCCGCGGCCGAGCGATCCTCCCGCTGCCGCGTGCCCCCCCTCTCCCCTTAGCCCCCCCTTCGAATGGCCGTGCCTCCCGCTCCCGCGGGCCCCCCTCTCCCGACGTGTGGCTCCCTCTCCTCCTTCCCCTCTCGCCCTCGTCGCTTCCGCCGCCCTGGGCGTCGGAGGCGGCGCCACGCTCGGCGCCTGCGGCCTTCTCTGGCTCCCTCCCTCCTCGGCCCCCGCCTAGCGCGCTCGCCGCCCCTGGCGTTGCGCTGGCCTTCCTCCCGACCGCGGCCCCTCCTCCTCCGGCCGCCACGGTTCCCCTTCCTTCCCCGTCTCTCCCTCCGCCTGGCTCTTCCCCAGGCCCGTGCGCCGCCCTGTCGTCCCCCATAGCGCGGTGGCCTTCCCCCGCTTCAGCGCTCCCACCGCCCGCCGCTGCCCTCACGATGCCGTTCTCCCCCTCAGTCGAGGACTCCCGCCCGCTCACACCGCAGCCCGGCCCTCCCCCTCCGGCTCTACCCCTCCGGTCAGGTCCAGCCTCTCCCCCTCCGGTGCTCCTGCCTTCCCAAGCCGTCGTCGGTTTCTCCCCCCTTGGGAGTCGAATCCCTCTCCTGGGCTCGTGTGGCCTCGACTCCCCCCTCCTTGTCGCCGGCCGGCCGTCGCTGACCTCACCTACCCTTGGGCCGCCGGTGGTCTCCCCCTCACCCACCTTGGGTCGCGAGCCCACCTCGGGACGCACGGCGTCCCCCTCTACGACGGTGGTCGTGACCGCCGCGGCGCAGCTGTCTCCGTCCCCGCGACGTCCGCTCTGGTCTCCGGCGGTCCCTTCCGCCGTTCCATCCTCCCCTCCCTTTCCTCACTTTCTCCCGTTAGTTGCCCGACGGCGCTGTGCCCCACCCTCCCTCTCCCGGCCAGCACTTCCCCCTTCGGGCTGGCTTTCCCGCCCTCCTCCCTCCGGAGGACGCGCCTTCGTGCTGTTTCCCTCGCGTGCGAGCCGCCCACATCCCCTCCCTTGCCGCCGTTCTCGGCCCCCTCCGACTGACTCCCCGGACCTGCCTCCTCCGCCCCCGTCGTCGGGAAGGCCTCCCCCGCCGGAACCCTCGCTTCTCCCTCGGCCTGCGCGCTCGTCCCGGTCCGTCCCCGGCCCCGCCCTCCCGGCCTCCCCCCTCCGGCCATCGCCGGAGCCCCCTCTTCCCCTACCCTCCTCGGTCTCCCCGTCGGTGCTCCTGCACGCGGGGGGGGCGACCTCCTCGTGCCGCGTTCACGCCTTGGGCAGTGCGCCCAGTCTCGGGCAGGGTGCTCATAGGGCTTCGTGCCCACACCAGCTTGACTTTTGACTTTCTGCAATCTTTTGAATTTTCAAATTTTGTATTTTCGAATAGGTTGGTCACTACAGTTTTTCGAAATTACGTCTCTGTAATTTCGAAAATGTGCATTTCTTTGTTTTCTTCTTTGCACCTGCTCTCCAGGGCCCTTTTGTCTTACGGCCCACACCTGTCTGTAATGCTCTTCACGAGCCACTTTTAGCTATCAATAAAATTCCCTTATATATATATATATATATATATATATATATATATATATATATATATATATTGAAAAAAGGTAATTTTATTATTCCAAAAACACAGTTATAATTAAGGGTTGGCCTACACGCCCACCCTCCTTACATCTCCCTCTATATTATGTATAATTCCAGTTGTAACGACCCGATCCCAAATTATCGCATCGAACCGGATCATGTCTAGCCTGCACCGTTGTGAGATGGCGGAAGTAAGCTATTTCTATATGCAGGTATTCGCAACATTTATTTGCATTTTTCACAACACGAATTTACAAATATTTAAAAACTTTTTATTCAACAATTGAAAAGTACAAACTGAAACTGAAAGAACTGAAATAAAATACCGAAACCAAAATCTACAACTCCAACACAAATAAACTAGATAACGAGGAAAACAATTAGCTAAACGGTCCGCTCATCGGCCTCAGGTTCTGCATCCTCCAAGGGGGACTCTGGCAACACCACAGGATATAATACTGGGTCATAGTAGCTATTGAACAATAGCTCAGCATCATCAACATCACCTATGGGAGAAATCCAGTCAGGAAATGAGCAAGTACGAGTACATAATCCGTCATTCCAAATAATAACGGAAAGATGCAATTTTAAACAGTTGAAATACTTTGAACAATATTCTCCAGCAATTTTTAGCAATTCAATATTTGAAACAATATGATTTGAATAGGTAACGTCTATGACCGGTTTGGGTTGTACAATAGCATCCTAGCGATGCGATACGGCATATTCCCGTGTGTAATAGGGGTAAGCTCGTGCAATAATGCAATATGAGGGTTTGGTCATAAACGCTACACTACTCACCCAATATCCCCACAATCAATAATCGAACTCAAGGAGAGAGTTCCGTGTAGCAATGTGGTTTAAGCATGCAATCATGACAATTACAAAATAAAGTGCAATAAAACATAACCGTAACTTGCCTTTGTTTAATGACTGGAATATGATATCGGTACCGGGGATGAAGTCAAATACGTCCTCGAAATCCTACAGTTGAGAATCCTGACTTAGTAACATAGATGAGCCAGAACTAGGTGTGCTAGTTGCAATTTCTAGAAGGAGATCCTAGTCAAGTTTTAAGTATTTTAATTAAACTACCAAAATTCGTCTATCGTCACGAGCTACAATCGTTATCAATTAACGGAGTGAACCAATTTACTGATTAATTGGAAAAAATAGTATTTTTCGATTATTTTGCAAAACTTTATATTTTTATAATATATAAAAAACTAAGTGGTCTTTTAAGTGATAAAACATGAAGTTGTTAAATTATTAGGAATTTTTATTCATTAACTTAATATGAGAAAATCTTATTAATTTTGTACAAAGTAATTAATATCCACTTATAATTTATACGTCTAGCAACGCAAATAACCAACTCAGAAAAGAAATAGAAAAATCTAAGCTACACAATACAGGGCCACAGAAAAAAAAAACTGGGCTTATGCCCTTACAGCAAATTAATTAAATTAAATTAATATCTGAGGCGAGCTCTGAGTGCCGTGAAGCGGTCCAAACAGAAGGTCGAGGCCCTGCACCCAAAATACTAAAGGTAACTATCCAGTTCTAAAATAAAATATAATTTATAGAAAACAGCGTCTCAGACTTGGTCATGCAATCTCATGTTGCTGGCTAACGCCTCAACGTACAGGAAGTCCTGTAGCGTTTGCGTTTTGCCGAGGCTCATCCGACCAATACGGTCGTCGCCTAAGGGGATACGGAAACCAAAAAAACCAACACTTAAATCCAATCAGAAAACCAAATTATAAACCGTTTGCAAATACCAGGGTTTTAGAAGTAGGTTTTAATATACAAAAATATTACTGAACTTTATGAAATACTATTTTGAAATACTTTTACGAAAAATTTGGACAGCACCTCCTTTGTAACTAGGACGACCTAGCCACATAGGCGGTACAAAAAAAATCCGGTATGGACATACATATAGATCCAACCTTGCAAATTCCATCGAACACATAACCACAGCATCCCAAAATTGAATATCCAAACCCAAGGAAAAAATATAAGCCACAAACTATAATGAAAAATCAACCCAAAAGTAAATAACCACAAAACTAAAAGTCACTCAACTAAAATAGATTAAAGACACAACATACTAAAGAATTGTCCACACCAAAGAGAATGGACACAACAACTAAGAAAATGACCAAGCCCATGAGAAACTAAGCCGCAACGTAAACAAGAATCCAATCCAAAACGACGCGTATCCCCTGCGCAACTAACTAAAGTCGATCCCCTCGTCGGGGTCGGGACCGCATCATCACCGACTAACTACGGGAGGGACACAGGAACACGGAGTTATACTTCGGGTGCTCGGCTAGAGCTCTCAGATGCAAGAAATAGAAAAAGAATCCGTGTGGACAGTGGGTTCGGCTCGGGACAGCGCGGGAAAGCAACGTGATCTCTGGACAGCGTCTCGACGAAGTCGAAAACGACGGCGATGGCCGCGCACGGCACGGCACAGCTCGGGGCAGCGCTGGAAAGCGCGGATCGGGACCCGAGGGTCGGGCAGACACGGATGGGCGACGCCGGAGGGCGGCTTGCTGCGGACGGCGGAGACGGTCCAGCATGGGGCCGCGGGTCAGATGGCGCGGAGAGCCGCGCGGGGAGGTGCTGGCCGGGACAGAACTCGGCGGAGCCGAGCGGTCGGGGCGGAGGCTCGGGGCCGAGCGGGGTTCGGGCGGAGGCGGTCCGCCGGGAGGTTGCGGACGGGCGGAGGCCGCTGGGGGTCGGCCGGACACGGAAGGAGGCCGGCGGCTGGCTCGGGTCGGAGGTGGGCGCGGCCGCGGGGAACGGCGCACGGCTCGGGTGGAGAGGGGTTCTGGAGAACGTGAAGAATGGGGATTGAGAGAGAGAGAGTGCGAGGAAAGGAGAGGGAGTTCTGGAGAATGTGATGGTGGTGGTGAGTTTTTATTTGAAGAATAAAAGGAAAGAGTGTAGAGTAAATGTGGAGGAGAGAATGCTGAGGAAAAGGAGTTGGGAGCTGAGTCGTGGGGAGCTGGGTCGTGGGGAGCTAGGTTGTGGATAGCTGGTCCACGTGTGGGGGAATTAAGAGTAATTAGTTGGGGATTAGAATGGGTTTAGGATCTCTTTTAATTTTATTATTTCCTACCATTATATATATATTTAAAGATCATGATTTTTAAAAAAGAAAAAGATCAAAGTTGGGTTAGGAAACGGAAGTCGGGTTCGAGTTCGGGATCGGACCCCAGACACTGGATCGGGACATGCCACAATAAAAAATTCAATAATTAATTTTAAAAATAATGTCTGTTCCGACTATAATAATAATAATACTAATAATAATAATAATAATAATAATAATAATAATAATAATAATAATAATAACTACACTAATTATCCAACTACAGAACACTGCTGCAACAGAAACTCAACAACTGACGAAAATCCAATAATTCCGAAAATCAGGGTTTTACACCAGTAATACTAGTTCATAGACCCTCAAACGTCCTGTTGTTACGTTTCCTACAGACTTGCCAGACTGCCGAAGCTACACTGACACTAACTTCTCTTAACCAACCCAAACCTCGCCCTTGGGCCCTCAAACGTCCTCTCTGTGATGGGAGAGAAGTGGAGGTTATCACAATTTATTTGAATTTTTTGGATATTATTTAAATTTTTTGGATTTAAAAAATTTAATAAATATTTTTGATTTGGTATCATCCATACTACATTCTTTGTGATAGCACTAGTATAATTTGTTATTATCTATACACAAAATTTATATAATTATAAAATAACATAAAATAAATAAATAATTTTATATATAGGCATTTTAGATAGATTATATATTATATAGATAATAAATAGATAATTTGGTTGATACAAAATTAACAAAACAGATAATCTGTTATTTTCTAAATTCGCCCTCTTTTATACAAATTAAAAAAAATTCTGCTCACTGTATGAAATTGTTTGTGAACTCTAAACCGGTATAAATTTTAGAGTCTAAATTAATGCTAATTATGTAATTAGCCATAATATCAATGATAAAGAGATTTTTGCATAGTTCTCTACTCTACTAGTTCCATAAAGGAGAATCAGGAGATTATCAAGTTGCAAGCATATATAAAACATCAACCGCTATTTGTGGAACTAAAAAGAGCCCATGCAGAAAAGCTTAGTTCAGTTCAGTAACTGTCAGCACATGCATGAACAGGTGGTTCGACCTTTCTTAACCTGATCCATATTTACAAAGTGAAGAAGAAAAAAAGCTGTAACTGCCTATTCGGCGGTCATGTGCTTGATCTCCCATTAATTCCTTTTCGACCAAAATCTCAGCAGGGAAATAGGGATTGGTTGCCCTTCCTTTTGTTCGTTCTCTTGCATGCCTTGAAAACCCTATATAAACCCTGCCTCAACATCACCACCAATCCATCTTCATCACTAGCTCCGATCAACTACTAGCTCGATCTATAATGGGGAAGCAACTGGGGTTAATTTGTAGCTTGGCCCTCCTCTTGTTCCTTGTGCTTCTCCAACAAGGGACCGCCAGCAGCGCGGGCTTCGTGCGGACCAGCGGCACGCACTTCGTGCTGAACGGGCGCAAGTTCTACTCCAACGGGTTCAACGCGTACTGGCTCATGTACATGGCGTCCGATCCGTCGACGAGGAACAAGGTGTCTGCCGCCTTCCAGCAGGCGTCCAGCCACGGACTCACCGTGGTCAGGACTTGGGCTTTTAGTGACGGTGGAAGTAGGCCTCTCCAGTCCTCTCCTGGAAAGTACAACGAGGCCATGTTCAAGGTTTATATATATATATACATATATATAGTAGAGAAAATATTCTTAGCATGCATGCATTTATAACTACAATTGTATCACCACTGCATTTACAACTATAGTTATATAGCATATATAGCTTTCTTGCTGTTGTACGATAATATATAAAAGAGAGATGAACAATACAAAGTTGTCACATATATATATAATTAGTTGCATGCATGCATGATTACTTAAGAGATCGACCGAGAACTAATAAGCATTAGTATTGGCTTTTCTGCAGGGATTAGACTTTGTAATTTCTGAGGCCAGAAAGCATGGTGTTTATTTGATACTGAGCTTGGCGAACAACTACAATGACTTTGGAGGGAGGAAGCAGTACATTCAATGGGCAAGGGATCAAGGACAATGGTTGAACGATGAGGATGACTTTTACAGGAATAACCTTGTCAAGGGATGGTACAAGAACCACATCAGGGTACTTAACTAATTAATTAATCATGAGTTCAAATATGCGTACTTAGTAAAACTTAGTTGCATGCATTTTGGGGGAAGCAGCTTCGAGTCAAGAGCCATCTATCAGGGTGCTGAGTCGTCTTTTTTTTTTTTTCTTCTTTTTTTCCATTTGTAGTCTTAGCTACCTGTGGTTAATGACTTACTTTTATGTTTTTATTTCATGAATCAGGCTGTTCTCACGAGGAGGAACTCGATAACAGGAGTCCTTTATAGGGACGATCCCGCCATCTTTGCATGGGAGCTCATAAATGAACCCCGCTGCATAAGCGACATGTCCGGCAGAACTATGCAGGTATAATTTACAAAAACATGCATGTATGAAATATGGGTGAGCTTATCGTGTATCTTGATTCTCTTCCACTTGATGGCATGGGCTGCCACAATACGTTAACGGAAGGAGAATCAAGATGCACGTTGAGTCCGGCGCTCACTGAATAATTTCTCGAAATATGTATAGCGACTAAACAAAATCTTTCTGTCGTGGTGGTGCTACAGAACTGGATCTCCGAGATGGCTGGCTACGTGAAATCCATAGATAGAAACCACATGCTTGAAGTTGGCTTGGAAGGCTACTACGGGGAGTCGATGCCCGACCGCAAGCAGTTCAATCCAGGCTACCAGATCGGAACCGACTTCATCTCCAACAATCGGATCCCTCAAATCGATTTCGCCACCATCCACATGTACCCCGATCAATGGTTGGTATATACGTTGATGAATGTTACGTACAATCGATCTGATGATTCTTCTTAATTAACAAACAAACAATTTGGTGACTAGCTAATTAAAATGAACGAGCATGCAGGATTCAAGGCGCAAGCGACCAGGCTCAGCTGGCATTCGTGCAGAGCTGGATCACATCCCACGTCAACGACGCAGGCGCGGTGATCCGCAAGCCGCTCCTCGTGGCGGAGTTCGGAAAGAACAGCAGGACCTCTACCGCCTCGCAGAGGGACGCACTCTACCACACAGTCTACAACGACGTCTACAACTCCGCGAGGGCAGGAGGCCCCGGGAGCGGCGCGCTCTTCTGGCAGCTGATGGTCGAGGGGATGGACAACTGGAAGGACGGGTACGAGGTCGTCTTCTCGGAGTGCCCGTCGACCACCAGAATTATTTCCCAGCAGTCGAGCAGGATCTCCAGCCTCAACACTATATATTAGAACTTGAGAGGAGGCGTATACTATACTATATATTACTACTATGAGTTCGACTGGAACATAATATATATGCAGCCAATTTGGCTGTAGCGCTATGTGAACTCAAACACTACTACTACTACTACTCAGATGGCCGTGTTTGGATTGATAATGGTTGAAGAATAAATTTATTTTGCTCAAGCTCAGTAGTATACATTTGCATCCTGGTGAATTCGTAATGGTTATACTGAGTAGGGGTGTGCATCGGTCGGTGGACGACCTATTTGGTCCTAACCGAAGTCGAACCGAAATTAATCGGTTTGAAAATAAGCAAAACCGAACCAAACCAATCAAATGGTCGGTTCGGTTTTGAAACTGACCGACTTGGTTCGGTTTGGATCGGTTCGACTTGGTCGGTTTTGATCAGATAAAAAAAATGGACTGTATGCTTTTTTTGTGAAACCTCAGTCAACTTGCACTTTGCAACAGTAAATGTAATTCAGCGGCTTCAATTCAACCTGCACTTCAATTCAATTTTTTTAACTTATACTTCAATTCAATTTTTTTTAACTTGCACTTCAATTCAATTCAGCAGCTTCAATTCAACTTGCACTTCAACAGTAAATACAAACCTCAATCAACTTGCACTTCAAAAAATTGGACTTCAATTCAGCAGCTTCAATTCAATTTTTTAAAACCTAATTATTTAACAAGGATTTGGTTTGGTTCGGTTCGATTTAGACGGTTTTTGGCATAACTAAACCGTGACCGAACCGAACTGGTCGGTTTAAAAAAAATTGAAGTCAAACCAAACCAACCGAACCATCGGTTCGGTTTAAAACCAATCGGTACGGTTTGGCTTGGTTCAATTTGGTCGGTTTGACTTAATTGTGCACAGCCCTAATACTGGGTATTCTAATTTCTTAATGGATTAGGTTTTAGGACTCTGGTTCTTGAATGGCTGCGGGAATACATTTTTTCTTGACACACTTCATAAGCACACTGATGTAGCAGTACATTATTGGATATCAAGAAAAGCCTTAAAAGAGAGGTAATAATTGACATCCAATAATGTATTGTTACATCAATATGACTGTGGAGTGTGTCAAAAAAAGTGTATTCCTATAGCATTAATTCTATCTCAAAACATTGCTGATGGTACACCCTTTTTATGGTATCCCCAACAAATATATGGTATGATGTATATACACTTGGGCCATGTTAGAAGCTTCACTTGGGCCATGTTAGAAGCTTCTCTTATTTTCTTGTTGGTCAAACCCAGCTAGACCAACTAACGATTTGGCATGGTTTTCTTTGATGTGGTTAACACAAAATTCATGAGTTTTGCCCCTGTCGGATTGTATCTCGTTTTGGTTGAACGTTCAAAGATAGTGACATTGGATTTGATAATTTAGTCTTGTTAGTCCCGGAGCTTGATCAAAGATGGTAAAACAGATGCAACAAAGATCTACGAAGATACAAATACCAAATAACCCGATTACAATATGGAGGAGGAAAATAAAGAAGAGAAGATCTCTCGTTCTTCCTTGCAAACGTGTTGCAATTGGGACAGAACGAGTTACAATAATCTAGAGAGAGATGAGAAGAAGAACAATGCTGGGGTGTCAAAACACCGTTGCTCAAAGCAAGATTCGTCCCACACGATCTGCTTCCAAGAACCAGCAAGTTTGAAGAACTTGTGGAACTCTCGAAGTCACCTCTGTTCTGACTCCTCGGATAGACTTGCAATGGCGGCAGCAGCTCTCTCTCTCTCTCTTTCTCCTTTTCTGACTTATATTTTCGTAGTAACCACAAAAGAGGCCAGAAGAGAGTATTTATAGAGAGAGGGTGGAAACCCTAGCCGCCTCTTCAGTTATTGAAAGATTGAATCAAATCCCAACGAGATTAATTCAAATCCCACAAAGATAGGAACGAAATTAATTCAAATCCCACAAAGATAGGATCTGAATTAATCGCATTGATTCAGCCTTTCCATAACTGACTTATAATCTGCACAGTCAGCGGAGCCCTCCATGCGGCAGCAGCAGCAGCAGCCTGGCCGCATGAGCCTCATGGCCGCAAGGACCGCATGGGCCGCATGGACCACATGAGCTGCATGGCCGCATGGACCGCATGGGCCGTATGGACCACATGAGCCGCATGGACCGCATGAGCCGCATGGCTGCATGAACCGTATGGACCGCATGGACCGCATGGCCGCATGGCCGCATGAGCCGCATAGCCGCATGAGCCGTATGGACTGCATGAGCCACATGAGGTCGCATATGAGCCGTATGCCGCATAAGACCGCATGGCCGCATATGAGCCGCATAAAGACCGCATGACTGCTGACGTGCTAAGTATAAAGTGTGCCAACAAAACGCCACATTACGCCTCATGAGCCCATGAGCCCGAGTCCGAGTCCGAGTCGCTAAGCCCCTTTGGGGCTTAGCTCCAAATGGAATTAATCCAAGAGAATGACAAAAGCATTAATGCTTAATCCTTGGAGCCTTATTCTTACCTCCTAGTAAAATCACCCACATGGTTCCCTCCTTAGGGTCACCACCCCATGTGCATCTCTCAACAACACACCCAAGTATATATGTTGAGATAACTCATGGTGCATTTCCGATGTGGGACTAAAATTTACAAGGCATGTTGAGAGCAAGCTCTCTCCATGTAAAGAAAGCACCAACAATCCCCCACATATCATAACATATATATGTGTCCAGGGTTGAGTGTTCCCCACAGTAACTGTCCATTTTGCATTAGGATAGATGTCGCTGACGACTTGAATCTTCCCGCATGGGTTAAATAACAATGTGATACAAGAATGGACTACGCCTTGAATTCTGCACCATAATTGTAATTCTTTCCACTCACAAGTGTAGTTACGTGTGCTTCTGGCTGCACATTAAAGGCCCTGTGCCAGCCTGGTTTCAGTGTATAATTTTGGCCGTCTACAAGTTTACCCTCAAGAGACGGCCTGATATCTCTTTCCATACACTATAGGTGAGTTCTTTATTAAAGAGATATAGCATGAAGCCTTGCGCTTCCTTGCGGTGCTACGCCGCTATGACATAGCCTGAAGCCGAGGCATTACCCCTACCTGGGAACATCATCGTAGTGTCATACTACTGTAGCATGAGGTCTCAGCCTCTTTGTAGTGCCAATCTACTCAGCATGAAGCCTAAGGCTTCCTTGCGGTGTTACGCCGCAACGACATGGCTTGCAAGGCCGAGGCTTTACCCCTACCTGGGTACCTCATCGTAGTGTCGTGCCACTGTAACATGGGACCATCCTCCCTTTTGTAGTGCTGTCTACAACTCTTTAATTACGTCATACAGCATTAGGCTACCTGCCTATTTGCGGTGCTACGCCGCTATGACTTGGCTTGCAAAGCCGAGGCATTACCCCAGACCTGGGAACCTCATGGTGGAGTCACCCCACTGTAGCATGGAGTTTCACTCCTTGTAGTACTGCTCTACCGTGCTTCCTGTAAAGCACACCAGGCATTCACTCTGCCTGAGAACTCATTAAGGCGTTTAAGCCAACCTTCCACAGGATCTGTTTTTTCTGCAGAAAATACATAGTAGACAACAGTGGTTATGGGTCTGTATCCCTTCCATGTTCCAGAGAACAAGTACCCACTGTTACCTGATAGTTTCCCAGTCAGTGATCCTCCTTTGAACCAAAAGTTAGATGCCTAGTAGATTTCTCTTTGAACTAATAGCATAAAACTTTATGGTAGGATTACAAAGACATACTATCAGAATGCCTTCAAGCCCATTTTACAAGCTGTGTCATCGACCAACTGGCGCTTGAGGCCCTTTGTGAACGGATCTGCCAGGTTCTCCTGACTCCGAACATCAACCACTGCAATTACACCTCTTTTGATAAGATCGTGTACTGCCCTGTGCTTCAACCGCACAGTCCTCTTCTTCCCGTTGAAGAGGTCATTTGATGCCACCGTCGCAGTCGCCTGGTTGTCACAGTATATCGATATTGCCGGTATCTGAGCCCCAACCACTGGAAGATCATACATGAGCTCCCGAAGCCATTCTGCTTCATCTGCTGCAGTTTCAAGTGCATAGAATTCAGATTCCATGGAGGAACGAGAGAGTATAGTCTGCTTCTTCGACTTCCACGATATAGCAGCTCCACCCAAGGAAAAGATATGTCCACCTGTGGATCTCTCGCTTTCCACCTCTGAACACCAGCTAGCATCACTGAAGCCTTCCACTACTGTCGGATACCCGTTGTAGTGCAGTGCATATGTCTGAGTCTTCTTGAGATATCTCATCACCCGCTTCACAGCTTTCCAGTGCTTAACCCCTGGGTTGCTTGTGAACCGACTCAGCATTCCCACGGCGAAAGCTATGTCAGGCCTTGTGGCAGTGGTTGCGTACATCAAACTTCCGATAACGCTAGAATACTCCAGCTGCCTGACGCTTTTCCTTGAATTTGGCTTCAGCTTCTGATCATACATGTATGGCGTATCGATCCCTGGAAGATCCTTATACCCATAGCGTGTGAGCATCTTCTCAATGTAGTGAGATTGTGACAGCGCTACTCCAGTGTCTGTCAGGATAATCTTTATGCCCAAGATGACATCTGCATCCCCCAAGTCCTTCATACTGAACTTGGTTGAGAGGAACTTCTTTGTCTCTGTGACACAGCCTATATCCGTACCTAGGATTAGCATATCGTCCACGTACAGACAAACGATGACTCCACTTCCATCAGCGAACTTTGTGTAAACACATTTGTCCGTCTCGCTGACTCTGTAGCCGTTTGACCTAATAACTTTGTCAAACTTCTCATGCCACATCTTGGGAGCTTGCTTCAAACCATACAATGATTTCACCAACTTGCAGACTTTGTCTTCAAGACCTTTGATGACAAATCCATCTGGCTGTTGCATGTAAATCTCTTCAGTCAGCTCCCCATTCAGGAATGCTGTCTTTACATCCATCGGATGTATCACCAACTTATGTATAGCTGCTAGAGCGATTAACATCCTGATGGTGGTCATCCGAGCTACTGGAGCGTACGTGTCAAAGTAGTCTATCCTCTGTTTCTGAGAAAATCTCTTGGCTACCAGCCTGGCCTTGAACTTGTCAATAGTTCCATCTGCCTTCATCTTCTTCTTGAAGATCCATTTACATCCGATGGGCTTTTCTCCTTCAGGTAGATCTACCAACACCCATGTGTTATTGGAGGTGATAGAGTCAAACTCGTCATTCACTGCCTCCTTCCAGAAGATAGCATCTCTGGTCTTTATCGCCTCATCATAGGTAAGCGGATCTGCTTCCACATGATAGGTGACAAAGTCATCTCCGAAGTCTTTCGGTCTCCTCGTTCGCTTAGCTGACGGCTCTAGTTCTGGTATAAGAGTTGTTTCATCAACACAGCTTCTTCTTGGACTACTGGCCCATATGAGATTTCAGTCTCATTTGTACCTACATAATTTTCGGAATGTCCGAAAGAACAATGTTTTTGTCTTTTGCAAACTTGTCTTCAAAGTATTCAGCATCACGCGAGATTCGTGATATGATTTGACTCAATATTAAGAAATCTCCTAGCATCACTCTTCTCGGCATACCCCAAGAAGATCGCCTTCATAGTCCTTGTCCCTAGCTTCTGAATCTTCAGATCTGGGAGCTTCACATACGCCAGACACCCCCACACTCGAATGACATTCAAGTTTGGTCTGACTTTGAACCAGAGTTCATGAGAGTTACGTCCGAAGTTGTATATGGCACTCTATTCAGAATGAAAGTAGCCGTTAATGCAGCTTCTCCCCAGTAGCATTTTGGAAGACCTGCAGTAAGCAGCATAGAATTCATCATTTCTGTTAATGTTCAGTTCTTCCTCTCTGCTACTCCGTTGGATTGAGGAGAATATGGAGCAATAGTCTCGCATATGATTCCATATTTTTTGCAGAATGATGCGAATTCATGAGACCTGTACTCCCCACCTCGATCACTTCTCAACCTCTTGAGTTGTTGTCCAGTCTTCCGTTCAGCTTCGGCCCTGAACTCTCTGAACTTCTCGAAAGCTTCATCTTTAGACTTGAGCAAGTAGACGAATGCGTATTTTGAGAAGTCGTCGATGAAGGTTATGAAATACTTCATCCCGGCCTTCGTGGAGAAATGTTTGAAGTCACAGATATCGGAGTGCACCAACTCCAGAAGATCTGTGCTTCGATGGACCCGATGAAAGGGTTTTCTAGTGATCTTCGTCTGAGCACACACTTCACACTTCTCCACCTTACCCCACATTTGGAGATAAGTCCTAGACTAGACATTTTATTAATTCTTTTACAATGAACATGTCCTAGTCTATTATGCCACAACTCAAGAGAATAATCAGAAGATACAACTGCATTAATATCATCAAACTGGTTGACAAGCTGAATTTTAAACATTTTTCGGTTAGATAAGCCTTCCCGAAGTATGTTTCGTTCTTGGACATCACCATCTGACCAGTATTGATGTCCATCCTCAAGCCTGCATTGCAGAGCAGGCTCCCAGAGATCAGGTTCTTGGTAATCGCCGGAACATGCTTCACACCTTGAAGCGTCAGAGTGTTCCCAGAAGTGAGTTTCAGTTCTACGGTCCTGATCCCCAGAACTTCAGCTTGGGCTTGGTTCGCCATGACAACCTTCTCAGATATCGGCTGGTACGTGACGAACCATTCCTTGTCAGAATAGACATGGCAAGTCGCACCAGTGTCTATCCACCAGTCAGAGTCAACCCCCACAGTTGTGACCTGTGCGATCATAGCAACAAAGTTAGAAACCAATGAAACCTTATTAGGCTCACCTTTCTCTGATTGTTTAGGCTTAGATCTGCATTCACTCTTGTAGTGGCCTTTCTTGCCACAATTGTAACAAGTCACGTGGGACTTAGTCTTCTGTTGCTTGAATGAAGGACCCTTCACTTTCAGATTAGTGAAGTCCTTCTTCTTGGGATGAGAAGCCGCCTGCTTCCCTTGGGATCTCTCGTCTGCACAAGATTGGCTTTAGCCAACTGTTTGGACAGAGTCTCCACCTTCTGTTAGGAACGTATCTCGTCCTCAACATGGATCTCTTGAAGTAGATCTCCCAAGCTAATGTCTAGCTTCTTTCTGTGCATCCTTGCATTAGGTACTCCATCCAGCAGGAAGTTTTGAGACGATCCCTCCGACGACAAACTTGTCGGGAAGGGGCATCTCTTCGTCTTCCAGTTTCTGACGCAGTTCAAAAATTCCTTCACCTGTGGCAACATGGACTTTTCGTCCTCAGAGCAATTTGTGATATTTTTCAACCATAAACATCTTGCTCCTGTTCCTGTCTTCTTCATACAGACTTTCCACAGACTCCTATATGTCTCTGGCAAGTTCCTTCTTTGAGTAGGATTCTGTCAGGGAATCCTCCATAGCATTCAGGATGAGAACCCTACAGATGCTATTTTTCCTTCTCTACTTGGCCTGGAGTTTGGTAGCCGCGTTGATAGCGGCAGTAGATCCAGTGTCTGGAACAGAGGGTTCTTCCTCCAACAGAACATGATCAACGTCTTTTAGTTGAAGAGTTAGGTAAACCTTTCTCTTCCAAACTTGATAGTGCTCTCCATCGAACTTTTCCAATTTGCAGAAGTCCGATTGAGGAGCGAAGCATTAATGTTTTCCATCTACACGGATCTTGCTTTGAGATTGTTAGTCCCGGGGCTTGATCAAAGATGGTAAAACAGATGCAACAAAGATCTACGAAGATACAAATACCAAATAACCCGATTACAATATGGAGAAAGAAATAAAGAAGAGAAGATCTCTCGTTCTTCCTTGCAAACGTGTTGCAATTGGGACAGAACGAGTTACAATATCTAGAGAGAGATGAGAAGAAGAACAACGCTGGGATGTCAAAACACCGTTGCTCAAAGCAAGATTCTCTCCACGATCTGCTTCCAGGAACCAGCAAGTTTGAAGAACTTGTGGAACTCTCGAAGTCACCTCTGTTCTGACTCCTCGGATGGACTTGCAATGGCGGCAGCAGCTCTCTCTCTCTCTCCTTTTCTGACTTATATTTTCGTAGTAACCACAAAAGAGGCCAGAAGAGAGTATTTATGAGAGAGGGTGGAAACCCTAGCCGCCTCTTCAGTTATGGAAAGATTGAATCAAATCCCAACGAGATTAATTCAAATCCCACAAAGATAGGAACGAATTAATTCAAATCCCACAAAGATAGGATCTGAATTAATCGTATTGATTCAGCCTTTCCATAACTGACTTATAATCTGCACAGTCAGCGAGCCGTCCATGCGACAGCAGCAGCAGCAGCCTGGCCGCATGAGCCTCATGGCCGCAAGGACCGTATGGTCCGCATGGACCACATGAGCCGCATGGACCGCATGAGCCGCATGGACCGCATGGACCGCATGAGCCGCATGGACCGCATGAGCCGCATGGACCGCATGAGCCGCATGGCCGCATGGCCGCATGAGCCGCATGGACCGTATGAGCCGCATGAGGCCGCATATGAGCCGCATGCCACATGACTGCAGACGTGCTAAGTGCAAAGTGCGCCAACAAAATGCCACATTACGCCTCATGAGCCCGAGTCCGAGTCGCTAAGCCCCTTTGGGGCTTAGCTCCAAATGGAATTAATCCAAGAGAATGACAAAAGCATTAATGCTTAATCCTTGGAGCCTTATTCTACCTCCTAGTAAAATCACCCACATGGTTCCCTCCTTAGGGTCACCACCCCATGTGCATCTCTCAACAACACACCCAAGTATATATGTTGAGATAACTCATGGTGCATTTCCGATGTGGGACTAAAATTTACAAGGCATGTTGAGAGCAAGCTCTCTCCATGTAAAAAAAGCACCAACAAGTCTCACGTCGAGTACAAAGTGTGATCATGAGATGTAGATAATTAAAATTTGTTCAAATCTTACATAAAAAATTCTCTTTTAAGACATATAGGACCAGTTCAGTATCACACTTCGTAGACTAATTCTAATTCAGATTACACCATGTTCCCAACAACATTTTTGTTCACCCACCAAAACTAGAGATATTTTTTCACCCTCCAATAAATAATTGAGACGTGTCAAATCCATTCAACATAAACCACGTTGGAAGTGGTTTTATAAACATTCAAAGTGGTTTGACTAAAGAATTTGACACGTGTCAATTATTTATTGGAGGGTGAACAAACACCCTAGTTTTGGTGGGTGAACAAAAATGAACTCACAATATGTATGATATCTTTATGTGAGTTGTTTATAAAAGTAAGTTGTTGTGGCATAGTATACAAATGGTCACAATCATACAAGATCCCAATCATCACCATCCTTGGCATCACACACCAAAATACTAGTAAAAAAAAACTCTCATTACCATCAAGTGTCCTTGCAGCCATGAGTATTCCTTGATTCTTGTTATATTTAAAAGAACAAAAATTTGCGGTACAGATAAAAATTTATGGTACAGATAAAAATTTATATTAAAAATTTGCTATAAGATAAGAACTTTCACAAAATACATAAAATGATACGTACAGCCAGACCATCTGGCGGAAAATGAGCATGCTCAATTTTCGTCAGACAGTCTGGCTGAAATTGAGCGGCTGCAGAGGTTGGGTGGGGTGGAGTTGGTTTATTGGTTTGTTTGGTTTATTGATTTACGTTGGTTTTTATTTTTGGGTTTTTATTTGGCCTCGATTTTTTTGTTGTTTGAGTTTGATGTTGGTTTTTTTTTGGGGTTTGGGTTTTTTAGTTGTTTGGTTTACAACAGGTTGTTTGTTGGGTTGATGTGAGCTAGTTTTTAACTTTCAATTGTAAGATTCTCCCAACGTTCCAATTCCAACGGCTAATTGCCAATAGTTTGTGAAAGAAAATATCATGCAAAGTAATTGTAGTTGTTTGAAAGAAAGTTGACTTTTACATAAATAAAAAGAAAACATCATGTAAGTACAAAATGTTCATCTATCTTCCTTGTCTATCTAATTGCCAATAGTCCGGACGATCAGCTTCTCTGAGATTGAGGCGGGCTCTCCTTCGTATCGTATTCTCCGGGGGCACGTCACCACCTTCGTCTTGGGTATCCTCATGTTGCGTGGGTACTGCTGTTGATGGAGTCGTTAGTAGCTGTGTATAATAATTTCCATCCATACCAAAGCTTTCAAACCAATCTGTTACTCCAGCCCACTGCGAAGTCCCCTCGCCAGCCCAGTGCGAAGTCTCATGGCCAGCCCACTGCGAAGTCCTCTGGCCAGCCCGTTGCGAAGTCTTCCCGCCAGTCCACTGCGAAGTCTTATGGCCAGTCCACTGCGAAGTCCCCTCGCCAGCTTGCTGAGGCGGGATCTCGTCAGCTTGCAGAGGCGGGCTATCGTACGATTGGGTGACATGGTGCCTAACCTTACGGGGAAGTGGTTGTCGTTGGCTAATAATGCCTGCAGGATAATCTGACGAAATATGTAGTGGATGGTTCGGAGGATCCGGATCTGCTTTCACCCAATCCAAAAAGTTTCTTACCGCCGTCTTCAATACTTCAGGATTTTGGTTATCATATGCTTGCTCCAAAGCTGGAACCTAAAATAATAACACATTACTTACATTAGTTCTTATGTAAGTTGAAATATTGGTTTAGAATAGAAAATTACTTACATCAGTTCTTATTAAGTTCTTATTATATGTTTACGAAATTCACGCAGGCTGTAATCATCTATAGCTCTATACTGGATTCGAGGCTTCTCATATAAGTAAAGTTCGTTGCTTATAATTGGAGATCCCCACCAAGATCTATATGCAATATTCTCGTATATTGTACCGTTTAAAAAATATGAGCATATGATACCATATGGGAAAAATATATTGGTTAACTTTAAAATAGCTTACAATCCTCCATAGTTGCTATGTTCTGAGACAAATGTGAGATGTTATGTGTCTCCAGTCTGGAATTCCAAGCAGGAATTAATTTGTGAGCTCTTGCGGATGCATTTTCTCTACCATGATTGTAGCATGGCGGGTCTTTGGGTATATGTTGTTTCATACCGAATTGTCGCATAACACGATCAACTGGATGATACATTATGTCTCCATGATATATTATGTAAAACCTATGGAGACTTAATTCATATGATGTTCGTTCTATCTCATAAGAATAAGGATTAGTACAATAATGCACCATTTGAACCTATTTTATGGCAAATAATTATAAGATAAAAATAATAAACTTAATAAATATAGAATGATGAATTTAATATACCTCTGAAATCTGTAGTGAATCAAATTGGCCGTATATCGGGGCAACCAAGTGGACACAGTCTGCGGGATCTACTGCATCTATAATATGTCACGCCCCGCTCCCGTAGGAGCGATCGTCCTCGCTAAGGCGTGATGCCGCGAGCCTAGATTGCGCTCGTGCAAGGCAGGTTCCATAACGGCCGATTTCAGCGGCTGCGACGGGATCGTCGCACAGAAGTCCCGAGCAGAGACATTGAATAATAGCAGCAGAATTTAGAAAGCAAACACAAGTCATTACAAAAACACTCCTTTATTGATATTGAAACAAAGATTACAAAGGGCGCAAGGCCCAGATTACAAGTCTCTCAAGCTCACTTAAGCTCATTCATCTCACATTACAAGTCACTCAGCTCTCTCTCATCTCTCAAAGTACATTTGCTTGAGCCAGCGGAAGCTTCGGAAGGCGACGTCCATACATTATGTCCCGTATAAGTCTTTAATCCATGCGGCCGCATGCTTCGAATCGCCAATGAACTCCATGTCTCGACGCATCCAAGCGAGATCCGCCACGAGCTTCTACCTGTGCCTGCACATGTAAACTATGTGGGTGTCAGTACTCAACTGTACTGGTGGAATGAGCTCCTCGCCCACCCATACAAACCCAACACGTTTGATTTACTTTGTGCAACATAGTCCCCTTTATAATTGTCTTTCTACTCTTGCCTTAGGATCAGTTTTAGGACCGACACCTTGCTATTTGTGTCTTTAGACCATCCCGTGCTTGCAACATTTAACGTTAACCTATCAAGTCGTGTTTGCCTTACGGCCATAATCAGAGACACTACGCGATAGTACCCAATTCTTTGTGACCGTGCTACAAATCCACCGTGTCGTGCCTTGCAACTATGTGCGACTCAACCATATCGCCGCCTCGCGGCCCTTTGCTACTAAATCATCAACTGACCCAATCAAGACTTGTGGTTAAGTGTCACTCGACCAACTTTGCCTTGCGGCCTTTCCTGACTTAGACTCAGGACAACTCACATCCAAACTATGCAACTTATATGCTGACAACATTATACTCGACGCCACATCTCGGGCCGAAGCACATCGCCTATGTTGATGCCACATCTTAGGACCAAACATTGTATTCCAACTGTACACACATCCAACAACTTAACCCAATCCAAAGGCACACACGCGATTGTCGCCATGCCGACTCATCTATATGATTTGGTCACTGACTCCAGAGCCATCCTGGACTCCTTTAGCTTGTTAGGGCCGCCCTTGCCAGTGGGTAGCTAGCCCCGCTGGCAAGCCTCTGCGCTAACTTGTGCGGTCATCCAGCACGTGCTAATGCTGCTTCTCAAGAACCGGTCCCCATCCGTCGGGCTACCGTTCGAGGAAACTCTACCTTGTCGACAAGTTGTCCATGACCATGCAAGACTCGACTCAACTGACGTCTCACACAGTCATTCCACCTCTAGTGTTATCATCTCTTTCAGGGCCAAGTTCAATACGTATCACCTCTGAGATCTTGCCTCGACGACCGAAGTCGCGAGCATTCTTCTTTCTTGCCTATCATTACTCAACTCAAGAACAACTTTTCGCAACACTTTCCAAACACAATGAATCAACCGTGGCCCGTGCCTAAAACACTAAATCCGTGACATCGTGCCTTGAACCAACTTGAACTCTACGCGACGCCACCACCTAAGACATACTCTATATGACAGGCATAAAATCGTAAGACTAAGTTGTCATACCCAGCCGTAGAACTCGTAGGACCGTGCTTGGAATGACTTAGGTCGACCACCATCACTTTGCCTAACTTCACCAAGCCTACAACTTAACTCAAAGGACGAGCAAAGGCTATGCCAAGCCTTGCATCATGGAAGCGTGTATGCTTTATCGAGCATTTACGCGGGCGACACCTATGACTTAGGCTACGTTCATAACTTTGCCTACTCAACCAACTTTTCTTCTCCCAAGCCACGGGACGAAGGATCGAGTGACATTTTCAAAGCACGCCGTACACCAACTCTAAGCCGACTGTTGGACCTTTCCATATTATAACTCAATTCGACCGTCGAGATTATTCTCTTTAGCTATGTGGATTCGTCACTTTTATTATCAAGCCTACTTGTGCAATTTAAAACATGCGATTTATTATGTGAAGGCTAAGATAAGGCAAGTTCACCGAAACTACCCCACCTGAGCGCTGTCTTCGAGTCGTCGTTGCATGGCGAAGTCCGACGCCGTCGGCGTTTCGATTCCTCCGATTGACTGAGCGGGACGTGGCACTACATCATACACCACTCAAAAAAGTTTCGTCCTCGAAACTAACTGAGTACACTTATCATATTGGCTTATCACTCGAACGTTCAATGACTCTCGCACACATTTCCCCTATACATTTCCCAAATCCGAGCCACGCTCGTGCTACTATCAATCTTTTCTTCTGAACTCACGATCTTAAAATCCTCGACACTTTCCCATTCCTCAAGTCTCACTCGATTCAACGTATCACTTAGTATGGATCGTGCACATATCTTAGGCGTCCCTAAAATACATGTATTTCAACCAAGCCTCGTGATAGCGAATCTTCCATCACCACTCGAGTCGGATCGTGCACATATTCGGGTCCCTGATATACGTGCATGTCAACCGAGACTCGCGAGTGGTGCCTCCATAAACTCTACCACTTCGCACTAGGACGTCTGCCTAACCGCTAGGCTATATCTTTCCGTCAGTATTGGAATCATAGTTCCCAAACAACAATATCAACACTGACCCCATCCTAAGGTCAAACCAAGTTGATAGTACGGGGTTTTCTACCCAAGCTCGCATCACTCCGATTTCTAAACATCGAGCATCGATTCCTAAGTCATTCATCCCAACTCACGTATTCGATCATGAGGTCGTCTAGCTTAACAATATGTTGCGCCCCGATCTCACGCGATTCAGATTATCTACGGTGGGTATGAATCACCATGCACGCTCCCGCGGGATAGTCATCCTCATCGGGACATAACTCTTGTTTTGTGTCTAGACTAATTCATTCTCGATGCGCGGATTGGACCTACTCAATCCTCAAGTTTATTTTATTCATCAATCGCAAGTCTAAACATTCGAATTTTGCTTTGCATCAAACCGACAAGTCGAGACAATCAAAGTTGCTGCGTCCTGATTTTCCGAGTTCGATCATTCCCGCGACATGAATCACCATGTCAACGCTCACGCGGAATGATCGCCCCAAATCCGACGCAACGCATGTGCGAGGCTAGAGTTGCGCTCACGCAAGACAAGCATGTCGACGTTGTGGTTATCCGCATAACCATCAAGACACTTTCATTTTCATCCAACATTCCTCTTAATCAAAATCCTAAGTAATCCACCCAACCGAACAATAACACTTGCACGATCGTTATTCGCGAGTCAGAGTACCCCGAGTTGTCGCATATCGATCTTTGATACGCCTCAATACCATCGACGATATGCGTAACCTGACAATCTTCCTTTGCAACCAATTTTGAGTCGTACGAATGATGCTATCGTTCGACTGGATAATCTCCTCGACATTCAAATTCAAGTTCGATCATTATCCCTCGAATCATTCACAACATCGATTTTCCTCAAACCAAATTCACATATCGTTCATCCGTTTATCTTAAGTCATCGACCAACATATTTCCTCAATTCGTATCATTCTTTATCAATCGATCGACATCCCTGAGGCTATCGCATACACCACTCAGGGATGAAGTCATTCAACAAATCCTCAACTTATCATTCGAATCAAAATCGACTTCTTCAAATTTTTCGTTCGATCCATTCCTCAATTCCCAAGCACGCTCATCTATATCGCACCGACGTTATCGTCGCTCGATAGCACCCCTATTGATAGTCATCTCAATTTACTCAATCGAGTTCAACTCATTCTTGTTCGACACAATTCGAATCCCGTACTCGACTTTTATAAGGTCGACACAACTTTTTGGTGTATATGCCCAGCCCGACTTAGCCAACCGTGCTTACGCGAACCATCTTTTTGTTTTGTCAAAAACTGTTCTCCTACGTTTTGCAAAATAGTTAGACTTATTGTATGGACATCCCGTGGGACGATTGAGAGAGAGCGCACCAACGATATCAATATGCGGAAGCAACATTCAGAGTTTTACGGAAGCAACGAGTTAAAGAATTCAATCGATAGTCCAAGGACGTAAAGCCGTGCTCTGATACCATTATGTCACGCTCCGCTCCCGTAGGAGCGATCGTCCTCGCTAAGACATGATGCCGCACGAGCCTAATTGCGCTCGTGCAAGGCGGGTTCCATAACGGCCGATTTCAGCGGCTGCGACGGGGTCATCGCACAGAAGTCCCGAGCAGAGACATTGAATAATAGCAGCGGAATTTAGAAAGCAAACACAAGTCATTACAAAAATACTCCTTTATTGATATTGAAACAAAGATTACAAAGGGCGCAAGGCCAAGATTACAAGTCTCTCAAGCTCACTCATCTCACATTACAAGTCACTCAGCTCTCTCTCATCTCTCAAAGTACATTTGCTTGAGCCAGCGGAAGCTTCGGAAGGCCGTCCATATATTGTCTAAGTCTTTAATCCATGCGGCCGCATGCTTCGAATCGCCAAGGAACTCCATACCTCGACGTATCCAAGCGAGCTCCGCGCCACGAGTTTCTACCTGTGCCTGCACATGTAAACTATGTGGGTGTCAGTACTCAACTGTACTGGTGGAATGAGCTCCTCGCCCACCCATACAAACCCAACACGTTTGATTTACTTTGTGGAACATAGTCCCCTTTATAATTATCTTTCTACTCTTATCTTAGGATCAGTTTTAGGACCGACGCCTTGCCTATTTGTCTTTAGACCATCCCGTGCTTGCAACATTCAACGTTAACCTATCAAGTCGTGTTTGCCTTACGGCCATAATCAGAGACGTACTACGCGATAGTACCCAATTCTTTGTGACCGTGCTACAAATCCACCGTGTCGTGCCTCGCAACTATGTACGACTCAACCATATCGCCGTCTCGCGGCCCTTCGCTACTAAATCATCAACTGACCCAATCAAGACTTATGGGTTAAGTGTCACTCGACCAACTTTGCCTTGCGGCCTTTCTGACTTAGACTCAGGACAACTCACATCCAAACTATGCAACTTATATGCTGATAATATTATACTCGATGCCACATCTCGGGCCGAAGCACGTCGCCTATGTTGATGCCACATCTTAGGACCAAATATTGTATTCCAACTGTACACACATCCAACAACTCAACCCAATCCAAAGGCACACACGCGGATTGTCGCCATGCCGACTCATCTATATGATTTGGTCACTGACTCCCAGAGCCATCCTGGACTCCTTTAGCTTGTTAGACGGCCGCCCTTGCCAGCGTGGGTAGCTAGCCCCGCTGGCAAGCCTCTGCGCTAACTTGTGCGGTCATCCAGCACGTGCTAATGCTGCTTCTCAAGAACCGGTCCCCATCCGTCGGGCTACCGTTCGAGGAAACTCTACCTTGTCGACAAGTTGTCCATGACCATACAAGACTCGACTCAACTGACGTCTCACACAGTCATTCCACCTCTAGTGTTATCATCTCTTTCAGGGCCAAGTTCAATACGTCTTACCTCTGAGATCTTGCCTCGACGACCCGTAGTCGCAAGCATTCTTCTTTCTTGCCCTATCATTACTCAACTCAAGAACAAATTTTCGTAACACTTTCCAAACACAATGAATCAACCGTGGCCCGTGCCTGAAAACACTAAATCCGTGACATCGTGCCTTAAACCAACTTGAACTCTACGCGACGCCACCACCCAAGACATACTCTATATGACGGGCATGAAATCGTAAGACTAAGTTGTCATACCCAGCCGTAGAACTCGTAGGACCGTGCTTGGAATGACTTAGGTTGACCACCATCACTTTGCCTAACTTTACCAAGCCTACAACTTAACTCAAGAGACGAGCAAAGGCTATGCCAAGCCTTGCATCATGGAAGCGTGCATGCTTTATCGAGCATTTATGCGGGCGACGCCTATGACTTAGGCTACGTTCATATTTTTTCTACTCAACCAACTTTCCTTCTCCCAAGCCACGGGACGAAGGATCGAGTATCATTTTCAAAGTACGCCGTGCACCAACTCTAAGCCGACCGTTGGACCTTTCCATATTCTAACTCAATTCGACCGTCGGGATTATTCCCTTTAGCTATGTGGATTCGTCACTTTTATTATCAAGCCTACTTGTGCAAGTTAAAAATATGCGATTTATTATGTGAAGGCTAAGATGAGGCAAGTTCACCGAAACTACCCCACCTGAGCGCTGTCTTCGAGTCGCCGTTGTATGGCGAAGTCCGACGCCGTCGGCATTTCGATTCCTCTGATTGACTGAGCGGGATGGGGCACTACATAATATACCGTAAAGCTATCGGAAAGACATGTGTGTCGCTGCTGATACGGAAGAGTGGCCTACCGATAGAAAAATGTTCGTAGGACCAAACCTAAAAATATATGATATAAGTGTACAAATTTTAAATGTATACCAAATTCAAGAAATTTTTGTACCTGAATCAATGGCATGCATCCATTTAATTTTTTCATTAATTTATCCTTTGTCTCGAACTGCACAAAATTTGACATAGCATGTATAGATATGCCAGCATTGACGCTCCCCAAGCATGAATCGTAGGTTCCGTCAAATCTTTCAGAAATGATAGAAACCGTAAATTTACCATATTCGATGAGTCGGAAAACAAAACTGCACTAATTAGGCCTAGTAAATAAGCTCTGGTGCAAGAAATGACCTGAACAAATTATGAAAAACTATATCAGCTAAACTAAATTGATATATAATTTATAAATATTAACCATAATTAGTGCAAGCAATAGTCATTGTGCAGAATGGTAGCTGGAACGTATTTCGTCCGGGCCACCAACGCTCTACTAGACTGAGGATCAAGTCTCTATCGTGACGTAAAAAACATATTTGATCAATGTACTGAAAACCAAATACGTGCAACAAAGCTTCTTGGTCACTAGTCAACTTCCAAAAACTAAGTTGGCCCTCATAATGCCATGTGACATGTTCTCGAGATCGCACATCTCTTTTATAATCACATAGCTATATATAAAATATACGAACTATATTATTACTGAACATATAAAATAAATTTTATTGACTAACACAATTAAATTTTAATATACCTCACCAGAAAATATCGGACAAGATATGTGCGACTCACGTTGCTGCTTAATCAATTCTGCAGTTGGCCCCCTGGTATACACCATCATTTTGGCTAGCTATCTGTAAAAAGATGGTTGTCAAAATGCATATTTAAATAGTCACGGTTAGACTTTACATTAGGATCAGGGTTAAGGTTTACATTAAGGTTAGGGTTAAGGTTATTAGTAGGGTTTTGAATAGGATTAGGGTAAAAGTTAAGAGTAGGGCATATTAGGGTTTGGGTTTATATTAGGGTAAGGGTTTGGATTAGGTTAGGATTTAGTTTACGGGTTAGGGTTAGGGTTGGGGCTAGGGTTGGGCTAGGGTTGGGGTCTATATTAGGTTTAAGATTAGTCTTTGGGTTAGGGTTTGTAATGTCCCGCTCTGCACGGCGTATTACGCTGAGACGTTGACTCAAAGAGTTGCATTGACCGAATGAAATGTATCGATGTGAATCGATACGAGAGTTACGTTGTCCCGAGCAATGCATCGAACTAAGTCGATGCGAAGAGTTGTATTGTCCTAAAGAATGCATCGAGTTAAATCGATACGAAGCACTGCATTGCCCAGAAGGATAAGTGTGTTGAGTCGGCTCGAAGATTCTAAAAAATCGAATCGGCCCAAGGCGTAAGTCTGAATCGATGCAAGTATTGATTTTAGTTGGTTTCATATGCAGGCTATCCGTTTACGCTGAAATGTTAGAGGTCAACATTTTGTCTTATTCGCAACGGGTCCGCAAAACCCAAATTACCGCCTCGCAACGGGCTGGACTTGGGCACGGTAGGCCGAAATCGATCGAGTAGTTCAATGAAACAAGAAGTGCTTGAATGGCTAAGTCAGAAGATTTGGCCGTACAACAAAGTTATGAAATCGAGCCGCATTAGCTCGGCAAACAACAAGGCGTATCGGCTTAAGGTGGGAGGACTGACTCTCTTTTTTACTCCTTCATGCCTATGTAAGAATGTATCATTGTATGCTAAGTTAACCTATCGACGCCATGGGCGTGGTCCGATCGGAAGATAAATCATAGTGTGTGTCGAGCACTAGTTAGAACAATTGAAATAAACGTACATCAAATGCACGAGTCGCTATGGAATATTGGATATCGCAAAGGCGAGCGTCTTGGTACGCAAGCCACAAGAACATAGGATAACTGTATTCGACGAGTACCTTCGTGCACGAGCCATTCCGTGCCTTCGTGTACGAGTTAGAAAGGCTAGCACATTGAAAAAATTTGAAGGCGAGCGCCCTAGCGTGCAAGCCACGAACATTGTACATTAAGGCTAAGAACATGTAATTACGGTATCGAGACGTACTACGCATGCATGACTCGAAGAAATAGAACAATCGTGTCAAAGCGTGCATACGTGCACGAGAATCATAAAACATTGCTTCGTTGCAAAGAGAATTATGGCATAAGGTGACGGAACTGTCAGATATGACATGATGCCTCGAAAAGTGTTCGGGACCCTCGGGTCGTTTGGTTGACGAATATTGAGTTGAGGCATGATGCCATTGAACATTGAAACGAAGTATAAAATATGAGAACATACAAAGTTAATAGAAGAAATACGAGATGATAAAGTCTGAGTCTCGGACTCAAGACTATGTTTGGTTGTTTGAATAATAGTACGTTGCATGGTCGAATGGACTTGAGGAAATTAAGATAATCTCTCGTGCACGAGAATGTTCCCTTCGAACGGGTGCACCGTGGCACCGGGACCGTTCGGCCTAGGAGGGATATAATCTTTGAGGGACGCATATCCGTAAGACGATTAGCAACCGCTTAGCAAGATGTGAAAAGCCGCAAATGATGGTATACAACGGAAGGTCTCCGTAATTGGGATAGCAATCCACTACGAGAGGCGCCGGCTACCCAATTTGAGAAAAGAAAAGAGAGAAAGAAAGGAAAAAAAGAAAGAGAAAAGAAAAAGAGAAACACCTTTAGTCCATTCTGGTTCGGATATGCCAATGACCTTCATATAGTTAAGGAAGATGGGCCGAAAGTGCAAGGTAAACATATATCCTGCACAGATAGATCCTGGGTCGAAAGTGCAGGATACACATATATCCTTGTCACGACCCGCTACCCAAATTGTTGGGCCAGGCCGAGACATGCCCAGCCTACGTTGAGATAAAACGTAGTAAGCTGTTCTAAAGACAACAGGATAAGACTAAATGTGCTAACAGTTCTATAAGTGAAGAAGAATCATAAATGCTCCAAACACAAAAGTCGTCGTATGTAGTAAAATATCCAAGTACAAGTAAACTGAAATGTAAAACTGGATACATGTCCAGTTACAAAATGATAGTCTAATACATGTCTACTCTCAAAAGTCTAAGTAAACAAAAGACACTAGGCGAGGTTCCCTGCAGGAACATCCTCGTAAAGCAGAGCCGGGTCCTCGGCAGTAATCCCATAATATGAGTCGCAGAGTAACTCCTCCTCAGTAAGGACACCTACAACGTTATCCTGTCAGGACGGGAGCAAGTACTAAATCTAGCAAACTAGCATATGAAATATGGAAATAAACATGAGAGGAATAACTGGAAAGCATAGCATCACATAGTCTATCATGGCAAGGATACATATGTCATAGAGACAGATGTATATGTAATGTTTAAAACTGTAGCAAGTACGTGATCGGTCAATAGATGTACAATGTACTGTGGTACATGTAAATAAAATGTACATACGTACAAGTCAACAAGCATAGGTGTACATCCGTACAAAAATGCGGGATAATGGCCTACGGCAAAGTATGCATATAAAACGCGACCTCGCTCGCTACTATAGGGGGGTCATGATCACGTACACTACTATCAGTTTTCCCATAACCCATATATAACATGTGAGAGATACATAAAGACAGTTCTAAGCATGGTAGTGACTGGAAGTATAACATGTAGATTTTCTAACTTGCTACCCAAGGATCAGCATTTAACATGGTGGGGTTTACAGTTCATTTATGTGACAATATGTAAAGTTCGTAGAAAGTACTTGCCTCTAGCAAAGCAAAACAAAACAAGCTGCGATAACAGTGCTATGGATGTCCAGTAACTCGTCGCTGTAGAAATAAATGCAATAACTTAGCTTTTACACTAAGCTAAAATACTAGAACACTAACTGATGCGACACGACTTGTGACTGGGCACCTAGCCAAAATGATGACTTGGCATAGGAGACCAATGTGGGGGTGACACACTATGTTAACTAACTTTCCAGGGTCTTTACACTAGTGAGGGATGGGGTTCAACACGACTAAAACTGCAAATAACATAAAAAGCTACAAGTCGTAATTAATCAATAAATAAATCAAAAGACTATTGTGTTCTAACAATTTTTAAAGTAGACAAAAAGCCTAGTTTTTCTTAAAGTAAAGTACTAAGGTGATCCTTGTTAATCATAGAAATTTATTATAATTTTTCTGGAATTTATTAACCAGTACAAATATTTTATAAAAATCAGTTTTCCTAAGTATACAGAAAGTGAGTTTTGGTTTCATGTGCCAAACTAGTGGCAAAACAGTAAATTAAATACTACAAAAATTATACTAAATTAGCCAACTTAACAAAGTATCTAAAAACTAATTTTCCATAATTTTAGCAATACTTTAAGTATTTTTAGAAAATCAAAAACAGCAATGCACACACTAATTAATTATCTGCGTATTTTGTCCATGTATATAATTTGAACCAAAGTTCAAATACTGGACCCAAGGCCATGAATCAAGTCCAATATGACTTGTACAGGTCTTGAATGTGTGAAAACACATTTGAGCCCAAATATCCATGCTAGGCTTGGACACCAAATGGTTGCAGTAATTTAAATACAATAAAAATACAATTTGAAAATAGCCAAGGTAATATTATTATTTTAATAAGGTAAATTTTATACAAAATGAATATATACATACCTATGCCAAAAGTACATATATATACACAAGAAAATACTTAATTTTAAAGTATATATATATATATTAATAATATATACACAAGAAAATATATACATATATACATATGTGTATATATATATAAATACTAACATATATACATATAATTTACTAACTATAAAACATATACATATATACATATATACTGTTAAAACAGTATATATACTATATACTAATATATATATATTATATATATAATATATATATATATAACATAAAGAAAAGAAAAGAAAAGAAAAGAAAAGGAAAGAAACAACAGCAGCACAGCTCGAACCCGAGCTGCTGTGCGCGGGGGGGGGGGGGGGGGGGGTTTAATTCGTTCGC
>JANAVB010042420.1:13733129-13799581 GCA_029216955.1 Iris pallida
TAGGGCAAAACGGCTCAAGCGACTGAACTCTCCCGCTAGTCGTCAACAGAACGGTTCTCCTGCTGGATGTTCTGGAATCGTAAGCCCCATGGCTACTCTAGCAGTGGTCGAGAAGAACTTCTTCTTGAACTGGGTCTTGAACTGGTCCCAGGTGGCTCTACCTCTCGCGAACAACGGCTCATTCCTGAACCAGACTCCGGCTAAGTCTATCAGCAGAAATCCTGCTGCCTCGACCTGAAGGTCATCCGGCATCCTAACTCCCAGAAGCTTCCTCTCTACTGAATCTAGCCAGTCATCAGCTACTACTATGCCCTCAGTCCCTGAGAACTCCTTAGGATTTAGACCCATGAAGTCCTTAACCGCCCGCTCTCTGCCGTGGCTCTACATGTGGTGGGGCTACGGGACGTCCCTCAGAACGCTCCATGCTCTGGCGGAGTAGGGTAGTCTGCTCCTGATGGGTTGTTAGGAACCCCTGGATCAGTGTGAGCAGCTGGTTCCCGTCGAGTGTGACGGAAGCCTGGGTGGTATGGTGATAGGGGGTGGTGGAAGTATCGGGTCCTGCTGGGACTGGGATGTGGAAGGTGGTATCTGGGTCTGGGATCTGTGGAGTGGGGGAATGTGGTAGGTAGAGGTGTATCAGTCAACTGGTCAGCTGACTGGATATGGAGGGCCCCATTCTCAGGGGTAATATGCTGGGACGAACGAGTAAGCACCATCTAAATTACACATAAAAGACTTATAAGGACTTGTTTAAAGTAAGCAATCATATGCAAGAAAATCTAATTATAATAGCAAACTGTGATGATTTCCTATGTTGCAATCCTAGCATTCCTCTAGGTGTTTCTAAGCGTCTTTCCTAATGTTGTCTAGTTACCTTAAGTTCCTAATTGCAGGCATGCTTGGTACAATAACGTAACCAAACAGTTTAGTCGTGACCTGCATGGGCCACCACTAAAAACATGTCACGACCCGCTACCCAAATTGTTGGGCCAGGCCGAGACATGCCCAGCCTACGTTGAGATAAAACGTAGTAAGCTGTTCTAAAGACAACGGATAAGACTAAATGTGCTAACAGTTCTATAAGTGAAGAAGAATCATAAATGCTCCAAACACAAAAGTCGTCGTATGTAGTAAAATATCCAAGTACAAGTAAACTGAAATGTAAAACTGGATACATGTCCAGTTACAAAATGATATAGTCTAATACATGTCTACTCTCAAAAGTCTAAATAAACAAAAGACACTAGGCGAGGTTCCCTGCAGGAACATCCTCGTAAAGCAGAGCCGGGTCCTCGGCAGTAATCCCATATATGAGTCGCAGAGTAACTCCTCCTCAGTAAGGACACCTACAACGTTATCCTGTCAGGACGGGAGCAAGTACTAAATCTAGCAAACTAGCATATGAAACATGGAAATGAACATGAGAGGAATAACTGGAAAGCATGGCATCACATAGTCTATCATGGCAAGGATACAATGTCATAGAGACAGATGTATATGTAATGTTTAAAACTGTAGCAAGTACGTGATCGGTCAATAGATATACAATGTACTGTGGTACATGTAAATAAAATGTACATACGTACAAGTCAACAAGCATAGGTGTACATCCGTACAAAAATGCGGGATAATGGCCTACGGCAAAGTATGCATATAAAACGCGACCTCGCTCGCTACTATAGGGGGGTCATGATCACGTACACTACTATCAGTTTCCCCATAACCCATATATAACATGTGAGAGTACAAAAGACAGTTCTAAGCATGGTAGTGACTGGAAGTACAATATGTAGATTTTCTAACTTGCTACCCCAAGGATCAGCATTTAACATGGTGGGTTTACAGTTCATTTATGTGACAATGTGTAAAGTTCGTAGAAAGTACTTGCCTCTAGCAAAGCAAAACAAAACAAGCTGCGATAACAGTGCTATGGATGTCCAGTAACTCGTCGCTGTAAAATAAATGCAATAACTTAGCTTTTACACTAAGCTAAAATACTAGAACACTAACTGGTGCGACACGACTTGTGACTGGGCACCTAGCCAAAATGATGACTTGGCATAGGAGACCAATGTGGGGTGACACACTATGTTAACTAACTTTCCAGGGTCTTTACACTAGTGAGGGATGGGGTTCAACACGACTAAAACTGCAAATAACATAAAAAGCTACAAGTCGTAATTAATCAATAAATAAATCAAAAGACTATTGTGTTCTAACAATTTTTAAAGTAGACAAAAAGCCTAGTTTTTTCTTAAAGTAAAGTACTAAGGTGATCCTTGTTAATCATAGAAATTTATTATAATTTTTCTGGAATTTATTAACCAGTACAAATATTTTATAAAAATCAGTTTTTCTAAGTATACAGAAAGTGAGTTTTGGTTTCATGTGCCAAACTAGTGGCAAAACAGTAAATTAAATACTACAAAAATTATACTAAATTAGCCAACTTAACAAAGTATCTAAAAACTATTTTTCCATAATTTTAGCAATACTTTAAGTATTTTTAGAAATCAAAAACAGCAATGCACACACTAATTAATTATCTGCGTATTTTGTCCATGTATATAATTTGAACCAAAGTTCAAATACTGGACCCAAGGCCATGAATCAAGTCCAATATGACTTGTACAGGTCTTGAATGTGTGAAAACACATTTGAGCCCAATACCCATGCTAGGCTTGGACACCAAATGGTTGCAGTAATTTAAATACAATAAAAAATACAATTTGAAAATAGCCAAGGTATATTATTATTTTAATAAGGTAAATTTTATACAAAATGAATAATACATACCTATGCCAAAAGTATATATATTACACAAGAAAATACTTAATTTAAAAGTATATATATATATATATATAATAATATACACAAGAAAATATATACATATATACATATGTGTATATATATATATAAATACTAACATATATATACATATAATTTACTAACTATAAAAACATATATACATATATACTGTTAAAACAGTATATATACATTATACTAATATATATATATATATATACATATATATATATATAAAAAAAAATATAAAATATATATATATATATAAAAACAGTAAAAGAAAGAAAAGAAAAAGAAAAGAAAAGGAAAAGAAAAAGAAACAACAGCAGCACAGCTCGAACCCGAGCTGCTGCGCGCGGGGGGGGGGGGGGGGGGGGGGTTTAATTCGTTCGGGCTGGCCAGTGGGTCGGCCCGTGCTTTGTGTTAGAGTTAGGGTTAGGTTTAGATTTATTTAGCACAGAAATTAAATGGGTTTTTACCCGTTAAGCAAAGCCCAAACCTGTTAGTCTAGTTTACAGTTCGTCTCGTGTCCATACAGTCCATGACACGAGAAGTTGAAATCTGACACAGAGTCGACGGTCCGTGCCCAGCACGACACGTACGACTCGGCTAACACGTGTCCAGCACCACAGTCATGTCCCCTGTGTCTAGGCGAGTCTCGTGTCTCAGTTTGGGACACGCACGACACAGAGAAAGGATTTGTTACCTTCGTGTCCGGCTGAGGGGTGGAAGTCGAGGGGGCGAACGGCGGCTGGGGGCGTCGTGGTCAAGGCGCTTGGGTGGCGCTGGACGCGACTTGTCGAGGCGGAGTGATTGGTGGTGGTGGCGATCGACGACGATGGACGGTGGGGCGGCGCTAGGGTGGTCGCCGAAACTAGGGTTTCGGTGAACAGAAGTGGGGAAGAAGAAGGCCGTGGGGGAATTTTAGGGTTAGGGTTTTGTCTGGGGAGAGATGGGGCTTTGTTTTATAGGCAGAGGAGGTCGGTCGTCGACGTGGGGCAGCCGGAAATGGCAGAAAGATCGGGGTTGGTCGTCGTCGGCGTGGCAGTCGGCCAGCCGAGTCGTCGGGGGCAGGTAAGCAAAATTGCATAAAGGCCCCCCTAGGTTTAAGAAATTGCAACTAAGTCCTAGCAGCGTATAAATGCAAATAAAATTTGCATTCCGCAACTTATAACAATTCAATATTGCAGACTGATATAAACAATTTAATAAATTGCATAACCATATTATAACAATTCTAATAATTACAAAACAGTATTAAACAATTTAGAAAATTACAAAATGGTATTTTTGTATTTAAAACTTATTAAAAATTCATTTAAAAATTCTAGAAAAATTCCTAAAAATTCCTAATAATATTTAAGGCTATAATTGACATTAAAAATTAATTAGCACTAATTAAAAATGAATTTGAAAATCAGTGGCTTACAATCCTGCACACATATTCCTGCATAGAGAGCACGTATAACATGACAGGGAAGGATGATAGGCGTATTTTCCTTACGTCGGTGCAAGGACGAGTGCGTCTATGTTGGTAAGAAGTCGCACGACGAAACAAATACGAGATTGCTTGCCTACTTGTCTATTCAATTCGAATAACATGCTTGCCATGATAACATGCTTTACCACTTTCGAATATGTCATGAAATCGACCCTAAGGAGAATATAGTAAGATCATAAGCTAAGTTGCATGATTCAACATAAATACTAAATGTCGGTTTAGAAAGTGGGTCTTTTCATCAGTACATGCGAGGATGAACGTACTGATCCCCCACCAGCTTTCATGCAGTGTACAGGAAATGGATTGCTCACGGTATAGCTTCGCTTGATCGTGCAGAGGCATAGAATATCATAGCATTTGAAGCGTGCGATCGCATTGACGCTCGGACTTGCAACATGATTGTCACGACCTGCACCCTAGAGTAAGGGCACGAGACGTGGGTACGTCCAGCCTACGCCGCAGAGTCGGCGTGTAGAGCGCTGTCCTAGGTCACATACATCTAACAATATATATCTAAACAGTTTATATTCCCCGAATGGGGGTGACATAACAGTAAAACTCAATCACAACTAAGAAGAGATAGCACGAAATGGAATATAACTCAAGGAAATAAATAGATGAAATAGCAGTAGTCTAAGATAATCCCAGCAATATCCAACAGTACAAGGTCTCAGATGAAAGAATATATACAACTCATAACTCCAAATAAAGTCTAACTAAAACATGCCTCCAGACTACATAAAAGATAAACAACCTAACTAATCTAGTCTAGGCAGTCGGGGGAATATCTCAGCTACTGCTGGATCCTCCTGGGAGTCCAGCTCAAAGGTGTCATCTAAAGCTGCCCCGTAGTAAGTGTCCAGGCAAGCCTCCTCCTTGTCCTCTGTAATATTTTCAACAGGTCCAGTCAGGACAGGAGCGAGCACAGTACATCTCAACAATTCATAGCAGGTTAGAAAATATAAACATGCAGTAAAGTAAGATACAAGTACTGAAAGAAGTGCAGTATAAAAATAGAGAGAGAACTGTAATAGAAATATCTACTATAAATAGAGAGCTAACTGTGGCTAGTGAGTCAGAGTACAATATGAACATGTAAATGGCCTGGGATGATTCTGTGAAGACACTACGGAATGATTCAAAGAAGATACTACTGGTGTATTATTCACATGTCCACTTCTACTCCCCGTATCCCCAATCAATACACAAGGATCCAGCCAGGTTATGTTATATGATTCCATGCACGGCCCTGAAGGGTGACACATGGATGTCCCATAAATGGGGATTCTGGGGGTTACCCAACAGTGTAAGATTCAAGAGACTCTGTGATCATGAGGGTACATGTCACAAGTAATCAAGTGAACCAAGAAGCATAGTGATACGCCATGTAAGTGAAACACAGAACATAGAGTACCCGATGCTCCCTAAGGATAACATCTCAAGAAAGGATCCATATAGTACCAATCCGTGTGACCATCGTGACAGTACAAGTAAAGTAATCGACTGCAGGAAATAATTCTAAGCAGATATGAAATGATCAGAGAATGTACTCGCCTGTATCTGAGTGTCCAATATGAAACGTACTGTCCAAAGTGGTGTCTGGTCCTAATCAGAACAGCACAAGTCACAACAAGTCCAGAATAGTAAAATGAAGTCCTACTATGCATTCTACATGATTCTAGGTCAATCTAGGCCAAAGTCAACTCTTGGTCAACTCTGGTCAACCCTAGAAGTCAAACTAGGTCAACCAATCTAAATTAGGTCAATCTAGCCTATACTAGTCTACAAGTCAAATATATATCTAAAACCTATCACTCTATATATATATATATATATAGAAGTCTAACCCTACCAGATATCTACATATCTATCATACTACACATTATATATACATACACAATCTATATTCATATAGATACTAAATACTTACCTTTACATTACACTATATATAGACACATACATTGAGTTAACATTATATATACCTAGGCTAAGTACTATATGTACATATAGATATGCATCACACACAAGTATATATGTATACACATTCTACATAAACATTTCACACACCATATATATAGGTATTCATATATGATATACACATGTGCATAAGAGGGAGAGAAGGCCTGTGTGTGTGTGTAAATTGTGTGGGTGTGTGGTGAGAGTGTACAGGAATGTAGTGTGAAAGGGGGGTGTGCATAATGTGTGTGCAGGAAATGAGAGGGAAAGCTGTGTGAATCACAAAACAGTGAACTAACAAGTTGTACAGGAATTACACAAGACAGTGAAAGGAAAAAAAAAACAGTGTGTGTATGCATGAGTGAGTGAGGGGGACAGAAAATACAATGTGTGTGAGGGCTGTGGTGTGTGAGGTTATACAGGAATTTCATATGTGCAGGAAAGGTAAAACAGTGGAAGAAAACAGTGTGAAAACTGCTGTGGTGTGTGTGTAATGTTCAGTCCAAAACTGGACAGTGGGGAGTGGGGGATATCCAGTGTACAGTTCAGTGTGAGGGAACAATAGAAAGGAAATCGAATCCTTAAATAACAGTCTCAGTTTTCAGGTTGTTTAAACATAGGAATAATCTCAGGTTTTTACATAGCAACTAAACTCAGTTAAAGGAAAATGATTCAATCATAACACACAGGAATCTCAGGCTACAATGAACTCAGATTTTGGGTTCATAACCTCCAGGAAATCTCAGTGTTTAGAATTTAGAACCCAACCCATATTATAATTCCTGTTAATCTCAGTTCAGATTTCAACAAAACTTAGTCAAAAGAGAAGGGAAAAATCATTTCATTTAACCACAGCATCTCAGGTTTTATGGAAACAGGAAATCAATTTGACAGTGTATACACAGGTTTTTTTTATATCAAACAAACTCAGATAATAGGAAGGGATTTCAGTTATAATAACCTACACTATCTCTGGTATTGAAACAGTCCACTCATGACGGTTTACATAACCTAAATTTGAATAAACAAACCACCAATAACACCCAAATTCGAAACTCAAGTAATACATGCATAGACACAACATAATAGGGTCTTAAACCAAGTAATTAACAGCATTAAACTAGCTAAAATGATTGCCAAAGTTCGAATTTAAAACTGAAAATAAACTGAAAATAAACATGTATCAGTAAACTTAAGGTAATAAGAAATTGATGTTGAAACCAAACTAAAATACGAATCTAATGGTTGTAATTGAAAACAGCCCATGTGCACAACCCCACACATTCACTTCGTGTCACCCAAGGCGGACACGGCGTGTCCACATCAAAGAAACTCAAAAAAAATAGCACAGTGCACTGTCAGTGCACTGTCTCGTGCACACGTGCACTTGTGTCGTGTGTACGACACAAGACACGAGGGAATCTCGTGGTCATACACATGGGTAGCCTACCTATAGGGCTACCTCATAGGCCCACTGGCCTGTGTCCATGACGTGTCAGGGTCGGACACGAGACCCGTATCAGTGGCAATAACAACACTGTACAGTGCACTGGGAAATCGGCGGTTGAGATTTCTCTCAACCGCTCGATAAGACGAGCTAAAAATTGTCTGTGCCATGTCAGTCACGTGTCCTAAGTGTCACCAAAGTTTCAGTCCAAATAGTGTCGTGTCGTGTCCGCTACAGACCCCGATAGGCAGGGGAGCACTGTAGCACGCGCACGAGCGTGTGCACGCGCGTGTCCATTCAACGAAATGACACAAAGCGCATGAACACTACCACAGAAGATTAAAAATGCATAAGCCATAGTAAAACTAACATTCCTATTCAAACACAAATCAAATCTCGATCGAAATGCCCTTTGTGGCATTTCGTCGAACACCTATGCTGTTCACTGATACGTGTCCGATACGGACACATACATGACACAAAATCGAGCAAACCCTATTCCTACAGCACAAGGACACCTAGGGCTTCCTATTGATGAAGACAAAATAAAATCCATGGAGAAATGGAGAGATTACCTATTCTTGAACTATGGGTAAAAAGCCCCAAAAGGAAAGATTCCTCAAGCCACCCAAAATCTCACAAATTGTTGTTTCCCTGCAAACAACCAATACCAGCAGCAAGAGGATTGATTTTAGGTCCTAATGAAATTGGTTTGGGAAAGAAAGGAATTAAAATGAATTTTATATGAATTTTGGAAGATGGAACTCACCTCTTTCCTTAAACTTTGGATAAACCCTAAAAGAGGCTAGCCCTAAAATCTAGGAGGGATTTTATAGTTGGGGGAATCCCTAGGTTATCCATAGTGGCCGGCCATGTTGGGTTAGGGTAGGGTTTGAGCTAGGTTAGCTAGTCCTATTAGGTTTAGTCACAAAATGACTTGTGAAATCACAAGCCATTTCTCAAATCACTTGATTTCAAAATTCCTTATTCAAATTCTAATGAATCAAAAACCACTAACTTAAGTCATACTAGGTTAGACTAGAGTCACTTGACCTAACCATGTCCAACTAACTAGGGTTAGCTCCTAGGTGGTCTACAAGGGTCAATACTAGTCAAAAATCAAACTAGTCCAAACAATTCCAAAATAATTCCTAAAAATTCCCATAAATTCTAATTAATACTAATAAAATTAAATTATCCCAAAAATGACAAATTTACCCTCAAACTAGAAATGTGGTAGTGACAATGATTGATGCGGCCGAGATATAGAAGGCATGATGTATGGAACGGTGAAATCCTTTATGGGCAAGAGAGAACTTGAGTGTTGTAGCCAATCTGGCAAATTCAGTTGGGCTATTGAAAGCTTTTGTAATCTCAGTTCATTATCAATAAAGAGAATTATTTCGTATCCTCTAGTGTTTTCTTCCATTTGCTAATATCAAATCAAAGATAACTATTTTGAGAACTTGTCATCTAGCATTGCACGAGCGCAACTTCAGGCTCGTGCGACATCACGTCCCCTGCGAGGACGATGATTCAGGTGATTCCGGGTCGAGGCATGACAGGGTTGGGGTCTAGATTAGGGTTAGGATTTGTCTTAGGGTTTAGTTTATGTTTAGGGTTTTGGATTAGGGTTGGGGTCTATATTAGGGTTAGGATTAGACTTAGGGTTTAGTTTATGTTTAGGGTTTGGGGGTCTAGATTAGGGTTAGGATTAGTGTTTGTATATTTATTACTATTACAATTTTTTGGGTTAGGGGTTAATTAGAATTAGTGTTTGTATTATGGTTAGGGAATTAGGGTTTAGGATATGAAGAATACTAATACTAATAGTAATAAATATAATTCAAAAATTAAACTAACTTGGCCTTCGTTCTTCTTCTTGTACTCCTCCCCCTCTTCCTGTGAACTTCTTTCACTTCACTCTTCTTCATATGCAAGAACCTCTTAACTCCCCCAACCACCAAGTCACCCAACTCCCCATTAAAACATCTTCCCATTTTACGGCCCCTACCCGTGCGAACCGACCGGCCATGTTCAATTTCCGCCGGACGGTCCGTCGGAAATTGGACTTGCCAATTTCTGACGAACGGTCTGACGAAAATTGAGCATGGCTCGAATTCCGCCATACCATCTATCGATTTCTATCGTTACTTTAAAATTTCAAAACTTCTATTATTTTGACAAATTTTTAATAATTTCTTATCCCTACAAGAAATTTTCTGTTAAAAGAAAAAGCTATAAGATACATGTAGATTATTATTTGATAATTTGATAATTTTGAAAGTATTTTTATTAAAAAATGTGAACAATAGTAATTATAATTGTTTTGACATATTTTGTAATAATTAAATTTGTTAAACATTAAATTTTTTTTTGCACTTGTAAGTTAAGTGGTAAAGTATAAGTTAAAATTTTGAACTTACAATTTACTATCTACAAATAGCATTATTATACGTATAATTGTATACATGATGATTACTTCAAAGTACATAAAAATAAATAAAAAATAAAAATAAAAACATATTAAGTTGATGGGTCCTCCTCGCACACTCCTTCTACCACTTTAAAGTGAGCACTATATTTCTTTAAAAGCACAATTCTCTTTGTTAGGGAACAACATTAGATAGTGACTATTATGGATTTTATAATTTTTTACGGATTAGTTATAAAATTCGTTGGGGCAATACATTCTCCTTTCTTCCCTAACATTCCACTATCTCTTCTTTGTACATTCTTCTGAAGATGGCACACACCAAAGCTATTTACCAATTAAGGTAATATTTCTATTTCTCTTCTTCTTTTATATTTTTAACAATTTTTCTCTCTTCCAATTGTAGATTTTCTTTTTAAATTTTAGTTTTTATGTGATTATCATAGATTTTAGGTTAATAAATTTCTATGGAGTGTTCTCCCAGAGTTTAGAAATCAAAATTATAATTTCCAACATAGTCTTGTTAGGGACGACAGAAGATTGTCAAGATCAGAATAGTCTTAACAATAGTCAGGATTGCCAAGAACTCGGCTAAGACAAAATTCTTAGGATTCTGGTTGACTGTTATGACAGAAAAATCTGTCTTAAAATTATGTGATGCCCTCTACCAATTTTAAAAGAATTTGGAGAGAATTTTTTTTAAAATTTTATGATGTCCGTGGGTTTTGGCTTTATAAAGAATATTACAAAAGGTACTGCAAAAATTACTCGGGACTATCCATTTTTTATTTACAAGTTTGTCACTCAAAAAATTACTAAGGGGCCGCCCACTACATAATGGACTGTCAATTTTTTTGATAATCCTAAATGAATATATAGGGTCGTAGAATTTTTTTACAGTCCTGATAACATACCGGACTGTAGAAAAATTTATACAGTCCTGATTGAATCCAGGATTTATGTTAGACTTTCAAATTATTTTGACAGGTTTGTTTATTGGTAGTGTTGTCAATTAATTTTTTTTTTTTTTTTTTTTTTTTTAACAATTCTAAAGAAATATGTTGTTCAGGTATGTGAAATTTTTTGACAACCCATTATATAGTTTCGAGTAATTTTGGTAGTGCCACGAGTGATACTCTTTATAAATAACCTTTTAAAAACAAAACAAAACAAAACATGTTTTTTTTAATTTTTTTTTTGTGTTTTTTTTGTTTTTTGTGTTTTTTTTTTTTAGGGTGTCCACTTCTTAAATGTGCTTGGAAGTTGGAGGCATGCCTTCAAGGGGGCTCGAACCTGCGCCACTGCGCCGGGTGCTCCACCGTTCCCAACGGACTACGGCCACGTGGACAAACTTCCAAATTTCAAAGCGAGGAGGAAGAAGCAGACAATGGCCACCAAGAGCTTCAGGAAGCGGAAGACTCTCCAGCATGACCAATCAGAAGACGAAGAAGAAGAACAGCACAGGTACCAAAACCCTACCCCACCCACAAGTTTTGTACTTCCGGACCACTAAATTCCCCCAAATATGTTTGCGGCTAGGTTGGCATCGGAGGAGGTGAAGTTCCTCCAGAAGCAGAGGGAGCGGAAGCTCGGGATCCCCGCGCACCCGACCGCCGTCTGGTCGGGATCCGGCGGATTGCGGAAGCCCGGGGACAAGGGGGGCGAGGGCGGTGACGGGGAGAAAGAGGACCTGGTGCTGCAGGACACCTTTGCGCAGGAGACCGCGGTCACCGTCGAAGACCCCAACATGTAAAGCTCCCTCCTTTTCTTCTAGGAAGATTTAAGTTAGAGCATCCCAATTTCTAGATTCTAGATTTAGAATGTAGACACTCATTTTGTAGAATAGTAAAGACCTATTCTAGGTTTCAATTTCTAGATTTTCAGGCCTAACCCACCCACAGGAGCTATAGGTTTGCGTGAGAATTTCTAGATTTAGAATGTAGAAAATCATTCTGTAGAATGTAAGTCCTAATTTGGAGCCCAATTCTAGATTTTTTTTTTTCCCACATTAACTTTTTTACCACACAATCTTTGTGACAAAAGCTCATTTTATCATTTTCAACTATTCTTATACAAACCCAACCCATTCTACATTTACCTTTATTTCAAAAAATTTGGCCTCAAATGAAATTTTGACCATCAATAGTAAAGCCCATCCCAATTTCTAGATTCTAGATTCAGAATGTAGGAGCTAATTTTGTAGAATAGCAAGGCTCAATTGGAGTTCCATGATGGTCCCAACTCACCTCATAATTTCTACATTCAAAATGTAGGAACTCATTTTGTAAAATAGTAAAGCTCAATTTGGAGTCCCAATTTCTAGATTCTAGATTTTAGAATATTTTTTGACCACATTAATTTTTGACCACGCAACTCATTTTATCATTATATACTATTCCATAAAGATCCAACCCATTCTAGATTTACTTTTTTGTTATAAATTTGAGCCTCAAGATGCATTTTTGAACTCCATCTACTAATAATGCTCTTAGGGATGCAAATGAACAGAGCAGCTCGATAGCTTTATTCGACTCAGCTCGATGAAAAGTTCGGTCCGGCTTCGCTAAACAACCCAGCTTGAACATGGGAAGGAGCTCAATTTCCTTAACTATAGGAGGATGAATATAGGAAAATTGGCTCTTGAGTCATGTATACACATTTTTAAAGAGTTACGAGACCAAGCCACAGCCCAAAAAACTGAGATCACTATTACTAGCAGTCCACTGTAATGAGCTTTTCCCTTTATATTGCATGTAAATTATACTCTTGGGTCGAGCAGCTCGTGAACCCTAGTCAAGCTTGAGCACGGCTCGATAATTCCATGCCTAAATGGGTCAAGCTTGAATATTGCCAAGCTTGACTCTGGTCGGCTTGATTGCAGCCCTAATTAGCACAGGCGATTAAAATTTGATTTATCTAGTTCCATCAAGAAAATATGCTTTGTATTTATTGGATAAAGAAGTGTTGAAGATACTTTTTTGAAATTCAACCTTTGTTATTTTCTAGCATTTAAATATGTTTGCCTAATATTTGGCGTTACCTGTACTTGAACTTCTCATCTCATGTAAACTTGGAAGTTTGCCTAATTTTTGGAAGTTTGGCTTACTTTTAGCTTCCATTGTGGCACAGAACGGCGACGTAAGTTCAATTAATCTAATTTTACAACGAGATTTTGTAGGAAATTTTGATCAGTGAGCAAGTTTTTTTTTATAAATTAAACATAAAATGGTAGAAGGAGACCTAGTTATTCTTATTAGCTTTAAAATTAACTTATACGACTTATCCGGAAGAGTGTGATTCAGCCTCAATCCTTCAAGAAAGACACAAACTACGACTACGAGGAAGAGACCTTCAACGTGCGCTTGGACTCCTTAGGTTATGGTGCACAATTCGTTGTCAAGGAAGAAGATCGTCGGCGTGCACACATGAACAATATATTCGATCCAGATGTGACTTTGATTTTCAAAGGTGTTTGACATTGATTCGGCGTCTTCTTCAACTGCTCGGCCCCGGGACGTTGTCAATTGAAGGAGATTGCTCGAACGGTCCTCCAAGGCAGCAGATCCTTCGACGAAAACGTCGGTGGAAGTTTGATAGAATATGAGAGAGAAAACTCACTCAACTCATTGGTTTCACACATGAATTTAAAAGGAGATTTTATTCTCATTCATTTTGTGCCTCTTCTAGTGTTCTTGGCTCCTTTGATCCCCATACAACTCAACCATAACATAACACAAAAAAATCAAAGGATAAACAAATAATCCTAAGGAAGATAAGCTTTCCATCCAAACTAGCCTCAAGATAAACAAATAACAACAAAAATAAACACCTAATCCAGTGGGAGATAAAGTCCCTATCTAAAGCCGGTAAAGGAGCTAGAAGATCTTGATAACAAATATATGTCCACTCCTCAACCAAAATATCTTGCATAGGTTTTGCAAGTTGACTAGTCCAAACTCGGGTTTGTCTCTGTCTCGTGCCGCGTCTTGGACGACTCTGATCCCCATCACATTGCCTCCCTAAAACTTCACTTATCACTAATTTCATAATCTTGACAAATTTGCATCATTATGTAAAAGGTTGAAGTATGTCGAGCAAGAACTAGCAAAGAGAAAAGGCAAGAGTATCAATGCCAGTAATAAAGAAGAGAATGATCAGGTGGATGAGCTGTATGTTGTGCCAGAGCATCTGAAGGTGGAGGCCTTCTGTTGCCCAATGAATAATCTCAACAAAATCTGTCCCTTATCCTTTGATAACTCAAGCTGTTTTTGCTGGGTTTTTTTGGTGCCAGGTGAAGAAGAGGAACTCAGAAGAAAGCTCTACGCAGTGGACTACTGGAATTGCAGAAATTCAACTTCCGATTGAGTGCGTTGTGACTTTATACTTCACTTTTTGCTTACTCATGCTATGTAACTGATGATTTATTTGTATGCATAGCCTTTCAATTGTTATTATGTATGCCTTTTACGGTAATGCTCCTTAGTAAGTAGACTTTGAATTTTAAATATGGAGTCTCAATGATATTGTCATGTGTATTGTAGTACTTAACGGTGTGTATAATTGACATAAGTAATTTGGTGTGAGGATCCACCTAATAATGAATGCAGCGTGTAGATAAGTAGATCGCTTACAAGGATTTGAAAGTAGCTTCATCAACATACTTATACAGTTAAGTGAGAATCCATAGGATGAAATTTTGTTTGGAGGAGAAATTATGACTGGTTGTATGATAGATAGTTCAATATGGTTTCTTTTTCCTGCAACATGATACTTGAAGTTGAAGAACATGTAGATATATACATATATTTGTTGATCACTATGAAGTGCCCAGTGAATAGAGAAGCATCTTGGTACATACATATTCTAAGTAATAAAATATGAAGTAAATGTCCACAAAGTTGTATCCAATTAAACTAATGAACCACAATGACAAAACTCGAGGGAGTAAAGATCAAGCGAAGACTAAGGTATGAAAGTATTGTCCCAGAAATCAATTTTATTTTGTTTTTCCACCATGCGTACCATTCCAGCTATATATTTGTAGTGGTTGATGGAGAGACATAAAGAGAAAAGAAATAGCGACCGGTCCATAGTTTTCGTCAATTTGGGAATGAGATGGATTTGTAAAGAGAGAATATGGGGACTTTTAGAGAAGAAATAGGTTTGAGTTATAGTTACACTTCCATGAACTTCAGATAATTGGGTGATAGGCTTGATGCTGCAACTCTCCAGTCTCTTTGATAATATTGTTGGCTTCATGGTGGAACTATTCTTTTGAGATAATATTCCTAGCCTTCATTGTTTAGAAATTAGAGTTCTTGTCCATGCTGCTGCTTGAGTCTCACTACTAGCTCTAGCTGATCTCAGAGTAGATGGGTGCTTGTCTTAAAAAGTCCAAGTAATTGCACAAACCTAAGAATCTCCAGGTCCAGACAAATTAAGAAAAGCCTCTCATGAGATTCAAGGAAGCCCTGCTAATTTTCATTTAATACCTTCAACTTTCTTCCAAATCACTTTGCTACCCTTAATTGTTTTTATATTCACTTAGCTACACAAAACTTCTTTTGATCGCCCCTGAGCAGATTAACAGTAAGATGGATTTGGGCTTTGAGTTTAGGTTGAATCACTTTCTATTTTTGGAATTAGAAGTAAAGAACATTTTTAAACCTCCAAATTCGACCTCCTGGGAAGAAGATTAGGGTAATTTGTCCTCGAATTCGTCTCAGCGAGGAATTCAAACTCGTAGTCTAGGTTCTACTTTTTGACTCCCTTGAAGATTAGAACAGATACAACCCCCCAGGCTCCTAAGTCCCCAGCTCTCCGTCAATAGAATCTTTGCGGTCCACCCCAACTCGTCCCTGTTAATTGAACTGACAATCCCTCATGCCATATTTTGAGATTCCACTGGAAATGACTCGAGTAGCTCAGGTGTCAGGAGAGGAACTCGAAATACGAGCTCCACACCGCCATTAGAACTGGACACAACTGGCTTTTTAGCATTTGTCAAAAAATATTGGTCTTATTTTCCTTAGCCACAATGTTATAGCTTTCAGCTTGTTGTAATTTTTTTTTGATATCTTTTCTGGAGTCAAGGGACAACCAAAATTAGCTCCGACTAGGACAACCAAACCTCCGGGCCGGCCATATTTTTTATTATATATATATATATATATATATATATATATATATATATATATTTATATATATATATATATATATATATATATATATATATATATATATTAAAAAAATACAACAAATTAAGAAAGGCTAGAGTCATCTTTTTCTTCTTTTCTGTCTGGGTTGGAATTGAAGAGTGAATCATTTCCTGCTTCATCTCCTTAAGAAGTCTGCAATCGTACTGCTTGTTAGAAATTGGGGATAAAATTATTGTTTCTGTTAATGTAAAAAGAGAAGAAATTTAAAGAATTATGGTTTGGATTGGTGGAGATAAAGTGATTGCAGGAACATAAAACCTGAAAATTGGTGATAATTATGGTTCAAGAGCGTTTTCCCAGTTTTACTTAATGAGGAAAGTACATCGGCAATTGGGTCATATAAAATGAAACTAAGGGTGTAAAAGGCTCCCGCTTACCCAAGGTATGGGAAGGGAGGTGGTCAAGATGTACACAGTTTTACCCTATATCTACGGAGAGATTGTTTCCATGACTTGAACATGTTTCCAGTTTTACTTAATTGAGGAAAATATATCAACAATCGGGTCATATAAAATGAAACTATGGGTGTTCCAGTGTCATGAGACTCTTGCTTGTAGTGGTGGGGAAAGGGGGGGGGGGGGGGGGGGGGGGTGTTCAAGATTTACACAGTCTTACCCCATATCTATGGAGAGATTGTTTCATGACTTAAACATGCATCCTCCAGGATGTAGACAACAAGCCCCATCATCACGCGAGGCGACGTCGTCGTCATATAAAATAAAAGGCTAAAAATGTCTTAGAAGTGAAACGTAAGGCTCGTGCAGAATATTCCATTGGCATCTTGGATGGTTGGTTAAAGGTAGCAAATTGATAGTTACTTAAAAGTTCATGGTTCCAAAGTGAACATAATATTTGTTTATGGTAGTAAATGCGTTAGTGAAAAATTGAAGGTATCTAAATGCAAACAAGCCAAAAAACTCAGTCAATGTTCTAGGTTAATATACAACAAATATATACTTTGTCCTATTTATAGATAGGTGGATGCATCATCCGTCAGTTAATAGGTCGTCATCATCATCCAAGCCTTCTCCCCCATCATAATGGTGTCGGCTATGGATCATAACACTCTATGAAAGAGTCGACAAAGTTTTCATGACGAGATATCAACTTGAGGTCAACCCGCTATGTTGGAACTAAATTCCTAGCCAAGGTAACTATGGACATGAGAGAGTCATTCGTAAAATCTAGGAGCCAGTTGGCAGGTAGGTAGACCTACCTTTTGGATATGCAATTTAAGCTCATGCAACCAATGGACATCCTCAAAATTTCCATAGACTATAAAAGAGTCTAGACGAAGAGGTAAAATGATACAATTTGCCATTGGAAATTACATTCATCTCTATAATATATTAAGCCAAAGAGTGAAGGAATGACAATTCCAACTTCAATGAATAGGTCCTAAACCATTATTTAATCTGTCAAAGAAGTCAATCATGGACATTGAACTTAACATGGATTTTTTAGCCATTTTATGTAGCATTTGTTGCATCCGTACACAACCAAGAAACTGAGAAGGATAATGTAGTAATATGTGAATTTCAAGTGTCATATAGTCTTATAGAGTAAAACTGCATATACACATGTTACATGCAATGCTTTTAAGATATTCTCATATTCATATTTCTTTTTCTGGTCAGCGATCAATTATGTCCTAACATTCTGCTTTCCTCAAAAATCCTTTTAATTCCTACATGCAAGCTATCAAGTTCACTCTCATTTTTTACATAGCCATTGTGATATCTAATGAAGATAACACTAATTAATTAGCTATGATTATTGTAACTATTTATCTAATTATTATATTCTATATAATAGAAGTACCAAAACTTAGCTTTCATCCCATATCTTTTGGAGAGGATATGCAAATGGAGTATTTAGCAAGGTTCGCAGTATCGGTATCAAACCCTTTCTATGAGTATTGGGATCGACAATATCAGTGGTATCGACAGTTGCAGATCGAAGTATCCAATCTTTGGTATTAGAAATAAAATAATTATTAATATTATTAAAAATTTAGAAAAAAAATTAGACATAATTTAAAGTATATTTTGTGGTGTTTCTTTTGAAATTGAATAAAATAATAGTCACTCTTGATGATTAGTTTACCTATAATAAATGTTTTTTCTTCATTTATATGCTTTTACAACATTACCATGCTTTACCCCTTGTTGATTGCTCATTTTTGTTCAATCTTGCCGAATTGACTGGGAAAGAGACTCTATTGATTGTAGTCGGTATGGAATCAGAATATGCCAAACGATATCGGTATCGGATGATAGTAAAACTATGTTGGGAGGGGACATGATTTTGGGTGTAACGATTACCCCAAATTACCTCCACTTTCAATGTTTACCATATTTTGAAAATAGATTATTCTCCCACTTTCTGGATTTGGACTAAATTTAACCCTATATAAGTCTTTGAGTGAAAACAACAAAAAGTTGGTAGCGATATTTTTGGATTTATCCGTGACTATTTAAGAAGATTTTAATAGCTCCGAACGTTCGAAAGTAAAATCTCCTTGCTGAGGACACAAGGGACTATTTGTTTGCCCTTTTGTGGCTCTCTACAATTTTGTAATTACCTTTCTCATTTCTTTACTTTCCAAAATATATTTTGAAGGGATAAGAAAGAGGGTCTAAGATATTACTTCATGAGATCTTCCATGTGTAGTGTCTCGTCCCTACATCGTGTTCCGTTTTCGTCCACGGGGTGCGCGAGAAAGGAACACTGTCGCTACCGATTCAGTTAGAACCGATAAATCGGAATCGATTGAATTGGTCGAATGGGAACGATTGAATTTGTCACGCCCCAGTCCCGTACTACGTAGGATCAGGTACGTGAATACATGCCAGCTGTACGAACAAGTATAGAGCACCAATAAGGAGCCTAACCAGACGTAGTTCGCTGTAATATAAACAAGTTATACAATAACACATGCAGGTTATCTAGTCTCATCCACAGATAATATCACAATGAAGGAACTGACTAAAATATAAGTAGCGTTTCAAAATCCACAGGTGCAACTCAGAGTCATGTGGAGAACAATCCACAGATAAAATGTAATAAAATAAGAGAAGTCTCTAAGCAATAAAGAAAAACTGATGGGATGCCAGCTAGCTAGATAAAGGCACCAAAACTAAGCAGAAAGTCTCCAACGCATCAAGGGTACTCCAAGGGATCAACCTATAGATCCTCATCGGTGGCAGCTCCAACCCCATAGTCCGTAGGATACATGTGCTCGTATGGATCTGAAAAGAGCCAGGTCCTCAGGGGACGTACAAGTATACATAATAGCATGCTGAATGTAAAATAGTAAACAGATATATAACTGGGTAAGCTAACCAAGTATGTGAATATGCACTCGAGTCATCGCTAGGGCACATGGATAGAGGTAGAGAATCCGGACGTCCCCAAGACCGCTCGAAAGCGCGTAGGACCATATAAAGAAGAAAGGTGAGATGTCCATACGCTTACTAGATGATGCTCCCCTCCCAATGTACTGTCCAATTGTGACGACATCATGCAAGTCGACTCAAAGCTACCAAGCTAACTCTAGCCCTCTATAACTATCCGTGACGTGATCATACGCACTGATGGCCAGTCACCACGCTAATCCACGTCCTCAAATGCACTCAACTCACTAGTCAGAAAGCATGTCAGATTTGTGTCTAGGCCTGAAGATAACCATGTACCTTCAAATATATGGGTCAAGTCGGCTAACCCTTAGGTCACGGACTCACATGACATATCAACTCAAAGTCGATTTGCACCCGAGTAAGCTCAGACGCACGTTCCTAGCTAACAAAACTGACTGTATATAAATGTAACTGCGAAAATTTCAGCAAGGTATACTTGCCTTCCAATTCCAACTTTAAGCCAACTGAAGCTGCTCCGGCGTCCTCGAGAGAAGCGTCGCGAACACCTACATAGTTAAGGTAACACTAATTAGGCTCTACTTAACTAATTCTCTTGAGTTATTATCTAGTTATTAATTACTAGGTTGACTACACTATCAAACAACCATACCAAAATAAACTAGTTACCAAACTACACCAAAAACATCATTAAAATCATTAATTAATAACTATTATTAATTCTGAAAAAGTAGGTAAAATATTAGTTCTTAATAAGGGTAACATTACCTACAAGTTTTAAGGTCCAAAACATTAAGGGAAGTCAAAACTAGGTCACTACGGGTTGCCGGCTAGTCAAAAAATTAAATATTTAGCAATAAAATCAATTCTGAAATAAATACTTAATAAATCAGAATAAAATAGCAAAAATAATATTTTTGATGTTCAGATTATTGGATTTGGGTCGGGGTTTAAGTTTGAAATGGTCGGACTCAAGTTTTGGCAAAACTAGGTCAAAATAGTTGAAAATAACCATATTTTATATATCCAATATATTCTGAAAATATAGTTTTAAAATCTGAATATATTTTATAAAATCAGAAATAAATAATTTTATATATCAAAATATATAGTTTTAATCATAACAAATAACTAGAGTTCATGGCTACCAAGTTGGCATCAACTTGTATACAAATTTCCTACCAAAACTTGACATTACCATAACCAAAACTAGCTTTATAAATTCATACTTAAATCTGGAATAATAATTAAAAATCAGTAATTAATATATATCTAATTTATATAATCATAAAATAAGCAAAGATTTAATCATGGGTTCTAGGGTTTCAAATAGGTATACCAATACAAAGGTTTAAGAACATAAAACCTAACTAGAAGCTTTCAAATTTGGATTTGTCCAAGGCACACCCAAATCTCTATTAATATATAAAATAGAAATGAAAAAGAGAAGAGAATAACATATACGTCGGTTTGATCATAAACTTGCAGGATCTAAAAAAATGTTACAATCATATTAGAGTTTAGCACAACAATGGATTCATGGTTTCCAAGCTTTCATTAATGGTGCATGGTGAGAGGTTGAAGATGAAGTAAAACTCATGCATATATATATATATATATATATATATATATATAAATTTATATATATCAAAGAGATTGGAGGAGAGAGAGAGAATACCTTTAAAATAGGAGAGAAAGAGAGAAATCGGGGATTCGGCCGGCGGCTTGGGGGGTGTCCGGCGGTCGGCGGCGGCCTGGGGGTCGGGTGCAAGGGTGGAGAGAGGGGGAGAGATATGTGATTAGGGTTTGGGTTTGATATATATATATGGGTTATATATATTATGGAGAGAGGGGGTGGCTTGGTAGAAATAGGATTAGTTTTGGTTTCCTAGTTTATGAAACATAAGTCAAAGCTTATATTCGAAGGTGGAAATCCAATTGGAGATTTAAATTGGATTTGATTGGAGAAATATATGCATGCTAGTGTTGTGAATCGACTCAATCGATTCACAAAAGAAAGCAAATAAAACAAAGAACAAGAGGAATAGAAACAGAATGATCTTTAATATAGGAAAAGAACAAAAACTCCCAACTTTGATTGAACGGAACAAAGTAATAAAATCCTTCTTGATGACACTTGAGAGAGAGTTTTCTCAATCCAAGCATAAAAGTAATGACGGCTAGCCCTGACTATAAATAGAAAAGAAAAGCAAACCCTAGGAGGGTTATTGTGGTGAAAGACCACAATACCCCTCCATGACTAAAATAACTGAAAGGCCTAAAAAGTGGGCCTAAATGGCTCCACGTCTCCTGCGACGTGTGTAGGTGATAATGGGTGGGCCCGTATCAATACCGCCCCCTAAAAGAGCCACCTTGTCCTCAAGGTGGAAATCTGGGAACTGCGTCTGTTGCTATAGCGGCCTCTTCCTCCGTCGGATCCTCCTCCTCCTCCTCTTCCTCCGTGGTGGTCGTCGTGGGGGTGGGTAGATCCCCTCTCTGGAAGTTGGCGGGATCCGCCGTTTCTCCAAAGAAATTGCTGCCTCCGGTGTTCCTCGCCCCTCCTGGCGGCTCCGTCCCTCCCGTCCGAGCCGGAACTCCAGCTAAGTCCCTTCCCGAACCCGTGAACCTGTCACCGTAGTTCGAGGTCATCGTCCGACCCCCATAGGGGGCCCCAAGCCCTAGGGCCTCTCCCGGGTGTGGCGCCGGTCCGCCGGGACCGAAATGGTCGGCGGCGTCCGGCCACAGCCGCTCGCCGGCGGCTCCCCTTGCGCCGGCCGGCCCTGGGTGGCGGTCGGGGGCCGGCCAGCGGCCGCCCACAGCAGCCGCGGCCCCGCCTGGGCTCGCGCGGCCTGCTGTGGCGCTCCCGCGGCCCTCGGCTGCTGTCCAGCGGTGATCGCCGGCCGCCAGGGCCCAGCCCGGAGGTGCGGCGGCGACGGCGGTTGCGGGGCAGCGGCCGCCGGCCGGTCCTTCTTCCTCCTCGGTCGCCTCCCCCTCCGCAGGAGCAAACCCTAGTTGATCGCCTAGGGTTTGGGTTGTTACCGCCTCCGCTTCCTCGCCATTGATCTTCTTCGAGATGTTTTGTAAGAGCGTCATTATGGCCGTCGTCTCCTTCCGCATGTCCCGCATCTCCGTGCGGAATTCCGTTCGGAGTTCCTGGTTCGTGGATGCTTGATCTTTAACGGAGGCTTCCATGGATTTCTTCAAGCTATCGATCTCAGCGGTGAAGTCCTCCCGAAGACCTCGGATCTTCTCGTCGATTGAGGCTCTCGTTCCGTCTGCCATGGCTCGTAGAGGACTTTGATACCAATTGTTGTGAATCGACTCAATCGATTCACAAAAGAAAGCAAATAAAACAAAGAACAAGAGGAATAGAAACAGAATGATCTTTAATATAGGAAAAGAACAAAAACTCCCAACTTTGATTGAACGGAACAAAGTAATAAAATCCTTCTTGATGACACTTGAGAGAGTTTTCTCAATCCAAGCATAAAAGTAATGACGGCTAGCCCTGACTATAAATAGAAAAGAAAAGCAAACCCTAGGAGGGTTATTGTGGTGAAAGACCACAATACCCCTCCATGACTAAAATAACTGAAAGGCCTAAAAGTTGGCCTAAATGGCTCCACGTCTCCTGCGACGTGTGTAGGTGATAATGGGTGGGCCCGCATCAGCTAGTTGGCATACAAAGGAATTTAAAAGTGGATTCAATATTTGACAATTTGAAAATTGATTGGGAGAGATTGCATGGAAGGAGGTTTCCTAATATAGTAAGATTTTCTCATGAGTGCAAGATGCAAAGATTTGATCCTAATTAGAAGCGATTTAAATGAGATTGATTGGGAGGAAATATTTAATGCATACAAATTCATATGCAAGGGGGTTGTCTAATATGGCAAGATTGGGCTCTAAATAGGTGGATAATAATTAGTCAAAATTTGGGAAGAGTTGAAATTAAATGCAAACTAGAAATCAATAAATAAATAGATCGATAAATTTAAAAGTGGGAGAACTATGGTTTATATTTTAATATATATAAAATATTAAATAAATAATATTTGTGGCATGCAAGGGTCCAATAAGTAGTGTCCTAATGCATAAAATGAGTTTTAATTTATGCTAAAATAAACACAATAAATATAAATACACATTAACATATCCAATTTGGGTGAGGGAATTTACAGAATTAAGATCATTTTCTCGTTATGGAAGGCTTCTTCAGAATCAAATCCCATATTCAGCGGGTTGTGCCTCGAGGATGGACTCTGCGGCTGAGTCGGAAGAGACCTCCTTTTGCTCTGCTTTTCATGTTGTACTTGCTTCTTTGGCTTTAGTTTTCTGAATGCGTTTTTGTGAATATTTTTGATAGTTTTTATGACTTGCATTTTCGAACTCGTATTTACATATCGAACTCCTTGAATAATAAAGTGTTTTAATCAGTTGCTTATGCGATTTCAGGTGATCGCGTAGGCGCCGTCTAGCGCAGCCAACCAGTCTCAAGCAAAATCAAGGTGAGTGGCTGACCCTTCGTCCCCCTTGACTCCCCTTTACTTCTTAAATCTATCAATAACATCGTTGCTGATAAAATGTTAGATGCAAAGGCACGGACATATCTGCTTATTCTATAAAACTGCTATAAGCTTGCTATGCGATTCATAATATAGAACTGCGTTAAACCAAAGATAGACTCATTGATTAATGATGCCACGGTAAGGTGGGACATGATGAAAATGGTTAAGTATCAAAATGTAGACCCTACTTGAGTAAACTAAATTAGTCTAGCACGGTCATGGTCAACTTGTCGACAAGGTAAAAGTTTTCTCGAACGGCACCCCGGGGCCACGGAACTGCTTCGGCCTAGGAGGAAAACACGGTATGGCTGTACTGGATAATAGCACGGGTTAGACGAAGACTTTCAGCGGGGCTTGCTACTTGCGTTGAAAGGGCCCCGACTAACAAAGCTAAAGTCCAGGATGGCTTGTGGTGTCAGTGACCAATTACACATAAATTTGCACACGCTATGCTAGCGATAACAATTGACAAGGAAGAACATAGTAAGTCTCACATCGCACGGCACGCTCTGCCGTGGGTAAATTCTAGCGTAATTTATATTATGCCTGTCATATGCTTGTCTGAAATTTATTAGGATGGTTAGAAAGATCACAAACTAAGTTATATAAACTCTTCAACCAAATGAGAGCATGAAACTTAATTTGCCACGCACTAGTACAAGTGTAATGTACTGATCCTCGCTCTCCACATGTACTCCGAACCAAGAAGGGCGTGCCACTTAAGCTCAAGGCGACGCAAGTACATTTGAAGCCTCGTCCGTGAATTGAAGGCTTGTTTTGAATCCTTTTGAAGACTCCACATTAGTTCAGCAGAAAATGTCTCAACTCGAGACGAAACCAGGTGGAATGAAATGTTTTGCTTGTAAATGGGGATGTAATGTATGGAACGACTATCTCATCAGCGATCATTTGTAATCGAGTCATATTATAGCCCGCGCGGCAATGTTTGTAGCGGAGTTATGTAAATGATATTTTATTATCAATGAAAGAAAAGTTCATTCCGTTTTCAAATGTGTTTGTTCAATTTCTCTGCGTACTCTACTTGATGTTGTGTTTCGGATAACTTTATGACTATGCCTTGTGCGATCGCAACTTAGGTTCGCACGACATCACGCCCGGGAGACGATTATCAATTCTACGAAATCAGGACGTGACATAATGGTATCAGAGCACGGCTTTACAACCTTTGGCTTTCCGTCTAGAGTCTCAAATCTTTGACCTCGCGTCGATGAGATAAGTTATTCCATACAATGAGTCTGTAATATTTTGAGACTAATGTGTGTCTATGTATTGTAGAAGTGACGAAATCCGTGACGGAAACCGCGGCTGAGCAAGAACAAAGTGCTTCGAGTGGTTCAAACAGTTCGTGGACCGGACCTTCTAACAATGCTATCGAGAGGATGCTGCGCATGATGGAGGCGCAGCAGAAAAAATCCGAGAACCGACATCGGCAGACGGAGGCGCGACAGGCCCAATTCGAAGCTCGCTTCGATGCACAAACTAAGATGCAACAAAAGCAGCTTGATACTCTGCAACAGATCGTCCAGACGATTGTGGCCAATGAAAACTCTGCAACTGCGCCTACTGTGACCGAGCCGACGGGCCGACCTATCGAAGTCGATCCAGAGGAGCCCGAGCGTCAACCTGCGGCACCGAGAAGTTACAACTTTGAAGTATCAGAATTCAAAAAAGTGTGCCACACTTCCTTCAGCGGTACCGAAGGCCTTTCTATGGCAATCGACTGGTTGGAAGAGCTGGAAGATCACTTCGAGCTCCTCGGTATTGAAGAATTCAAGCAAGTCGCCTGCGCACAACTTCAACTACGTTTAAACGCGCACGACTGGTGGGCCGTGCACAATCGAGCGATTCGACGCAACAACAACTCAACGTTGATCTCTTGGGCCACGTTCCGCAAAGCCTTTGAAGTCGAGTACCTTCCCTCAGTCGTTCGTCAAGAGAAGGAAAATGAATTCATGCAGTTGAAACAAAGGAACCGGACAGTGCAACAGTATGCGGCGGAGTTCAACAAATTATCCAAAATTGCTGGTGTGTTTCTTCATACAGAGGAGTGTCGAGTGCGACGATTCGAAGTGGGTCTGCAGCCCTCTATTGCTGCTCATATGACGGTACCGGAATACAAGTCCACGGGCGATGCTCCGAATCATACTCTCCGCCTTGAGAGCCAGTACTCTCCCGTCACTGCCGACGTTGTGCACCATTAAAATCACAAACGTCCTAGCTATACGGGAGGCAACAATCACGCTGCAAACAATGGCGGCTACAAAGGACATAACCCGCTACTTCGTTGCACCAAGTGCAACCACCTCGAGCACAATGTCCATAACTACTCTGTCTTCGACGGGGGATGCTTCTTTTACGGAAAAAGGGTCACTAATCTCGAGACTGCATGGGCCGAAGACAGAATCATAATGTTCCGCCACAGCAAAACTGTCAAGAAAATTGAGGACAGGCGACCCGACCTCCTCAAGCCGCACAATCCAATGGCCAAGATCGTCGTCCTAATGGCCAAGATCGCCGTCCCATGATGCGGGATGAAGCGTTCACCTCAGACACAGTTGTGACAGGTATACTGCTTTCCAATAACAAACCTGCTCGTGTATTGTTTGATTCAGGTGCTACACATAGTTTCATATCGACGGACTTTGCCGTCGAATACAAATTCTCCATGGCACCGTTAGGCCTTAACCTTAGTATTAGCACCCCGTCGGACACACAAATCCCTGTAAACACTATCTGTAGAAACGGCTGCATATGTATAGGTGGGAGGAAATTAACTCTAGATGCGATAGTTCTGGACCTTAAGGACTACGACATCATTCTGGGATGGATTGGCTCGGCGCTTTCTCGGCCACCATTGACTGTGCAGAAAAGGTCACCTTCCGTCTACCGGGGGAGCCTGAATTCTCCTACTCGTATGGCGAAGCATCGACGGCCTGCATGGTGATCTTGACAATTTCTGCTCGGAAGCTGCTGCATTCCGGATGTGAAGGCTACTTGGCGTCCGTTCGAGATATGCGACGGGATGGTGCAAACACGAGTCGGACCGACGTTGTAGCAGAATTCTCAGACGTGTTCCCGGACAGCTACCCGGCATGTCGCCCGATCGAGAAATCGAGTTCACTATTGACACCTTCCTCAACACCCGACCGATTTCCAAAGTCCCGTACATAATGGCCCCTGCAGAATTAAAAGAACTCAAAGTACAATTACAGGAATTGTTCGACAAAGGGTTCATTCGTCCTAGCGTCTCGCCATGGGGTACACCTGTGCTGTTCGTCAAGAAGAAAGATGGATCGATGCGACTCTGCATCGACTATCGAAAATTGAATAAAGCCACCGTCCGGAACAAATACCCCCTGTCCCGCATCGACGATTTGTTCGATCAGCTCCAAGGTGCCACGGTGTTTTCGAAGATTGACCTTCGCTCGGGTTATCACTAGCTCAAGGTCAAGCCAGAGGACGTGCCGAAGTATGCCTTCCGCACTCGTTACGGACATTACGAGTTCTTGGTAATGCCATTCGGCCTGACAAACGTCCATGCCGCCTTCATGGATCTAATGAATCGGGTGTTCTGTCCGTTCCTCGATAAATTCGTAGTAGTCTTCATAGACGATATCCTCGTCTATTCGAAGGATCGAGCGCAACACGCAGAACATCTGCGGACCGTACTCCAGACCCTCCGAGATAATCAGTTGTTTGTAAAGAGGAGCAAATGTGAGTTCTAGCTGAACATCGTATCTTTTCATGGGCACATCATCTCCGCTGGAGGCATTTCAGTTGATCCGAAGAAAGTCGAAGCAGTTGTTGATTGGAAACGGCCCGCATCAGTCAGCGAAATTCGAAGCTTAATAGGCTTGGCGGGATACTATAGACACTTCGTGAAAGACTTTGCGAAGATTGCATCACCGTTGACTCACCTCACCCAAAAAGGAGTCACGTTCGAGTGGTCAGACGACTGTGAAACTTCTTTCCAGGAGCTAAAACAACGACAAGTTTCGGCCCCGATACTCACTCTTCCTGAAAGGACTGAGGGATTCCAAATCTTCAACGATACATCTGACCAGGACTTGGGGTGTGTGTTCATGCAGCAGGATAAGGTGATATCTTTTGCTTTCAGACAGCTAAAGCCGCATGAGAAGAACTATCTCACTCATGACCTGGAATTAGCGACAATTGTGTTCGCCTTGAAAATGTGGTGCTACTATCTTTATGGCGTGGCGTGCATGATTTATACGGACCACAAGAGCCTTAAGTATCTATTCACCCAGAAAGAACTGAATTTGCGGCAGAGGCGATAGCTGAAACTGATTAAAGATTACGACTTGTCGATCGACTATACGTTGGGCAAGGAAAATGTTGTGGCGGATGTACTGAGTCGGAAGTACATAACTTCACTATCCATCAACAGTCGACTGCTGCGCGACTTGGAAGGAATTGGCATAGAACTCCGAGTTCGATTTGTGGGCGCGCAGCTGGCGCAACTGCGGCTGGAACCGAGCCTATTGGAAAAGATTGAATCTGCTCAGAAAGATGATCCATACCTGGAGAAGATGCGGAAGCTGATATCAACAGGCAAGGCCGTCTGACTTTGCAGAGGACGAGTCGGGAACGTTGCGAGTGAGGGGCATGCTATGTGTCCCGGTTAATCTAGAACTCAGAAAGGAGATAAGGTTGGAAGCGCATTATGCAAAATATTCTTTGCATCCTGCCAGCACCAAGATGTATAAGGACCTTCGCATTGTCTTTTGGTGGCATGACATAAAGAAAGATGTGGCACTCTTCATGTCACAATGTATGGCCTGTCAGCAGGTTAAAGCTGAGCACCAGCGACCGGACGAAGAGATGCAGAGCCTTCCCATTCCAGAATGGAAATGAGATCATATCACTATGGACTTTGTTGTTGGCCTGCAGAAGTCGTCTGGGTCATCGTCGATCGATTAACCAAGTCAGCGCACTTTATTGCCATTAAAGTCACTTGGAGCGTTGATCGTCTTGCTCAAATCTATCTTGATGAAATAGTTCGGCTGCACGGGATTCCAGTATCCATTGTCTCAGATCGGGATGGGCAATTCATGTCACGCTTCTGGTGTAATCTTCAGTCAGCAGTGGGGACCAAGTTGAAGTTTAGTTCAGCATATCATCCTCAGACCGATGGCCAAACAGAGCAGGTGAATCAGATTCTCGAAGGCATATTACGCCTCTGTGCAATCGACTTGAAGTCAAGCTGGGACGTTCATCTACCGTTGGCTGAATTTGCATATAACAATAGCTATCAGTCCAGCATCCAAATAGCGCCGTATGAAGCCTTGTACGGCCGGAAGTGCAGATTGTCTATTTGCTGGGATGAAGTCAGGGAACGGCAGATACTCGACCCGGAACTGGTGGAGCAGACTGTACAAAAAAGTTAAGTTGATACGGAAGAGATTAAAGATAGCACAAAGTCGGCAGAAAAGCTACGCCGACACTCACCGACGACCGCTTGAATTCCTGGAAGGCGATCACGTGTTTCTGAAAGTAACGCCTATGCGAGGAATCATGAGATTTGGAGCTAAGGGAAAGTTGAGTCCAAGATTTGTCGGTCCTTTCGAAATATTGAAACGAGTCGTCCCAGTAGCTTACCAGATTGCATTGTCGCCAGCACTGCCAGATGTGCACGATGTCTTCCACGTCTCTCAGTTGCGGAAGTACGTGCACGATCTAGCTGACCAGATTTAGCTGACCAAAATCTACCACGTCTCTCAGTTGCGGAAGTATGTGGTAGATTTTGGTCAGCTAAATCTGCAGGAAGACTTATCGTATGTTGAAGAGCCTGTGTAAATATTGGAGCGCAAGGATAAACTACTTCGAAACCGTGTTATCCCTCTCGTTCGCATACTCTGTAAGAACCATGCGGTCGAGGAGTCGACCTGGGAGCTTGAGTCTGAGATGAGGGAAAAGTTTCCTCTCTATTTTTCTAGCGGTAGGTTCTCTTCTAAAGTTTCGAGTATGAAATTTTTTCTTAGTTGGTTATGGTGTAGTACCTCGTCCCTATATCGTGTCCCGTTTTCGTCCACGGGGTGCGCGAGAAAGGAACACTGTCGCTACCGATTCAGTTGGAACCGATAGATCGGGATCAATTGAATTGGTCGAACGGGAACAATTTAATTACGTTCATTTTCTCGTTATGGAAATGCTTTTTCGGAATCAAGTCCCATATTCAGCGGGTTGCGCCTCGAGGATGGACTCTGCAGCTGAGATCTTCCGTTGCTCTGCTTTTCATGCCGCACTTACTTCTTTGGCTTTGGTTCTCTGAATGCATTTTCGTGAATGTTTTCGATAGTTTTCATGGCTTGCGTTTTCGAACTCGCATTTACATATCGAACTCCTTGAATAATACAATGTTATAATAAGTTGCTTATGTGATTTCAGGTGATCGCGTAGGCGTCGTCTAGCGCAGCCAACTAGTCTTTCGGCTCAAGCAAAATCAAGGTGAGTGGCTGACCCTTCTTTCCCCCTTGACCTCCCTTACTTCTTAAATCCATCAATAGCATCGTTGCGGATAAAACGTTAGCTGCAAAGGCACTGACACATCTGCTTGTTCTATAAAACTGCTATAAACTTGCTATGCAATTCATAAAATGGAACTGCGTTAAACAAAAGATAAACTCATTAATTAATGATGCCATGGTAAGGTGGGACATGATGAAAATGGTTAAGTATCAAAGTGTAGATCCTGCTCGAGTAAACTAAATTAGTCTAGCACGGTCATAGACAACTTGTCGACAAGGTAAAAGTTTTCTCGAACGGCACCCCGGGGTCACGAGACTGCTTCGGCCTAGGAGGAAACATAATATAGCTGTGCTGGATAATAGCACGGGTTAGGCGGGGACTTTCAGCGTGGCTCGCTACTTGCGTTGAAAGGGCCCCGACTAACAAAGGTATAAGTCCATGATGGCTTGTGGTGTCAGTGACCAATCACACATAAATTTGCACACGTTATGCTAGCGATAACAATTGACAGGGAAGAACATAGTAAGTCTCACATCGCACGTCACGCTCTGTCGTATGTAAATTCTAGCGTAATTTACATTATGCCTGTTATATGCTTGTCTGAAATTTATTAAGATGGTTAGAATGATCACAAACTAAGTCATATAAACTCTTCAACCAAATGAGAGCATGGAACTTAATTTGCCACGCACCAGTACAAGTGTAATGTACTGATCTTTCCTCTCCACAGGTACCCCGAACCAAGAAGGGCATGCCACTTAAGCTCAAGGCGACACAAGTACATTTGAAGCCTCGTCCGTGTATTGAAGGCTTGTTTTGAATCATTTTGAAGACTCCACATTAGTCCAGAAGAAAAGATGTCTCGACTCGAGACGATACCAGGTGGAATGAAATGTTTTGCTTGTAAATGGGGATATAATGTATGGAACGACTATCTCATCAGCGTTCATTTTGTAATCGAATCATATTGTAGCCCGCGCAGCAATGTTTGTAACGGATTCATGTAAATGATGTTTTATTATCAATGAAAGAAAAGTTTCTTCCGTTTTCAAATGTGTTTGTTCAATTTCTTTGTTTTACTTGATATTGTGTTTTGGATAACCTTATGACTATGCCTTGTGCGACGCAACTTAGGTTCGCACGACATCACGTCCGGGGGACGATTATCAATTCTACGGAATCAGGACGTGACACCATGCATTATTAATTTATTCATATATGTTCTAGAACGAAATACATGAGTTCCTTTGTAGCCTATATCATGCCTCTTGGTACTATAGCAAATTTTTTGCTTGTAAATTGTTGTTTTGTATAGTATTTCATTTTGTGCATTCCGTGGTTGAGTACTCCTTATTACTCGAAAGTGGCTCAAGAAGAAAACGGTTGTATAAGCGGCCATCTACTTTTTTAGCCCATATAACACGATTATATAGGCAATCAATCATAGTTTGCAATATTGCCCGATATCAATTTGATACGGCACATACCGATACATTTTTGGCATGTTCCGATCCGATACCGACCACTATCGATATTGACCAATACCGACGTTGAGGGTCTCTTTCCCAATAAATTCGGCAGAGAAAATTGAAAGAAAAAACCCAATCAACGAGGGTGTAAAAGCATAATAAGGTAAGGTTGTCTAAAAGTAATAGGTTGTAAAAACATGTAAATAAAGAAAACTTATTTATCGCAGGTAAACCAATCAGCAAGATGACTATTATTTCATTCAATTTTAAAAGTACTAAGAGACAACACAGAAAATACTTAATATTATGCCTAAATGTATAATTATATTAATTTTTTTTCCATTTTTTTAATAATTTATTAATAATTATTTGCTTTCTGATAAAAAAAAATTGATATTAGATCTGAAACTGCAGATATTGTCGATCTCGGTACTCATAGGAAGTCTAATTCCGATAGTGCGAACCTTGTGATCAATGATAAATTGTTGATTAATCAATTATTAGGATAAGTTAAACTTGTTACTTTACCTACACACGATTATGCGGACGACTAATGATAAATTGCTTATTAATCGGTTACCGTGATAGGTTACTGGATCAAATTTTCATACATACACATCTATTAACTTGATCCTTTAAGTTAACCTGATTCTCTCTCTTATTCTCGACGTCCTTTCCTCTCAAGCTTCCGGCTTCACTCTCTCTCAAATTTTGGAGCTCTCCCCCTCTCTAAGAGCTCCTCTTGACAACACATCTTGGAGCCTCCTCTCGACAACATTATGCAGACTATTTGTTGTTTTAACTTGTTATTCGTACCTCTTTATTAACTCAATACAGTATCTCAATGTAGTATGAACTTCTTTTGTGTTTATTCTTTCACTATTGGATAGTTTATTATATTTATATGATTTATTTCTAATTCTTTATGAAAAAATAGTTTATGTACCATGTACTGCGATAAATCATCTTCGCGATCCTATTAATCATTCGATGGTCCTGAACCGAACACGTAATGAAACCACAAAATTTAACCTTGATTATGTAAATATTTGTTAGCTCCTTGGTTGGTTCAGGGGCTTTTGCATACAATAGTCTTTCTTGTGTCGATTTAAAGGAAAATAGTTTCTTATTTTTAGCATCAATACCAAATTTTTGTGATCTTTTTTCAAAGGAAAATATTTTCATTCGTATAGCATTGCTATCAAATTTTTAATATTTTTCACTCAGAGATTCATAGGACCCACTAATGGGTTTTTGTTAAACATGTAACTAGGGTTGGATTTAGTCCAAATCCAGAAAGACGGAGGAAATAAACAACTTTCAACGTTTAAAGTATAGATGGATTTGGGATAATCATTACACCCAAATCATGTATCCTCCCAAATATTCCATTTGTACATCCTCTGCAGAAGATGTAGGGTGGAAGTTGTGTTTTAGTATTTTTATAATATTGATTATAATAATTAGTTTTAATAGTCATAGTTAATTAATTAGTGTTATCTTAATAAGTTATAATTATGATGTTTAATTAGTAGTAGAAAATTGATATTACTTAATTAAGATGAGCATATTTATTACATAATTAAGATGATCAACTCTAATTAAAGGTTAAGTGATAACTAAATAACAATTAATAATTATATAATAATATTAGTTTGTTATTTATTCATCTTGTTATTTTAATTATTTAACATAAATATAATTAAAACATAATGTAATTAAATACTTATTAATCTAAGTACATGATTAATTAGTACTTAATATTATTCTTATGTAATTATAATAATTAATTAGTAAATAAAATAATTAATTAATGCTGTTAATTATTTAATAAATAATTGTGTTAATACAAATATTAGTATTTAGTAATTATATTAATTTTTTAAAACAAAGTAAATATATACTATTACTATAATGCACTCCCTCATATTTCACTTCCCTACTTTCTTAACCTAACCCAACACATTTTGGAATTACAAGGGGAAAAGAAAGTGCATTGATTCCATACACTTTCCATCCATTGGAAGTGTTAATTCCAATCGTCCTCCACTTACCCCCACTTACCGTTTACTGCGGGCCCTAATGGAAGGTTCTGAATTTTTGAGAAATTTAAATTTACTAGCTAGCATGAAAAAGGTGGGCGAGTATATTTCTAAATTTGCTTTATCCTATGATTGAGGGCAAGGCTCTGCATGTGCTTCAGTATCCAACATACTTGTCTCGTCTATTGTTCCTAAATTTGCAAAGGGAAAGTTGTTTATTTATTTATTTTGCCCGAAGACTTCAGATTGAAGTGTGTGAATGGAAGGGTTATCCTTGATTTGTTTCCCCTAATTCAGATAAAATTTTGTCAAGATCATAAAGAAGCAGCTATAGAAAGATGCAACCAAAGGAGATGTTGATAGTTTGTTGCTCTTGTTTCCTCATCAGACCTTGATGATCTAGAGGACACTTCAAACATTTCTTAAGGACTAATGGAAGGAAACTCACTTTCAATCAGCCTGTATTTAGTTTTATGAATTAAGGTGGAGGAAGATATTTGGAAAGAGTACATAGGGTTAGATGCTAAAATAGAATTGGAGAGACTTTGGAATTTAAGGGTTTTAAATTAGTATGATGAAAATTGAGCATATGACATGCAACTTCAACTAGAAGTCAAAGATAAATGAAGGAGTAGTATGTAAGATAGACGAATAAGAGATACCTAGCTTCTTGTTGCTGTAGTAGCAGGCTGGAGGGGACCACCACAGCCTGGACAACTGAATATCTATACATGAACATCCATTACATAACAAAGGATTCTATGATTGATCATTTTCCATTACAAGGTTAACAAACCAGCAAGGGTGGTGGGAGAGGGTTCCATGATATAGGCCCTAGCTCATATTAATCATGGGTGTTATTGAGCTGATCTATTGTGAGCTGGTTTGAGCTTGACTCGCTAAAATGCTCACAAGATCAACTAAGAATATACTCGCTTAGTAAGAACCCAAGATTATGATTAGGAAAATTCGGCTTGTTAGGCTCGCATGCATGTTTCATTTGTATATTTTTATTACTATTTAGGCCTGGTTTTGGATTGCTGCTGCTTTTTGTAAAGCTTTTCAAAAAAACATCAGAAGCAGCTTTTGAATAGCCTCCCACATAGTTTCAAAACTCAAAAGTTGTCCCAAGATTGGACTAGCTTTTCAAAAATAAATAAATAAATTATAAGCTGTTGTTACCAAACAACTTTTAGGGTTGCTTTAAAAAAAAGCATAAGCAGCTATGATAAGCAATCCCAAATGCAGCCTTAGTGTGTGATAAGCCTTATACGTGACTGACTTCTACTATGGCATCAATAGTTTAATTAGTGTACCTGCAATTTGGACATACTCAAAAAATAATCTACAAGTCATTTTATAGACATAGATGGTGAAAGACAAGGTTAAAGCTTCATATTTTAATTAGTGCATCGGCAATTTGATATGGTAGTGCCACATAATTATTATAAGACCACATACACTTACATTCAAAGGGTGTAAACGTAGGAAGATCTTCAATCATATAAATAAGAATGATAGATGTGATTGATTGTTAGGTAAGCAGAGCAAGTTCCAACAGGAGCTCAGCTCAGATATTGATGAGGACAACACCTTTCTAGTTTCTAGATGGGGGAGAGGGGGTTAAGTGGTAAATCATCAGCAGGGTTTGTGGCGATTCAGAGGTTTCTCTGTGGTCATGGAGATTTCTTTGTCCCTCGAAGTGTGAATGTGAAGGCTCTTTCACATGAGAGAGAATTGGATCATTGAACTATCTGACCCTCCTAAGGCTTTTATTATCGACTTTTGTTCCGACATGCAACAATAGCTGTGAAGAGGATGAGAGAAGTGAGTGCTTCGCTGATTTAGCACAGTTCTTTCTAGTTGTAGAATGGGAGATTGAAACAAGTCAACAACTATGTATCATATCCAGCAAGACAATGATTATGTTATGGCTTCACCGAAATCTTTAGGGTGACAAAGTGCTGTCATCATTTTCATCTTACTTCCTCGACATGTATCCGACACGATACTTCCTCGACACTCATGAGAATATAGTTCTCACATGTCTAGGTTCCAAAGGGGCATAAGAGATGGTCGAAAGCTCTCTTCTAAAAGGCGGCCGCCTAGGCGCTAGGTGCCGGGTGCCCACCTGGTCCCCCTTGATGTCCGACTATGCATGTTTTGGGGTTTTATAGATTTTTCTGCAATTTTTAGTAGATTTGTTTGGATTTTTTTTTTTGAACCGCCTAGATCTAGACGGCCGCCTAGGCACCCGCCTAGGCGGCTAGGCGCTAGGCGGAAGGTGCCCGCCCGACTAGCGCCCAACACTTTTCACAACCTTGGTCGGAAGTAAATCGATGTGGTTGTGATAGTAGGAAAAACATAATTGGGATATTAAAAAGTAACATTTCTGTTGAAGTTGGTCGCTTCTTAAGCTTTTTGGAACATCTTTACTAACAAAAACATGCATGAATATAGATATTATTAAGATCTTATATAAATGATATGTAATATGTATTTTAAAAATATCATATTCCGAATCCGTATCATGTCCGTATCCTGAATTCGTAATCCGTATCCTTTTCTGTGCAACCTAGAGTGTCATTATGACAAGCATTGACTACTTATCTTTGTTAATCACAATGACCCTAATTTTATATTCTGTTGCCACGTTTTGATCTACATTAACCATCGTATTTTATAGATTTCACATATCTAAATTTGATGCGATTTTGAAACATACTCTCTTCAGTTTAATTGTTTCCAATGTTTTATGGGCTGCTTGTTCCTTGGTGCTATAATGTAATATGCTTCCGTTCTTGTTCTTGCATCACATAAAACAGTTATCTAATGGCTCATTGTATGTAAGATAAACTTATTAATTATGAACTACCCTTAGTATTGGTGGAATTAAGTCCTGGATCTAAATCTCCTAAAAACCTTTTCGCTTGACCCCCACTCTCCCTCACACACACAACAACAACAAGAAAACCTCTATCCCAAGTTTTAGACTCAGATATATGAATCCTCATCTTCCATTCAGCTCCATTAAAGGCCATCTCCTCTGACATTAGCTAAAGCCATATCCTTCCTAACAGACGCAATCCAAGTTCCCGTAACTCTTAAATATATTCCTACTCCTAGCTATCGGAGCTCCTTAATTAATAACACATCACACCTCCTTCAATGCATCTAGTGGACTCCGCTAGACGTGCCCTAACCATCTCAAATGATTTTCTCTCATCTTGTGTGCAACGGACTCATCTTCCAGCTTTCCAACAACGTATTTATTTCTTGTCTTTTAATGCATTACCTCTCATCCATCTCAACTACGCTCAGTTTTTGGACATTTTTTTCTTAATTTTCCAAAACTCAGACCATAAAGCATGGCTGGATCTGTTGCTGTTGCATAGAATTTTCCTTCCAATTTTAAGGGTATACAACAATCATTAAACACTCATGTAGCACTCCTCCACTTCAACAATTCTGCTTTGATTCTAGGAGCAACAACCTTCTCAATTTCTCACACAAACACACTAAAAGTGGGAAGAAAACTGTTCCTGATTCAAAACATGCCACATTCATATTTATGTAGTCAAAACAAATGTGCGGGCTAAAGAACTGAATCAATCCCAAACAATGGGGACTAAAGGCTTGTTGTTGTCACTGTATCATCTTTAGTTGTCTAATGATAATGATTTACCTCTGCACTCAAAATAGGCATGACTACCCTATCAAATAATTCCATCACTATGATTGCCTTATGCTTAGACATGTCAATTTTTTTTATTTTATGTACATGCTCTGTATAATGCAATATCACCAGCAATTAGTGGTCTATGGAAGATTCTTTTGTTACATGATTATATATTTAAAGTGGTAATATTATTGTTAATTATTTAGTATATTTGTCTCGTGCCTCAGTTTGTTGGAGATGACCAATTGGTGGACACGTAGAGTGAGGCATTATCGCTTTAAAAGTAGTATTTCTGGAGAATTAGGAGACAATCAATGTTGTGGTTCTCGAGGACCATATTTGGTTCAATGTTTACATCAATTTCACTTCAATCATTGACAAGAGGATTCGCTAACTATGTATTTTGCAGATATAAGTTGCGGAATATAGAAGAGACGGAGGCGGCCAAAAAACTCTTGCAAGAGAAGCGACTGGTGGGTAGAACTAAATCAGAACTGAGTATTCCCTCAAGTTACAGTGCAGATTATTTTCAGCGTGGTCAAGACTATGCCGAAAAACTTCGGAGAGGTTAGTTATACATGTCTTGTGCTCTTTTCTCCCTTCGTCTGCTTATAATTGTATAGTCCTAGGAAATGAGAGGGTAGATGTGTTTCTTTAGAAATCGGAATAACTGGTGGTTCTAAATACTATGCACAGATTTTGTATATTTCAGTTCATTACAGAAAGGGGTTAATCCTATGAAATTGTGTCTCGATCTTTTACAAGTCTAATACTTTTCTGTGAACAAGTGGCCTTTTCAATGGTGGCTAGGAGCTGAGTACTACACTAGTGCATGCATGAACAAGAAGTATTTGGATGTATGTATTAAAAGTATATTTTATGATTACTAACCTGAAGAATCATCGGAAATGTAATTATTGAAATGTGCACGATCTATTTGAAATTTTCACTTTACCCTTTGAGTTGGTAAATTAAATAACTGACATAATTGAGATGAAAGATCAAGAAGTGGTAATGGCTCATTGTGTAGAATATCTGAAGAGCAGCAGCAGTTAACATATTGGAGAAAAAGTAGTGTTGACTATACAATGTACAAGGTTGAGAGAATATATATATATATATATATATATATATATATATATATATATATATATATATAGCCAATGACCTCTAGCTCAAGTGGTTAGAGTGAGGCATCTCTCTCTCATCGGTTGCATGTTCGAGCAACGAGAGGAGCACATTTAATGCAATGTTAGGAATTAATGTGTGGGCAACCAGAGTGTAGGCCGGTTGCGAGTGCGATGCGGGTGTGATACAAGTGCGATGTAGGTGCGGGCCTTCGGACTGCGAGTGTGGCGTTCGGGCAGAGTTTGTTGGCCGTCGGACCAGGAGTCTGTAACACAATTACCTATATATATATATATATATTTTTTTTTTTTGGGAATAAGGGTAAATTTTATTCCACGCAGAACTCAGTAAAAGTGTTACAGTACACAATCTCACATCTCTCTCACCCCGGTTAAGGGGCCATTATAGATACATCGAATTCTAAATTATTTAGAAGTCCAACGAGAGGGGTAATCAGTCCCTCAAATATACGTCTGTTACGCTCCCTCCAGACGTGCCAGACTGATGCTGCAAGACGAACTCTGGCCATCCTAGCCCAACCAAGCTCCATACCTCGATGATCCCTAATCCAAGAGGATCTCCCGTATATCTCTGGCCCTGCCAACACCTCCCAGCGACCTCGTGCATTGCTCAGACCAGATATGCCAAGTCACCGGACACTCAAAGAAGAGGTGGCCAATAGATTCAGCCGCCGATGAACATAGTACACACTTCGGGTCTGGGATCTGCACCCCAAACCTGATGAGCCTGTCCCTCGTCATCAACCTGCCAAGCAGCAGCTTGTATGCACATAACTGTATTTTTCGGGCAATCCCCTTTCCCCAGATAAAATCGAACTCTGCAATCCTGTCATGTGGTGTCATGACCAGATTGTAACAACTCTTGAAGTGGAAGGGGCCTGGCCCACCATCCATCCCAGGAGCAGCCCAACTCCAGGAATCTGCATGCTGGCTAGCATCAATGGTGATCCGGCGAATCTCCTCTCCAAACTGAGCAGTATACCGATAGTCCTCAGGCCGCCAGATGCCATCCCGGATAATCAGATTGTACTTCAGCCCTCTACTCGCCTCTCTGCTCATCTGTGCTCCCAAGGTTTCCAGGAGGGAACCATTACCCATCTACGGATCGAGCCAAAGATCAGTGTTAGCCCCATCTTTCATGATCCTGCATATAGTGGACTGAAGAACCGATCTGCATCAAAGAATAGTCTTAAAAGGAACAGAGAAATTGTTATCAATCCTACAGGACCAGAAATTAATCCGCCTCAAGTATCTGCTAGCCATCCAATCTGCCCAAAGAGAGCCACCTTTGATGAACTGCCAAGCCATCTTCACCCCAGATGCCTCCCTAACCGCAAGAAGTGGTCTCAACCCCACTCCTCCTTCCTCCCTAGGTCGGCAGAGTTGCTCCCATGCTATCGCATGCATACCTCCTCGCCAGATAAAATTGGCGCATATGCTCTCCACCTTCCGGACGGTGGCCACCGGAATCTTTATCGACTGCAACCAGAACATAGCAATGTCCGAAATGACCGACCTCACTAGCTCAATGCGGCCCCCAAAAGATAGTCCAGCTGCCTGTCAGCCTTCCACTCTCCTTTGAGCAAACTCCACCAGGCTTTGGCAGTCTTGATCCCTAGCATAATTCACCGTCAGAGGTACCCCCAGATACTTAACCGGTAGTTCACCTTTCTCCACTCCCAGCGCAAAAGCCCTTTCCTCCTTGAGTGAGCAAGTCGAATTGAAGTAAACCCTGCTCTTCTCCCTATTCAGCTGAAGCCCAGACAGTCGCCCAAACTCTTCCATAATATCTGAACGCGCACGCATCCCCCGCATAGAAGGCTGAAGAAGCACCAAGAGGTCGTCAGCATAAATCAAGTGGGACACCATCGGATTTACCAGCCTGAAGAGGGACAATCTTCCTACTATGCACCGCCAGGTCCATCAGGCAAGTGAAGTACTCCATCACTAGAGTGAACAGATACGGAGAGAGGGGATCCCCCTGCCGAAGACCCCTGTTGCTCCTGAAGAAACCATAAGGAGTACCTTGGATGAGAACCGAAAAAGTGGGGGAGCAGATGCATTCCCTCACCCTCGCTACCCACATCACATCAAACTCCATGGCTAGCATAAGGTGGCAGAGGAAGTTTCTGTTGACAGTGTCGTACGCTTTCCTCAGATCCAGCTTCACACAGGCCTTCATCCCCCCTGGCTTGTTGAAATCTCTGACCATCTCATGAGCAAGCAGACTGTGCTCAGCAATCGAGCGACCCTTAAAATTACCTCTCTCTCTCTCTCTCTCTATATATATATATATATATATATATATATATATATATAAGATGGCGATTCACGAGCGACTCTCGGACGACGGCGACCTGGAATCTCAAGCTAGGGCTTCCCCCCCCCCCCCCGGGGCCACCGGACCCCCTCGCCTGTCACGCCCCGCTCCCGTAGGAGCGATCGTCCTCGCTAAGGCGTGATGCCGCACGAGCCTAGATTGCGCTCGTGCTAGGCAATTCCATAACGGCCGATTCCATCGGCGGCGACGGGGTCGTCGCACATAAGTCCCAAGCAGAACATTGAATACATTGCAGCGGAATTTAAAGAAGAACACATGAACACAAGTGATTCAAAAGAATCTCTTTATTGATATTGAATACAAGATTACATTTGTGGGCGCAAGGCCAAATTACAATGTCTCTCGTGCTCACTTTTCTCTCATTTACAAGTCACTCTGCTCTCTCTCATCTCTCGATACAATACTTGAATCCAGCGGAAGCTTCGGAAGGCGATGTCCATACATTATGTCATGTATAAGTCTTCAATCCACGCGGCCGCACGCTTCGAATCGCCAAGGAACTCCGTGCCTCGACGCATCCAAGCGAGCTCCGCGCCACGAGCTTCTACCTGTGCCTGCACATGAAACACTGTGTGGGTGTCAGTACCACTGTACTGGTGGAGTGAGCTCCTCGCCCACCCATAGAAAACCAACACGTTTCATTTACTTTGTGCAACATAAACCCTTTTACGATTGTCTTTCTAGTCTTGCCTTAGGATCAGTTTTAGGACCGACGCCTTGGCGCAACTTGTGTATCAGAACCATCCCGTGCTTGTAATGTCAACGTTAACTCATTCCTTGCCTCTAGACCCCTTCTTGTGCCAACAACGTAACCTATCAAGTCGTGTTTGCCTTACGGCCAAAATCAGGGACGCAACTACACGATAGACTTCATTTCCGTGTGACCGTGCTATCGTACTGATAACATCCTTATCCTCAAGTCTCGAAACCTTGTCGTTTTCTTACAATGTCAACATATCGACTCAGACTTGTCTTGTGACAACGCGGCCGTGCCTCGTATTTGAGGTCGTGCCCAGCAACTCGACATAACTTTCAACCAACTTGCCCTACGGCCCTTCTCGACTTTACACTCGACGCCACAACTCGTGCCGAAGCACAACGCCTACGTTGATACCCAATCTTAGGCCCAACATTATGTTTTTAACTTGTACACACACCTTCAACTCGACTCCTTGATATAGCGCACTCAATACTCGACTAAATCCAAAGGCACACTCGTGGATTGTCGCCGCCATGCCAACATCTATATGAACTTGGTCACTAGCACGACAAGCTATATTGGACCTCCATTGGATATTAGGGTACGTTCGTATATAACGAGGCGCGAACTCGCCGAATTTCCCCTAATACCCGCTCTACGGCGCACCCCTTGGGTAGGTCGCACCCCGTCCAAGGGTCCCGTAGGCACGTGTTCCTCCTAGGCCAGATCAGTCCCGTGGCCGTGGCAACTGTCTGAGGAACAAAATCAAAACCCTTGTGCACCGGTACACAAGTTGTCCAATGACCATGCAGACTCGACCCACTTCCTCATTTCTGGACCGTTTCATACTTCTCAACGTGGATAGGAACGCGAGAGTCCCGACCGAGGGACCGCCTCGAACTACTTAACGTGGATAGGAACGCGAGACTCCCGACCGAGGGACCGCCTCGAACTACTTAACGTGGATAGGAACGCGAGACTCCCAACCGAGGGGCCGCCTCGAACTTCTTTGAACTCGAGGGAACGACTACTACGTAGCCTTCCAACTTAACTTAAACCAAACGTGTTCCTTAAATGCCATAGACCGTGGCTAACTTTCCAATAAACCAACCGTGGCTCGTGCCTCTAAACCGACTCGTGTTCTACGCAACGCTATCGCCCAAGTCATACTTCATATGATGGGCGTTGGGGTCGTGGGACTATTTATCTTGACAACCGCAGAATGAGCGGGACAACACGTAGAATAACTTAGGTCGACCGGCATAACTTTGCCTAACCCACTCAAGCCTACAACATAACCCAAGGGACGAGCAAAGGCTATGCCAAGCCTTGCGGGACAGGACCGTGCATGCTTTAGCAAGCATTTGTGCGGGCGACGCCTATGACTTAGGCTAACTCTCAGCTTTTGCGCCGAAGACCAACTTTCCTTCTCCCAAGCCACGGGACGAAGGACCGAGTGTCATTTTCAAAGCACGCCGTGCACCAACTCTAAGCCGACCGTGGGACGTTTTCCATGTTCTAACTCGATTCAAACCGTCGGGATTATTCCCTTAACTATGTGGATGCGTAGCTTTTATTATCAAGCCTAACTTGTGCAAGTTGAAAAACACGATTTATTATGTGAAGGCAAATATGAGGAGAGTTCACCGAAACTACCCCACCTGAGCGATGTCTCCGAGCAAGCCGCTGCAAGGCTAAGTCTGAACGCCGTCGGCGTTTCGATTCCTCCGATTGACTTTGCGGGACGGGGCACTACATCATACACCACTCAGAACAAGTCTCGTCCTCGAGACTTTCCTGAAGGCAAGCCATCCTACCATTTCTATGGCCAAGACTTAATCGTATGCACACACCTACGCGTTCCTTCGATTTCGAGCCACGCTCGCACTATCATCAATCTTTCCTTTAACACGATTTCAAGACCTCGACACTCTCGTTCCCTAAGTCATACTCGAACTCAACGTATCACTTGGTTGGATCGTGCACGCATTCCAAGCGTCCCCAAAATACATGCATTCAGCCAAGCCGTATGATAGAGAATTTGTCATTCTCACTCGAGTCGCATCGTGCACATACCCAAGCGTCCCTGAAATATATGCATGTCAGCCGAATCTCGTGAGCAGGGTTTCCTATATTCGTGATTCAGGCTATCCATGCATGCCAATCCTCAAGATCAATCCTTTGATTGTAACTTTTGCAACAGGGACGTCTCGCCTAACCGCTAGGCCAATCTTTGCGAGGCTAAGTCAATGTCAGGATTGGAATCATAGTTCCCCAACAATAATGCCAACACTGACCCCAATCCTAGGGTCAAACCAAAGTCGATCATACGGGGTTTTCTACCCAAGCTCGCGTCACTCAGATTTCTAAACATCGAGCACGATCACCTAATTCGCATCAATGCGTTCGTTGCGCAGAATTCAAATTCGTTCAATCACCAATTCTAACCAATTCATGTATTCGATCAAGAGGTCATCAAGCTCGACAATACGTTGCGCCCCAATCTCACGCGAGTCCGATAATACACGGTGGTTCATGAATCACCATGCGACGCTCCCGCGGAATAATCATTCTCATCGGGGCGTAACTCTTGTTTGAGTTTAGACTCATTCATTCTCGATACACGGATTGGACCTACTCAATCCTCAAGTTAAATCGACAAGCACACCAATTCAATCTCGAGTCCATCTTCGCGTCAAACCACAAGTCGAAGCACAAATTGTCGCACCGTACAAGTTCGACCACTCCCGCTGTATGAATCACCATACCAGCGCTCACGCAGAGTGATCGCCCAAATCGGCGTGACGCATGTGCGAGGCTGGAGTAGCGCTCGCATAAGACAAGAACGTCAACGTTGTGGTTATCGACAAAGCGAATCCAAACATTCCAGTTTCCATCCAAGCCAAGTTCGATAGTTCGATCGTCATTCGTTCAACTTAGAAAATCCTCGAGCCAAGTCCATCTTTTCCTCGACACATTTTAACATCTCGATTATAACATCCATCGGAACAATGACATTTGCACGATCGTCATTTGCCGAGTCAGAGTACCCCCAAGTTATCGCATATCGATCTTTGATACGCCTCAATACCATCGACGATGTGCGTAACCTGACGATCTTCCTTTGCAACCAATTTCGAGTCGTGCGTTGATACTGTTGTCCGAGTTGGATATTCCATAATCTTCTCAATATTCAAGATCAAGTTCAGTCGCTTTTCCTCAAGCTCGTTTCAAGATCGTTATTCAAAACTCAAGTCACATTTCAGTTGCATCAATCCGATATCGCACGCGCGATCCTCTATGTTTCCTCGATCAAGACCATTCATTTTCATTCATCGTTCCGAATCGTTTTCTAACTCGCGTTGCTCATTCACAAGTTGTCCGAACGAGATGCTCGTTCGGGACATTCGAAGTCACGACCAACTAAGCGTGACGCGTTCTAAGGCTTTGCGCGATCGCATCGCCTCGCCGACATACTCGTAATCCTCAATATTCACTCGAACAATTTCCAAGACAAACCATACACCACTCGGATTCGAGGCACTCGACTAGTCGTCGACACTCATTCTTATTCTTCTCCGAACCTATCACATACACCACTCGGATTCAAGCTATACGATCTAGTTCTCAATCACATTCGCGTCATTCGCTAAGACATCCTTCAGATTCGTTCGACGAATCACTAGCGTAGTCGCTCGCGTCGTATCGACGCACTAAGTCGTTCGTACTATTTCCTCAAAATCCAAATCAATCTTCCGTGTACGCCTAAGCGTTAGTCCGATAGCGTTCCTATCGATAGACACTCTAAGTATATCTCCGTTTCCGACCGAGCGGTACTTGATATCGCTCGCAACTCGTTTGCACCAAGGGTCGAGGTGCGCGACGCGAAACACAACTTAGCCCAAAGGCCGTGTGTGCATAGCCATCCCATGCGGACTATATTCCGAGTTTGCACGCTCAATTGCTAGAATCGACGTTGGACTAATTAGGCATGCATGCGACTTGCTAAGGTCGACGTAGGACTATTCGAGCATACGCAGGACTTGCTAACATTAGCACATGTTTTCTATCGAGTCAAGTTTGCAACGTTCGGCACAAAGGCCCTATCGACGCATTTGGCAACGGCCTACCGATGCGTTAGATTGAACGCTTGTACGAGCTTTCGAAAATATTTAGACTTATTGTATGGACATGCCGAGGGACATTTGAGAGAGAGCGCACCAACGATAACAACTTGCGGAAGCAACAGAGTTTTGCGGAAACATCGAAGTTAAAGAATTCAATCGACGGTCCAAGGACGTAAAGCCGTGCTCTGATACCATTATGTCACGTCCCGCTCCCGTAGGAGCGATCGTCCTCGCTAAGGCGTGATGCCGCACGAGCCTAGATTGCGCTCGTGCTAGGCAATTCCATAACGGCCGATTCCATCGGCGGCGACGGGGTCGTCGCACAGAAGTCCCAAGCAGAACATTGAATACATTGCAGCGGAATTTAAAGAAGAACACATGAACACAAGTGATTCAAAAGAATCTCTTTATTGATATTGAATACAAGATTACATTTGTGGGCGCAAGGCCAAATTACAATGTCTCTCGTACTCACTTTTCTCTCATTTACAAGTCACTCTGCTCTCTCTCATCTCTCGATACAATACTTGAATCCAGCGGAAGCTTCGGAAGGCGATGTCCATACATTATGTCCTGTATAAGTCTTCAATCCACGCGGCCGTACGCTTCGAATCGCCAAGGAACTCCGTGCCTCGACGCATCCAAGCGAGCTCCGCGCCACGAGCTTCTACCTGTGCCTGCACATGAAACACTGTGTGGGTGTCAGTACCACTGTACTGGTGGAGTGAGCTCCTCGCCCACCCATATAAAACCAACACGTTTTATTTACTTTGTGCAACATAAACCCTTTTACGATTGTCTTTCTAGTCTTGCCTTAGGATCAGTTTTAGGACCGACGCCTTGGCGCAACTTGTGTATCAGAACCATCCCGTGCTTGTAATGTCAACGTTAACTCATTCCTTACCTCTAGACCCTTCTTGTGCCAACAACGTAACCTATCAAGTCGTGTTTGGCTTACGGCCAAAATCAGGGACGCAACTACACGATAGACTTCATTTCCGTGTGACCGTGCTATCGTACTGATAACATCCTTATCCTCAAGTCTCGAAACCTTGTCGTTTTCTTACAATGTCAACATATTGACTCAGACTTGTCTTGTGACAACGCGGCCGTGCCTCGTATTTGAGGTCGTGCCCAGCAACTCGACATAACTTTCAACCAACTTGTCCTACGGCCCTTCTCGACTTTACACTCGACGCCACAACTCGTGCCGAAGCACAACGCCTACGTTGATACCCAATCTTAGGCCCAACATTATGTTTTTAACTTGTACACACACCTTCAACTCGACTCCTTGATATAGCGCACTCAATACTCGACTAAATCCAAAGGCACACTCGTGGATTGTCGCCGCCATGCCAACATCTATATGAACTTGGTCACTAGCACGACAAGCTATATTGGACCTCCATTGGATATTTGGGTACGTTCGTATATAACGACGCGCGAACTCGCCGAATTTCTCCTAATACCCGCTCTACGGCGCACCCCTTGGGTAGGTCGCACCCCGTCCAAGGGTCCCGTAGGCACGTGTTCCTCCTAGGCCAGATCAGTCCCGTGGCCGCGGCAACTGTCTGAGGAACAAAATCAAAACCCTTGTGCACCGGTACACAAGTTGTCCAATGACCATGCAGACTCGACCCACTTCCTCATTTCTGGACCGTTTCATACTTCTCAACGTGGATAGGAACGCGAGACTCCCGACCGAGGGACCGCCTCGAACTACTTAACGTGGATAGGAACGCGAGACTCCCGACCGAGGGACCGCCTCGAACTACTTAACGTGGATAGGAACGCGAGACTCCCGACCGAGGGGCCGCCTCGAACTTCTTTGAACTCGAGGGAACGACTACTACGTAGCCTTCCAACTTAACTTAAACCAAACGTGTTCCTTAAATGCCATAGACCGTGGCTAACTTTCCAATAAACCAACCGTGGCTCGTGCCTCTAAACCGACTCGTGTTCTACGCAACGCTATCGCCCAAGTCATACTTCATATGATGGGCGTTGGGGTCGTGGGACTATTTATCTTGACAACCGCAGAATGAGCGGGACAGCACGTAGAATAACTTAGGTCGACCGGCATAACTTTGCCTAACCCACTCAAGCCTATAACATAACCCAAGGGACGAGCAAAGGCTATGCCAAGCCTTGCGGGACAGGACCGTGCATGCTTTAGCAAGCATTTGTGCGGGCGACGCCTATGACTTAGGCTAACTCTCAGCTTTTGCGCCGAAGACCAACTTTCCTTCTCCCAAGCCACGGGACGAAGGACCGAGTGTCATTTTCAAAGCACGCCGTGCACCAACTCTAAGCCGACCGTGGGACGTTTTTCATGTTCTAACTCGATTCAAACCGTCGGAATTATTCCCTTAGCTATGTGGATGCGTAGCTTTTATTATCAAGCCTAACTTGTGCAAGTTGAAAAACACGATTTATTATGTGAAGGCAAAGATGAGGAGAGTTCACCGAAACTACCCCACCTGAGCGATGTCTCCGAGCAAGCCGCTGCAAGGCTAAGTCTGAACGCCGTCGGCGTTTCGATTCCTCCGATTGACTTTGCGGGACGGGGCACTACATCGCCGGCGGGGGGGGGAGGAAGATCGGAAAGAAGGGGGGGCCGGGCAGCCCCCCAGACCGGCGGCAGCGCCCCCCCAGGCCAGGGGGGGCAGGATCTGCAGCGGGAGGGTCGGGCGGACCCCCCCAACTGGCTGACGCCAGCGGCACCCCCCAGGCGGTGGGGGGGGGGGGCGGGATCATCTGTGGGGGGGGGGGGTCAGGCGGACCCCCCCGGTCAGTCGCCGGCGGCAACGCCCCCGTAGGCGGCAGTGGGGGTGCTGGATCGGATGTGGAGGGGTCGGGCGGACCCCCCGGAGCGGCAGGCGGTGGCGTATTCCCCGACGGTGGGGGGGACGGGAGTGACGGGTTCGTTGACGGCAGATCCGACTTGGGGATCAGATGGGGTTCGGATCTTGCGGGGTGGCCCTAATGCCCCGACTTTCGAATTTGGAGCAGGATCTGGTTCCCAGAGGGGGCAGATGGAGGGGGGAGGATGGACTACGGTTACACGTCGTCGTGTGGCAAAGACCGGCGGGAAGGTTGGAGGAGAACATGGCCATATTAGGGATCGCCACCCGGCGGAGAGACGACAGGGAGGTTCAGGGGCGCGGTCATCGGCTCGTGGCCCTGTGACGGCTGCCGGGAGATCAGTAGGCTGGCGGCCCAAGGCGACCTCGGCGAATAAGGGGAAGAGCAAGGCGTTGGACCTCGGCGGTCAAGGGTCGGGGCCTGTCCCTCCGGAGGGTGTCCCCAGGCCACAGGGGGCGTCCCTTCGCCCGGCTGGACGGTCTTGGGCAGACATCTGCAAACCTGTAGGGCCGAAGACTCCCACATCGATGGAGTATGTTGTAACTCCCAAAAATCATATTGGATAAATTTTGAGATTTTTCTAATTTTTTTTGAATTTAAATATTGTTTCTTACAAAAACCTAATTTCGATTAAAATGAATTTCGAATTTTCCTCAACTTGAAAAGTATTTTTAATACCAAATTGCGTATTTCAGATGAATTGCAATATTGTTAATGTTATTAATATTGATTAAGTTGTAATTAATTATTAACTGTTAATTATGCCAAATGATTAATTATTATTTTCGGATTTTATTAATATACAATTTTATTGAGAAAACAGTGACTATTTTCATTAACAGTTGGTAAATTGTAATCTGTTGGATAATTTGTTTAAAACTGTGGAGGAAAATGTTTTGGTTTTGGTATTTGGAAATCTGTTTCAATTTCGAATTTTGAAATCTGTTGGAATTATTGGAGGCAAAACCTGATTTCAAAAATTGTTATTTTTGAATTCTGTTATTCTGTTAGAACTATTCTAATTACCCTCAGATCTGCTTTTATTTACTGCTTTGCCACTAAGCTAAATACCCCTAGATCTACAGTTATTTACACCTCTGCCACTGACTTATTACACTATAAATAATATTAAATTATTACACACTTTTCAATGTTCTGACACACACACTCTTTCTCTCTCTACACGTCACCCTCACACTCTCTCTCTCTACACGTCACCTCTCTCTCTCTCCTCTCTGTGCTCGAGAGCACCGCCGCTGGCCGATCCCGGCCATCGACCACCGCGCCCTCGCCGGAACGTCGCCCAGCTCGCCGTCACGCCATCTGTGCTGCCACTTCGGGACGAGCGCCACCGCCGCCTCGACTGCAGCGTCCATCTCGATTCTCGTGCTGCCGCTTCGCGCAGTGAGCCACCTTGGGCCGTGTGCACCGCCATACAGCGCTGCCTCGAGGACTGCGCCGCCATCAACGAGCTGCAGAGCCTCGACTGCAGTGCCGAGACTGCCTCCTCGTTCCTTGCGCACCGACGCTTCGAGTTTCGAGCCACCGCCATCACCGAGCAGCGCTACCTCGATCCCAGAGCTGAGTCGTCGAGTCACGTGCCACCGCCTCGTGGACGTGTCCGACTCTTCGATCCTCGAGCTCGCCGCCACCACCAGAGGTCAAGCCCGTCGTTCGTCGACGGCATGACTCGTCGAGCCACCGGGAGCCGCCGACCAGCCGATCTACTCGCCGCCGAGTCGCCAGATTCCGCCGTCACTTCGAAACTCGCCGAGTTCGTCGAAGCCATTCGCCGCAGCATCTCGTCGACGTGGATCGACGTCTCCGCCGGGCTGGTAAGCTTCTTATCGATCTCTCGACCTCTTGCTGGGCTCTTTTTCTTGTTTTCTTCGATTTAGGGTTGTAGCTTGGGGGATTTTTGACTAGGGTTTCTTTTTGGAGAAGAACCTAGATCTAGGGTTTCGACTGCCTAGAACTAGGGTTTCTCGCCGGAGAAGAAGGTGGGGTCGGCCAGAAGAAGAATAACCTAGAAGCTAGGGTTCACTTTGGACTAGGTTGAAGAAGAGCTCGGATTTGTTAGGGTTACAGTGAGGAAGAAGCTAGGGATGGGGCTAGTCGGCCGGAGTTGGGAAAAACTTAGGGTTAGGATTTTCTAGCCAGGGAAGATGGGGAAGGAGACGAGTGAGGGTGAGTAAGAGTGGGAGACTGGTTCGAAGGAGAAGGACAGGGTTGGTTCTGGTCGGTTGAAGAGGAGCACGGCTAGGGCTTCGGCCATGGAAGTTTTAGGGTTTCGGTTTTCCGGCCAGAGGAGGAAGACGGAGACGAAGGACTTTGGGTTAGGGTTTCGAGCTAGGCTAGACGGAACGGAGGAGGAAGACGAAGTGTGGGGGAAGAGACCGAGTTTCTCTCGCCGGAGCAGACGGAGAAGACGAAGGGGCAGACTTCGGCTGTCTGGAAAATTCTTTAGAATGGCTAAGGAGAGAGAAAGTCACCGGGATTATATGATAAGGGTTGGGTCGGGTCTTGGGCCATAGAGTATTGGCTGAGCTGTGGGCCAGTAAGGTCGGGTTTATTTAAACTGTTAAATTTTTGTTAACGTTAGCAGTGGAAGTAAGTACAGTGGGCTGGGAAAATGGCAGGGCCATTGGGCTTTAGTCCATTTGTTAATAATTATTTAATTCAGTTGTATAAATGATTTAGTAACAGGCCAGGCCGAGTTTAGACTGGGCTAGTTTAGTTGGGTTCAATATATGGATTAATAGTTTGCAGCCTTATTATTAATTGTTAATAACCTTAGTAATGTTTTAGTAAATTACTTTACAAAAAAATGTTTTCCTAATAAATATATATATTTAGCCCTTGTCAAATAAATGATTTTTCTATGGTTATATCCTTCTAAAAATAGTTATCTTGTTAGCATTAATGAATTAGTATTTATTCAAGTTAAAATAAATATTTGGTTTAATTTTGTTAATATTAATTACTAAAATATTTCTAACAAGTGTCCTATTATTTGCTAAAATGATTTCTTTATTAGATATAGCTTAAAGAATTATTTTGATAGGCTACGCTATATAGTTTCAAAAGCAGTATTAGCTTTTCTTGCCTATAATTATTATTAGTTAATATTGAATATTATTAATTGTTTTCTTTTAATTACTAATTGATAAATTAATAATTTCTTATAAAAAGTATTTTGTGACTTAAACTATTTTAAGGGTTATTAAACTATTTTCATAGTAAATAGTTAGATATTGGTTAGAAAGATATTAGATAGTTATTGTCATTATTCAAACCCTAATAAATTGTACAAAAATATTACCAGGTGATCATTTGCAACCATGCAGTACTACTCTCGTGCAACCAAACCGAGGCAAGTACACTGACTTGACTTGTACCTTGTTTTCTGTCTTACCTTCATGTGCCATGTTCTCATATCGGACACGAGATACACACGATTGTCTTATACCATTGTTCATTGCTTGTGCGTCATTGTTATTGCGGGATTGGAAGAAATATTAGCTTTTGTGTGACCACACCCAACATAGGTAATTGTGGATAGCCTAATCGTACACGTCACGTACGATGAAGCCGTACCTTGTAGAATTGACTCATTGACTCATTGCCTCATTGATTGATTGCTCCTAAGCCGGTCACACATTAGTTTTAATATTTCAAAATTGTCACAATTGCATATTGATTGTCGTGATTCATTGCCTTGTATATTGATAGCCGTGTTCATTGTCTAGCATATTGATTGTCGTCCATTGCCTGCAGTTTTACATTTCATTTCTGGTACCGCAGTTTCACTTTCATGTTCTAGTATTCTGGTATTCTAGTTTCACCTTGTACTCTGGATTACAGATTACATTGTATATTGTCTGGTCAGGGTTGTACTTTGCTCTTTTCCTGACAGGATCGTTGCAGGTGAGTGGGAGATTACATGGAGCTGGTGATTGCTTGGATATTGCAGCTTTTATTTTAGTTTATTTTTCTGGAGATTGTATTGTAGATATTTATTATTGTATATTATTTCATTTGACCGGATTTGTCTCCGGCTGATTTTGTACTAAACACTTGATGGATATTGGTGATTTTCTGGGAACGTTATAAAAGCTGTGTTGTTTACATTACATTGTGACTTGGAGTTTTCCTTAGTATTGTACAGCTTACTTCGTCGTGTCCATCGACGAAGGCTGGGCGTGTCCGACTCGTATTCGATTATTCGGGAGCGGGTCGTAATATATGTGCCGCCAATCAAGGCATGGAGGGGTTTCCGGGCCTCGTTTCCTGCGGAGGAGATAGAAAAGGTGACAGCATACTGGAAGAACACTTTGGTTTTGTACGTCCTAGGCAACAAGCCGTTCTACGGACAGATCCGGGGTTATGCTGCGCGAGTCTGGCAGCCTAAGGGGAGTATGGAGTTCTTTGCCCGCGAGAACGGCTTCTATTATGTGAAGTTCGGGCTTGCGGAGGATGTCGCTAGGATCCTCTAGGACGGTCCCTGGACGTTCGACGGCAGACTTATCATTCTAAAGGAATGGACCCCGGAGCTTCGATGTGAGAGGAAAGTTCTGAATGCCATACCTGTATGGATTCACTTTCCTGAGTTCCCTGTCCGGTTCTGGAGTATACCATTGCTGATGCGTCTGACGAGTTTGGTGGGCACCCCGATCAAGGCGGATGAAGCTACGGCCTTCCGGTCCAGGTTGATGTACGCCAGGATTTTTGTGGAGATTCGGGCTGGGGGGAGCTACCGAAGGTGGTGGAATATGAGATCCCTTCAGGAGAGGTGCTTACACAGAGGGTGGAATATGAATGGGTCCCACCTACCTGTTCACGCTGTTCCTGCTTTGGGCATCTGGCCAGTGCTTGTACGGCGGAAGGTCCTCAGGTGGAGCCTACTACTGTCCTGAGGGAGGCTCCAGACTCTCACAGTAACATGGATTACCGAGTTGACAGTGGTGAGGTCTTGGCGGGAGAGGATACCCGCCCAGCGAGTGATGGTGTGGATGAGCCTCATTGTCTCTACCCAGCTTGCATCCATGAGTAGGGCGTTGACCACTTGCCGGGGCAGAGTAGTATAGTTACCAGAGGCATGGTGGCGTTGGGGATCGAGGAGCGAGGTGGTGGCGGATCGGCTGAGGGGCAGGTTTACTGTAGGAAGAGACGTGTTGTAGGGCCGCTGAGTGATGGTCCCTCTAGGGAGGGGGGGCATCCTACTGACAGAGGGGAGGAGGTGTGCGTGGACAATCCTGCCTGGGCCTTGGTGCTCTCTCAGACCGTTCCCCAGCAGGCCATTCCGACTGGGATGGAGGAGGATCTAATAGCGACGGATGTGGCACACCCTCCAGGTGCCAATCCGGGTGTTTCCAGGGGACCCAACCTCATTAATTAATGGCTATTATTGCCTGGAATGTGAGGGGGACGTGTTCGATAGGGAGGTGGAGAGAGATTTGTGGGGTGCTTAACAGAGAGAAATGTGACATCTCTGTTCTATTAGAAACCAAGATCAAAGGTGATAAGACTCTTGTTCGGCGGATCCCATCCCATTGGGCCCAACTGCACAACCTGGATCTGTGTGACATGGCCAGAATCTGGGTAAGGTGGAACTCGAAGAGCTGGGATGGAGATTTGATTTTGATGACGGAGCAGTTGATTGCCATCTCCTTCTCGAACAAGGGCGGATTTCGGTTCCTTCTGGGGGCGGTCTACGGCCACAACGACAGACGGAGAAGGGAGTCCCTGTGGAGCGATATCTCCCGTGTCGCAGTCGCAGCAGATTCGTCGACTCTTCCTCTTCTTATGATCGGCGACTTCAATACCCTTCTGCACCGAGGGGAGAAGGTGGGCGGTCGGCCAGTTCCAGACTCTATCCTTTATGATTTTCAGAGATGCCTTCTCTAGGCGGGGCTCCAGGGATTGTCTCGCTCTGGGTTCATCTGGACTTGGCATAACAAAGCAGTTCGGAACATGGTTGCGTGTCAGCTTGATCGAGCTCTGGGCAATGGGGAATGGTTCCGGCATTTTCCAAACACTTCGACGGAGGGCCTGGCGGCTGGGACGAGCGATCATTCCCCCATCCGGGTTGGTTTCACTTCTCGGTCTCCGGAGAAGTCCCGCCCGTTCAGGTACAACAACAGTTGGTATCTCTCGGAGGGCTATCTGGAGGCGGTCTCAGAGGGGCTTACTAGCGGTCAGGAGGGGACGGCTCAGTTCCGCTTAGTTCGTCGTCTCAAGGCCACGAAGCAGGTTCTTCGGAGTTGGGTGAAGGGGTTGCCTAAGACTTCCTTAGAAGATAAGGAGGTGGAGTTGAGGGCTATCCAGCAAGACATGCAAGCTGACATGCTCAATGGGGACCTGGCGGCTAGAGAGAAGGAGCTGATCGAAGAAGTCAACATCTTGCGGCTGCAGAAGGAGATTAGCACGGCTCAGCGGACCAAATGCTCCTGGCTCAAGGACGGCGACCGGTGCTCCAAGTTCTTCTATGATGTCATCCGGACCAGGCAGCATAGGAATCACATCCACCAGCTTCTGGATGTGGATGGCAAGCTTGTGGGGGAGCCGGCTGCGATTCAGGGCGAGGCGGTCAGGTACTATACTGAGTTATATTTCCAGACTGACTACCTGTCTGTGTTCCCAGAGATAGTTACAAAGAGACTGGTGACTCCGTATGAGAATAGCATTCTCCTTGCTCCTGTGACATTGGAGGAGGTGGAAGCTATTGTCAAGAAGGCGGATCCCAACAAGGCTCCCGGTCCGGATGGATTTAACAGTGGGTTCTACAAACGCCATTGGGACACTCTGAAGCACAAGGTCTTGGAGGTAGTATCAAGAGTTCTTCACCAAAGGGAAGCTGCTGAAAGAGCTGAACCACACCTTCCTGACCTTGGTGCCAAAGAAGGAGGGAGCGCCAGCGCTGGCGGACTTCAGACCTATTGCATGCTGTAATTATCTTTATAAGATAATTACGCACCTTATGTGCCGGCGGATGGAGGGGATCATGCAGGACTTGGTATCCCCGAACCAGGCTGCGTTTATCAAGGGGAGGTCGATTGCTGAACACAGCCTCCTGGCTCATGAGATGGTGCGGGACTTTAGTAAACCCGGAGGGGAGAAGGCATGCGTGATACTGGACCTGCGGAAGGCCTATGACTTGGTCAATCGAGACTTCCTTTGCCATCTGATGTCAGCCATGGGTTTTGGGGACCACTGGGTTGCACTGATCCAGGAGTGCATCACGTCCCTCACTTTCTCTGTACTTATTCAGGGTATTCCTTATGGGTATTTCCAGAGCAATCGTGGACTTCGGCAAGGGGATCCCCTGTCTCCTTACCTGTTCACGCTTGTTATGAAATACTTCACATGCCTGATGGACCTGGCAGTGTACCGAGGGAGACTGGTCCCATTGTACCGGAGGGTGGATCCCCCAGTTACCCACCTCATATATGCTGATGATCTCTTGATGTTCATCCAGCCATCGATGGAGGGTATGCAGACACTTGCAGAGATTATGGGAGAGTTGCATTCCTTCTCGGGCCTCCAGTTGAACAGGAAGAAGAGCCGGGTGTACTTTAGTTCTCTATGTCCCCAGAAGGAGGAGCGGGCTGACGTGCTGGGTATCGAGAGGAGCGATCTTCCGGTGCGCTACTTAGGAGTACCCCTCACGGTCAATTATGCGCGGGATCAGGACTGCCATAGTTTGGTGGAGTATGTCCAGAGGAGAGTGGAAGGTTGGCAAGCCGCTGGATTGTCATTTGGAGGACGCATCGAGCTGGTCAGATCGGTGATTACGGCTGTAGCTCATTTCTGGCTGCAATCCATCCTCCTTCCTATTGCCACTATTAGGAAAGTGGATCGGATTTGTGCAGATTTCATTTGGCAGGGGGGGTTTGCATGCGATCTCCTTGGAGCAGCTCTGTCGACCCAGGAAGGAGGGAGGTGTGGGGCTTCGGCCGTTGCTGGAGATTAGGGAGGCCTCCGCGCTTAAGCTGGCTTGGAGGTTCATCAATGGGGGATCTCTCTGGGCTGACTGGATGCATAGCAGATACGTGAAGCAGGACAACTTTTGGACGTGTGCTACAGACAACAATCACTCAGTCACGTTCAAGACTGTCCTGAGGCACAGGGGGTTCTTAAATCTGCTATCAGGAAGGTCATGAAGGATGGGTCTGGAACAGACCTTTGGCGGGATCCTTGGATAGATCGACGCTCGCTATTGGACATCAGGGGGGTCCAGACACATCAGGAGGACAGGCGGGACCTGTCGTGCAGTCGGATCATTCGTGACGGGGAGTGGAGGCCGGAGTTGTATCGGTTTACCGGGGAGTTGAGTGGGATCATCAGTTCTATTGCCATTAATCCGGCTTTACCTGCAGATCGGTGGATTTGGGAGCCGGCAGGAGCTACTACGGGTACTGGGGAGTTCCAATTCCGGAGCTGCTACAACCTCATCCGGCGCACTTTTCTCATAGTGCTGACTATGATTTTGTATGGTGCAAAGGTCTGGCCAGGAAGATGCAGTTGTGTCTTTACAAGCTGCTACTGGGTCGGCTTTTGACTAGGGATCGTTTGAGTTCATTCGGAGTGCCAGTCCCAGATCCCAAGTGTGTGCTTTGTAGTCTGGGGCAAGAATCTATAAGACACATCTTCTTCGAGTGTGGCTTGACTTGGCAGATTTGGAAGGAGCAGAGTAGAGTGTTGGGAGGATGCGACTCCGGGAAGGGTATTAGGGACGTCATCACGGTGATCCGGGATAGTAGAGGTCGAGGAGAGGACTGGTTCCGGACTGCCAGAGTCCGTCTGGCTGCCTCAGTTTGACATGTCTGGCGGGAGCGAAACCGTCGGATATTTGAGGGACTGGTTACCCCCCCTGTGGGCATTCTCCATAACATCGAATTTGATGTAAATGCTATGGGGACCGGATGAGTGGGAGTCCCACTCTGATTGTATGTTGTACGATTATTGCTTTGCTTTGGAATAAAATTTACCTTTTTCCAAGAAGTTATATATCTTCTTATTTAAGATTAGGGAGTCAAGAAGTTATAAGCTTAGTGGGATGAGGACAGTTGGTACATATTCTTCATTTAATTGTATTTGTAAAATTTCATGCTCAAACATGTTAACTTTTTTTCTCGCAGATCATCCAGAATTGTACAAGAATGAAGGCAGACAAGGTAACGAAACTGGAGAGAAAGCAACAGAAAGCAACAACTCAGATATTGCAAGGCGGAGGCAGGCTGCGACAGATGAAGCTCATGCTTGAGCGTTTCAGTAAACGAGAACGAAATCGTGTTATGCGCAGATAGCATTAGATGTAAGTGCATAGCACTTTTATCATCATGAGACCAACCTTGATAGCTTTTTTGTAGCCTTGGATATCCCTATGCGGTTTTGGAAGTGCATATTGTTATTGCATGAAAGAAGTCATTGCGAGTTCATGGACATAACATCTCTTTTACTTTTAACACAACCTCTTATTATGACTTTCACTTATATTAATGAGTACATTGTCCATCCATTATAAGATTTGCGATTTTCTTTCTGATTATATCTGTACTCTCTTAAACTAGAAAGCTTCTAGATAAAGAGGTCAGATGAGAAATTTTGGTATACGCGGTCTCATTAAATGCCTATAGCACAAAGAACCAAACATTCAGTTAGAAAGACCATGCTCATATAGATTTATGTTTGACTTCCATGTGTTGTCAGAGTATAGTGCATGTGTGATTTCCTCCTTGCTAATAGGAATAATCTTCTCCTTTCCACTAATGACAACTTGAATCAAACACAAGTCCAAAATAGTATCCCTTTTTTCAAGCCATTGACGTTCTGGATCATGCAGGTTGAATTAGTGTCTCTCTTCTCTTGCAATGACTTATGTAGGAAAAAGCTTGGTCTATTCTTGTATGTATACTACACACCCTAACTTAATTTGCAATATAAAATATCATATTCTTGTGTTTGCAGTCACTTTGCACTTTGGAATATCATGTTTGTACTAAAAAGATTGTCATGGCATAAAGCAGAATTGAAAAATGATTATAGTTTGCCTTTTTGGCCTAGGCCAGGATATTGGATATATGGCCTTAATTTGGTGTCCTGGACAGAACTTCTAGTTCTTTAATCTTAAGGTCCGTATGTTAAGCACCTCTCTTTTGGACGTACCTTACCCATCTCTTGGTGGTTTCAAAGAATAGGCTGTTAGCCTGTTACAAGTTTACCATATATTTGCGTGGTATATAAACTAGAATTACACCACTCGTTATGTTCCATATAAGACCTTGCACTAGGTAAAAATCATCTTGACACATGCAAAAGCATAATTCTGCTAGTTCAATTATTCCTTGCCTTCACTTTACTAACTTAATTTTGTTTAATTCTTTGTGGGGACTATCTGAACTATGGTCTATTGGGTTTCCACTCCTGATCTTATTCTTATAAAAAGCTAGCCTACTTGAGATGCTGATTTCTTATCTTGAATTTGTTCTCCTTCAAATCAGTGTTAGCTCTCTAAAAGGCAGCATCTGATTTGTTCTTCAAAATATTACAAACCTATGTAGTACTTGTATGCTTCCTTTTCAAGAAAAATAGTGCAAATTAAGTTTGAGAATGAAAAGGAGGTAAAATAGAATATGGTAAAACACATCAAGCTTTGATTTAGTTCATCTTTGTAGATGTTTATGCGAAGCTAATACTGATTGGTGCACAGAAAACTGCACGACGAACATTTGTCAACCCTGCGTACCAGGTTTGCTTGCTCGGTCACAGAAGGACACTACTACCTCAGTAAGTTGTTATTCTTAGTAAATTTGTGAGAACAATTTCCAATTTGGGCCAAATTATAGTTTGGTATTGGCATCAGCTATCTGATTCTTATCCCAAGCACACTTTGGTGCTTAAAGCAATATTCTGTTTCCAATTTACTTCCACTAGAGAAGAATAGAGACCAACTTAATAATAATGGCCCACCATGACTTCCAAAAGAATATATTCTCTTTCTTATATACCATGGTATGTTGGTAACTTGAAAACTCCATACCAGCCATGCTCACCAAGTTTCTCGTCCTATCGAGAACCCTTCGTTTGAACCTGAAGACTGCCTTTCACAATCAAGTTTTTGTTGCATTCTCAATCTCCTGTGTCTTTCTTCTCTGTTTGCTGTGCCCTTTGATTTTAAGACTCCTTATCTACTTCTTTCCTCTCTTATTTTCAACTGCAGCATGTTTCATTGTAGTTTACTTGTTTGTAACATCAGAAAGACGAGAAGCAAGGGAGGTGTTCTTGTCTACGGAGGAAAGAGTGGACGGGGAATGTGTCAAGTTTATGATGAAGTGAACAGCAGCGGATATGATCATCACACCGAAGCTTGCTGTTTCCTGCTGAAGTCGAACGGTGAACATCCTGAGAATGGGTGGGAAAAAGAAGACGGGGAGAGGGCATATTTGCTGGGAAGTTGGATGTGGGGATGGGTAGTGCCGGCTTCTTTGACGAGGACGTGACCTCGTGCGAGGTAGATAGGCTGGCTGAAGGCGCGTGGAATTGCTACTTTGGAAGGAACTCGACATGGCACTACATGGGGAGTGTGTAAAGGAAATGTAAGCACAGATTTTTCATTTTTGTTTCCCTTTTGTTAACATGTTGTTTCTTTGATATTCGGAAGTCAGAAACTGATATCAGTTCTATTCGCTTTCTCACCTTACTCTTATTGGCAAGAATTTTTCTGTTGATGAGATTGGTTTGGATTCAGCATGCTGTCTATTCTATCATGGTCTGTGTTATTTGGGATGGCTCTGATGTGTCATATTTATACTATAAATGCCTGCACGAGCATACTAATGTCTCTGTACGATTTCATTGGAATCAACTGTTTCTCTTTTTCTTTTATTGCATGAATGAAGTGGTTATATCAAGTTCATCAATATAAAGAATTGCAGAAATTCGAGTCAATTTGCTCTGTTCCACATCCAGTGCAACAATTTTGTATGCATATAACAATGAGAAGATAAATTGTTGCCCCTTGATTGTCATTAGTAATATTTGTATTAATCCCTGTGTTTATTAATTTTTTTAACCTATTTCGGATGACAGTTTAATTTGGATTATAATTGACGATGAGAAGTGTTCTAATGTATTTCTTAAAGAAAAGTTATGTTTCAAGTCCTAAACCTTGGCCGACGATTTGTGTTATGCATATTTGGAATCAACTTTTGCCAAAAGCAATTTGTGCAAAGAGGCTACTTTAACTTATTTATGCGCATACAGTATGCTTAATATTTTTTTAGTACGTATTCATCATCGCGAATAGAAAAATGTAATCAAATCCACGGAATTGACTCAAATAGGCTATTTTTACCTATATGTGTGATTGAAACTTTGTCCAGTCTAATTTAAAAAAACTCTGCTGTGATGCTTCAGTATAGTAAATGAGTAATAGCATCTATGACCATAGATTATGGCTCATCTTATGTTGCACAATACACACGGATAATGCTAGAGATGTGATACGAAATTAGTCGAGTAAGACCGCCAAAATTATGACAGTCTGTAACGAATCAAAATTGCCAAAATTTGATGCTCCCTAACAATCAGTGTTGTGTTTTTAGTAAAGACCTTAATGTGGAAGGTTGGGAGTTTATCTACCATACATTTTTAGGCTAATTATAAGGGCACTCTAACTTTTGCATAGGACTAGTCCAATTTTTTCAGGATGATTAGGGTTAGGGTTCCTCCTCTCCTCCTCCTCCTCTTCTGCCTCCTCCTCCCCTCCGTCCCTCTCCTCTGCCTCCTCCTCCCCGCCTCCCCCTCCCCCGCCTCCGCCTCCCCCGCCTCCCACTCCCGTTCCAGAGTTCGATCGCGCCCTCGTGTCCCTCGTCGGCGTCTGCTCCCCCGCGTCTCTGCGGGCGTCCTCGCACCCGTTGTCACTCACATTTTCCGTTATACGTATTTTCATTATACGTGTACGGATTTCTGATATTTGTAGGTGGATCGTAGTTAGACTTGTCTTGCTTAGCTTAGTCTTGGTTTAATCTTGACCTGGATTATTTTGGGTTGGTTCAACATGTTGGCTTGGTTTGGTTTGAGATGGTTTGGGCTTAATATAAGTCAACCCCTCTCTCTCTCCTCCATTTATTTCTCATAACTTCTCCACCTTCTTCATTTACTCCTCTCCACCTATACCCAAGAGCCCTAGGCAAATGCAACTTGCTTCATGATGGATCTCAAATTTTATTGTTCCATTCTCTTCTTTACATGATTATAAGCCTCTTTGGAACTTAGAGTTTTTAATTTTTATGGGTGGATTCTTGCAGATCTAAGTTTGATGCATTTTCGTTTTGTTTTTGTTTTAATCTATCAAACTTGCTTGTTTTCAAAAACTAGTTATTCCATGTTGTAGGAATTTCGTTCTACCCCATTTTGACATTTGAAAGTCCTGATTTGGAGTTATTTTGACCGAGTTATGGTCATTTGAAGTTCATGAGTTCAATCAAGCATTTTATGCTGGTTGGAGAAAATGAACAGTGTGCGCGCGCGCTTTTTAGCACCGCGTCATCTAGGTTGTGCGCAACCTGGCACTGCCGCAACCTAGCTTGGTACAACCTAGCTTGGCACAACCTGGCTTGGCGCACTCTTGATAAGTAACAAGTAAACTTGATATGACATGTATAATTTTGATAGTGGCCCGTCGAGGCGCACTCCTGACAAGCAATCTTGACAAGTAACAAGTAACCTGACATGATATGATAATCTTGAACGCTGTTGTGACAGCCACCTTGACTTGCTAAGTAACTCTTGTCTTGACACCGTGGTTGATTTTCTTGATTGTGCATGTATAAGCTACTTGTCTCGTCTTGCATCATGTATAGGATACGAATTCTTGGTTACCACGGTCAGGGATTCATAATGAATCTGACTAGGTTAATGACTAGATTGATCAAGTAGTTCATATAGAGAGATTTTTCAGTTACAGGCGATCCCGTTATCCCAGCCACACCAGAAGGACTTGTAGCCTGCCGACGAGTAGGGCACATTTTCAGCTCACTATCATGTGGGGCACTTCTTGAAAACATAAGTACTGAAAGTACACCAGTGAGCTTGATAACTCTTGTAACTAATAAATCTCTCGCCTGGATAACCTAGATAGCTGCAGGACTTGTGACTGCGGGAACATCTCATTGCATCTTGCTAGTAACTAGGCTTGTGATAACCCTAGTTAGTTAAATTATCAACCGTACTCTTTGATTGGCCGTGAATGATAGATGCAGTCCAGTCTAGTCTTGTCTAATCGATGCCAGTCTATGATTACTTCATCGCATGCTTGCTTATGCTTTACTCTTGTCGATAATTGGTTGGAAACTAAGCTCTGTTCAGGTGAAGGGTTACAACCCCGGTCCTTGTTTGGTTTACGGGTTGTAACTTGGCTACCAGAATAGTGTCACGACCCGCACCCGCTTTTCGGATACGAGGCGTGTCCAAGTCCAGTCTACGCCGCAGAATCGACGGTAGAACACTGTCTAATACATAAACAAGTCACGGAATCTAACAAGGCAGTCTAGATCTCATCCACAGAAATATGACACAATCAACTGAATATAGAATAATAATATGTAAAACGAAGTATCAAGCTCATCATGAATCCAGGTCACGTCCGATGGACACAAATCCACTACCAGTAGACGGAATAAAATAGTACATGAAATGAAATATCTGAGTCAAACTACTAATCATCAAAGTACCCTCGTCTGCAGTGGCACCATGGTCCAATGATGGCTCAAACCCGCTCGCGTGCACCTGGCTCAATACTCGACTAAACCTGAAGAGATCATCAGGTCCTCAGAGGACTAGCAAGATACATAATATACAAGCATTTCTAATAGTTCAACATGCATGAAAGATATCCAGGATATAACAGGAAAAACTAAACAATCCCGAGACATGAATGTGTGAACAACTACGTATAAATGAACTGCTGGAAAACAAGTAAATAAGAGATCAATAGAATGCCAACCCTCGCCCCGAATGTGGACTCGCAGGTCAGTTTCAAGACAAGTCACTCTTGTCCCGTGTGTGAACTCGCAGGTGCAACGGACAACCCTCGCCCTGTGTGTGGACTCGCAGGTTGTAAACAATCAAAATAATGAAAATAACAGTTCAATCTATAACGTGATCGTCCTACGATACAACTCAAACCAGTACAAGTGAAAAGTAAGTCCGATAAAGCTACAAGGCTAACTGTGAGCAATGATGAAGCACATGTCAGCAATCAACTGAATAATGAAAGCAGATAAGCATGTAGATAAAGTTGTAACGAAAGACAAGGTATACTTGCCTGTGGTCCTGAGCTGCTGGTATGAATCGAGCACGGAGTCAAAAGTCCAAATAACCTATTTTTTGTGTTAACAGATGCGATATGGAAGTAAGGACAATTCTAATATCTCTTCTTTTAGTCTCATAAGCACCCTTTACACACTTGGCTACCTACCACAGTCTCTACCAGTACTACCCTTTACTGCTATTTACCTATTTTAAACTTGTCACGACCCGCACACGCTTTTCGGATACGAGACATTTTCAAGTCCAGCCTACGTCGCAGTTGGCGGTAGAACGCTGTCTAGTACATAAATAAGTCACAGAATCTAACAAGGCAGTCTAGATCTCATCCACAGAAATATGACACAGTCAACTGAATATAGAATGATAATATAAAATGAAGTATCAAGCTCATCATGAATCCTGGTCACGTCCGGTGGACACAAATCCACTACCAGTAGACGGAATAAAATAGTACATGAAATGGAAATAACTGAGTCAAACCACTAATCATCAAAGTACCCTCGTCTGCAGTGGCACCGTGGTCCAATGATAGCTCAAACCTGCTCACGTGCACCTGGCTCAATACTCAGCTAAACCTGAAGAGATCATCAGGTCCTCGGAGGACTAGCAAGATACATAATATACAAGCCTTTCTAACAGTTTAACATGCATGAAAGAAATCCAGGATATAGACAGGAAAAACTAAACAATGCGAGACATGAATGTATGAACAACTACGTATAAATGAACTGCTGAAAACAAGTAAACAAGAGATCAATGGAATGCCAACCCTCGCCCCGAATGTGGACTCGCAGGTCAGTTTAAGATAAGTCACCCTCGCCCCGTGTGTGGACTCGCAGGTGCAACGGACAACCCTCGCCCCGTGTGTGGACTCGCAGGTTGTAAACAATCAAATAAAAAAAATAGCAGTTCAATCGATAACGTGATCGTCCTACGATACAATTCAAACCAGTACAAGTGAAAAGCAAGTCCGATAAAGCTACAAGGCTAACTGTGAGCAATGATGAAGCACATGTCAGCAATCAACTGAATAAGGAAAGCAGATAAGCATGTAGATAAAGCTGTAACGAAAGGCAATGTATACTTGCCTGTAGTCCTGCATTGCTGGCACGGGTCAAATGCTGAGTCAAAACCCAATAAACCTGTTTTATAAGTTTACCATGTCAAACATAAATTGAAATCAAGAAATAACCTATCTATTTGGTCTTTAGAGTTTATAAGAGTCTTTTAGGGCATGTATATATACCCATATATAAAAATGACAAGGATAACAATAAATTAATAAAATATAATAATAAAAAAAAATTGGGCCAATGGCTCACAAACCTACCCACCTTAAAATAATTTCGTCCTCGAAATTCAATAATGCAACGCTCTACTAGAATGAATAGTTCTGAACTATTGTTATTCAAATTCACAAACCATTGCCTACTATAGACTCACCAATAATACTACTACTATAATCTACTATGAACTTCCGTCAGTTCCTCCTTGTGCGGCTGGTAGTGGTGGGGCAGTCGTGTTTCTTTTCGGACAAAATCGAGATATGTGTTGGTTGGAACCATAAGTCCAACACAAACCTAACCATTTGCGGCACTGATCTTGGATGTGGCCTTCTTCATACAATACTGGCAGGTAGGAACGTCTTGCACTTGATATGGGGCTGTGGCTGCTGTTGATACTGTTGTGCTGCGGTCTTCTCTGAACATGGGTCGCTTTTTCCGTTCTCGATTGGCTGCTGCCTCCTCCATGTGCATCTCTGTCTCTCTTTCGCTTATGCTTTAATTCTGTCTCTACCGCTGCTGCCTTCTCCTTGTGCTTATGCTTTACTCTTGTCGATAATTGGTTGGAAACTAAGCTTTGTTCAGATGAAGGGTTACAACGGTCCTTGTTTGGTTTACGGGTTGTAACTTGGCTACCGGAATAGTC
>JANAVB010042420.1:13799594-14009594 GCA_029216955.1 Iris pallida
ATATATATTATATATATTATTAATATTATATATATCTATATATATAGCCACCTCTAGCTCAAGTGGTTAGAGTGAGGCACTCTCTCCTCGGTTGCATGTTCGAGCAACGAGAGGAGCACATTTAATGCAATGTTAGGAATTAATGTGTGGCAACCAGAGTGTAGGCCGGTTGCGAGTGCGATGCGGGTGTGATACAAGTGCGATGTAGGTGCGGGCCTTCGGACTGCGAGTGTGGCGTTCGGGCAGAGTTTGTTGGCCGTCGGACCAGGAGTCTGTACACAATTACCTATTATATATATATATATTTTTTTTTTTTGGGAATAAGGGTAAATTTTTTCCACGCAGAACTCAGTAAAAGTGTTACAGTACACAATCTCACATCTCTCTCACCCCGGTTAAGGGGCCATTATAGATACATCGAATTCTAAATTATTTAGAAGTCCAACGAGAGGGGTAATCAGTCCCTCAAATACGTCTGTTACGCTCCCTCCAGACGTGCCAGACTGATGCTGCAAGACGAACTCTGGCCATCCTAGCCCAACCAAGCTCCATACCTCGATGATCCCTAATCCAAGAGGATCTCCCGTATATCTCTGGCCCTGCCAACACCTCCCAGCGACCTCGTGCATTGCTCAGACCAGATATGCCAAGTCACCGGACACTCAAAGAAGAGGTGGCCAATAGATTCAGCCGCCGATGAACATAGTACACACTTCGGGTCTGGGATCTGCACCCCAAACCTGATGAGCCTGTCCCTCGTCATCAACCTGCCAAGCAGCTTGTATGCACATAACTGTATTTTTCGGGCAATCCCCTTTCCCCAGATAAAATCGAACTCTGCAATCCTGTCATGTGGTGTCATGACCAGATTGTAACAACTCTTGAAGTGGAAGGGGCCTGGCCCACCATCCATCCCAGGAGCAGCCCAACTCCAGGAATCTGCATGCTGGCTAGCATCAATGGTGATCCGGCGAATCTCCTCTCCAAACTGAGCAGTATACCGATAGTCCTCAGGCCGCCAGATGCCATCCCGGATAATCAGATTGTACTTCAGCCCTCTACTCGCCTCTCTGCTCATCTGTGCTCCCAAGGTTTCCAGAGGAACCATTACCCATCTACGGATCGAGCCAAAGATCAGTGTTAGCCCCATCTTTCATGATCCTGCATATAGTGGACTGAAGAACCGATCTGCATCAAAGAATAGTCTTAAAAGGAACAGAAAATTGTTATCAATCCTACAGGACCAGAAATTAATCCGCCTCAAGTATCTGCTAGCCATCCAATCTGCCCAAAGAGCCACCTTTGATGAACTGCCAAGCCATCTTCACCCCAGATGCCTCCCTAACCGCAAGAAGTGGTCTCAACCCCACTCCTCCTTCCTCCCTAGGTCGGCAGAGTTGCTCCCATGCTATCGCATGCATACCTCCTCGCCAGATAAATTGGCGCATATGCTCTCCACCTTCCGGACGGTGGCCACCGAATCTTTATCGACTGCAACCAGAACATAGCATGTCCGAAATGACCGACCTCACTAGCTCAATGCGGCCCCCAAAAGATAGTCCAGCTGCCTGTCCCTTCCACTCTCCTTTGAGCAAACTCCACCAGGCTTTGGCAGTCTTGATCCCTAGCATAATTCACCGTCAGAGGTACCCCCAGATACTTAACCGGTAGTTCACCTTTCTCCACTCCCAGCGGCCCTTTCCTTCCTTGAGTGAGCAAGTCGAATTGAAGTAAACCCTGCTCTTCTCCCTATTCAGCTGAAGCCCAGACAGTCGCCCAAACTCTTCCATAATATCTGAACGCGCACGCATCCCCCGCATAGAAGGCTGAAGAAGCACCAAGAGGTCGTCAGCATAAATCAAGTGGGACACCATCGGATTTACCAGCCTGAAGAGGGACAATCTTCCTACTATGCACCGCCAGGTCCATCAGGCAAGTGAAGTACTCCATCACTAGAGTGAACAGATACGGAGAGAGGGGATCCCCCTGCCGAAGACCCCTGTTGCTCCTGAAGAAACCATAAGGAGTACCTTGGATGAGAACCGAAAAAGTGGGGAGCAGATGCATTCCCTCACCCTCGCTACCCACATCACATCAAACTCCATGGCTAGCATAAGGTGGCAGAGGAAGTTTCTGTTGACAGTGTCGTACGCTTTCCTCAGATCCAGCTTCACACAGGCCTTCATCCCCCCTGGCTTGTTGAAATCTCTGACCATCTCATGAGCAAGCAGACTGTGCTCAGCAATCGAGCGACCCTTAAAATTACCTCTCTCCTCTCTCTCTCTATATTATATATATATATATATATATATATTAAGATGGCGATTCACGAGCGACTCTCGGGCGACGGCGACCTGGAATCTCAAGCTAGGGCTTCCCCCCCCCCCGGGGCCACCGGACCCCCTCGCCTGTCACCCCGCTCCCGTAGGAGCGATCGTCCTCGCTAAGGCGTGATGCCGCACGAGCCTAGATTGCGCTCGTGCTAGGCAATTCCATAACGGCCGATTCCATCGGCGGCGACGGGGTCGTCGCACATAAGTCCCAAGCAGAACATTGAATACATTGCAGCGGAATTTAAAGAAGAACACATGAACACAGTGATTCAAAAGAATCTCTTTATTGATATTGAATACAAGATTACATTTGTGGGCGCAAGGCCAAATTACAATGTCTCTCGTGCTCACTTTTCTCTCATTTACAAGTCACTCTGCTCTCTCTCATCTCTCGATACAATACTTGAATCCAGCGGAAGCTTCGGAAGGCGATGTCCATACATTATGTCCTGTATAAGTCTTCAATCCACGCGGCCGCACGCTTCGAATCGCCAAGGAACTCCGTGCCTCGACGCATCCAAGCGAGCTCCGCGCCACGAGCTTCTACCTGTGCCTGCACATGAAACACTGTGTGGGTGTCAGTACCACTGTACTGGTGGAGTGAGCTCCTCGCCCACCCATAGAAAACCAACACGTTTCATTTACTTTGTGCAACATAAACCCTTTTACGATTGTCTTTCTAGTCTTGCCTTAGGATCAGTTTTAGGATCGACGCCTTGGCGCAACTTGTGTATCAGAACCATCCCGTGCTTGTAATGTCAACGTTAACTCATTCCTTGCCTCTAGACCCCTTCTTGTGCCAACAACGTAACCTATCAAGTCGTGTTTGCCTTACGCCAAATCAGGGACGCAACTACACGATAGACTTCATTTCCGTGTGACCGTGCTATCGTACTGATAACATCCTTATCCTCAAGTCTCGAAACCTTGTCGTTTTTCTTACAATGTCAACATATCGACTCAGACTTGTCTTGTGACAACGCGGCCGTGCCTCGTATTTGAGGTCGTGCCCAGCAACTCGACATAACTTTCAACCAACTTGCCCTACGGCCCTTCTCGACTTTACACTCGACGCCACAACTCGTGCCGAAGCACAACGCCTACGTTGATACCCAATCTTAGGCCCAACATTATGTTTTTAACTTGTACACACACCTTCAACTCGACTCCTTGATATAGCGCACTCAATACTCGACTAAATCCAAAGGCACACTCGTGGATTGTCGCCGCCATGCCAACATCTATATGAACTTGGTCACTAGCACGACAAGCTATATTGGACCTCCATTGGATATTAGGGTACGTTCGTATATAACGAGGCGCGAACTCGCCGAATTTCCCCTAATACCCTCTACGCGCACCCCTTGGGTAGGTCGCACCCCGTCCAAGGGTCCCGTAGGCACGTGTTCCTCCTAGGCCAGATCAGTCCCGTGGCCGTGGCAACTGTCTGAGGAACAAAATCAAAACCCTTGTGCACCGGTACACAAGTTGTCCAATGACCATGCAGACTCGACCCACTTCCTCATTTCTGGACCGTTTCATACTTCTCAACGTGGATAGGAACGCGAGACTCCCGACCGAGGGACCGCCTCGAACTACTTAACGTGGATAGGAACGCGAGACTCCCGACCGAGGGACCGCCTCGAACTACTTAACGTGGATAGGAACGCGAGACTCCCAACCGAGGGGCCGCCTCGAACTTCTTTGAACTCGAGGGAACGACTACTACGTAGCCTTCCAACTTAACTTAAACCAAACGTGTTCCTTAAATGCCATAGACCGTGGCTAACTTTCCAATAAACCAACCGTGGCTCGTGCCTCTAAACCGACTCGTGTTCTACGCAACGCTATCGCCCAAGTCATACTTCATATGATGGGCGTTGGGGTCGTGGGACTATTTATCTTGACAACCGCAGAATGAGCGGGACAACACGTAGAATAACTTAGGTCGACCGGCATAACTTTGCCTAACCCACTCAAGCCTACAACATAACCCAAGGGACGAGCAAAGGCTATGCCAAGCCTTGCGGGACAGGACCGTGCATGCTTTAGCAAGCATTTGTGCGGGCGACGCCTATGACTTAGGCTAACTCTCAGCTTTTGCGCCGAAGACCAACTTTCCTTCTCCCAAGCCACGGGACGAAGGACCGAGTGTCATTTTCAAAGCACGCCGTGCACCAACTCTAAGCCGACCGTGGGACGTTTTCCATGTTCTAACTCGATTCAAACCGTCGGATTATTCCCTTAACTATGTGGATGCGTAGCTTTTATTATCAAGCCTAACTTGTGCAAGTTGAAAAACACGATTTATTATGTGAAGGCAAATATGAGGAGAGTTCACCGAAACTACCCCACCTGAGCGATGTCTCCGAGCAAGCCGCTGCAAGGCTAAGTCTGAACGCCGTCGGCGTTTCGATTCCTCCGATTGACTTTGCGGGACGGGGCACTACATCATACACCACTCAGAACAAGTCTCGTCCTCGAGACTTTCCTGAAGGCAAGCCATCCTACCATTTCTATGGCCAAGACTTAATCGTATGCACACACCTACGCGTTCCTTCGATTTCGAGCCACGCTCGCACTATCATCAATCTTTCCTTTAACACGATTTCAAGACCTCGACACTCTCGTTCCCTAAGTCATACTCGAACTCAACGTATCACTTGGTTGGATCGTGCACGCATTCCAAGCGTCCCCAAAATACATGCATTCAGCCAAGCCGTATGATAGAGAATTTGTCATTCTCACTCGAGTCGCATCGTGCACATACCCAAGCGTCCCTGAAATATATGCATGTCAGCCGAATCTCGTGAGCAGGGTTTCCTATATTCGTGATTCAGGCTATCCATGCATGCCAATCCTCAAGATCAATCCTTTGATTGTAACTTTTGCAACAGGGACGTCTCGCCTAACCGCTAGGCCAATCTTTGCGAGGCTAAGTCAATGTCAGGATTGGAATCATAGTTCCCCAACAATAATGCCAACACTGACCCCAATCCTAGGGTCAAACCAAAGTCGATCATACGGGGTTTTCTACCCAAGCTCGCGTCACTCAGATTTCTAAACATCGAGCACGATCACCTAATTCGCATCAATGCGTTCGTTGCGCAGAATTCAAATTCGTTCAATCACCAATTCTAACCAATTCATGTATTCGATCAAGAGGTCATCAAGCTCGACAATACGTTGCGCCCCAATCTCACGCGAGTCCGATAATACACGGTGGTTCATGAATCACCATGCGACGCTCCCGCGGAATAATCATTCTCATCGGGGCGTAACTCTTGTTTGAGTTTAGACTCATTCATTCTCGATACACGGATTGGACCTACTCAATCCTCAAGTTAAATCGACAAGCACACCAATTCAATCTCGAGTCCATCTTCGCGTCAAACCACAAGTCGAAGCACAAATTGTCGCACCGTACAAGTTCGACCACTCCCGCTGTATGAATCACCATACCAGCGCTCACGCAGAGTGATCGCCCAAATCGACGTGACGCATGTGCGAGGCTGGAGTAGCGCTCGCATAAGACAAGAACGTCAACGTTGTGGTTATCGACAAAGCGAATCCAAACATTCCAGTTTCCATCCAAGCCAAGTTCGATAGTTCGATCGTCATTCGTTCAACTTAGAAAATCCTCGAGCCAAGTCCATCTTTTCCTCGACACATTTTAACATCTCGATTATAACCCATCGGAACAATGACATTTGCACGATCGTCATTTGCCGAGTCAGAGTACCCCCAAGTTATCGCATATCGATCTTTGATACGCCTCAATACCATCGACGATGTGCGTAACCTGACGATCTTCCTTTGCAACCAATTTCGAGTCGTGCGTTGATACTGTTGTCCGAGTTGGATATTCCATAATCTTCTCAATATTCAAGATCAAGTTCAGTCGCTTTTCCTCAAGCTCGTTTCAAGATCGTTATTCAAAACTCAAGTCACATTTCAGTTGCATCAATCCGATATCGCACGCGCGATCCTCTATGTTTCCTCGATCAACCATTCATTTTCATTCATCGTTCCGAATCGTTTTCTAACTCGCGTTGCTCATTCACAAGTTGTCCGAACGAGATGCTCGTTCGGGACATTCGAAGTCACGACCAACTAAGCGTGACGCGTTCTAAGGCTTTGCGCGATCGCATCGCCTCGCCGACATACTCGTAATCCTCAATATTCACTCGAACAATTTCCAAGACAAACCATACACCACTCGGATTCGAGGCACTCGACTAGTCGTCGACACTCATTCTTATTCTTCTCCGAACCTATCACATACACCACTCGGATTCAAGCTATACGATCTAGTTCTCAATCACATTCGCGTCATTCGCTAAGACATCCTTCAGATTCGTTCGACGAATCACTAGCGTAGTCGCTCGCGTCGTATCGACGCACTAAGTCGTTCGTACTATTTCCTCAAAATCCAAATCAATCTTCCGTGTACGCCTAAGCGTTAGTCCGATAGCGTTCCTATCGATAGACACTCTAAGTATATCTCCGTTTCCGACCGAGCGGTACTTGATATCGCTCGCAACTCGTTTGCACCAAGGGTCGAGGTGCGCGACGCGAAACACAACTTAGCCCAAAGGCCGTGTGTGCATAGCCATCCCATGCGGACTATATTCCGAGTTTGCACGCTCAATTGCTAGAATCGACGTTGGACTAATTAGGCATGCATGCGACTTGCTAAGGTCGACGTAGGACTATTCGAGCATACGCAGGACTTGCTAACATTAGCACATGTTTTCTATCGAGTCAAGTTTGCAACGTTCGGCACAAAGGCCCTATCGACGCATTTGGCAACGGCCTACCGATGTTAGATTGAACGCTTGTACGAGCTTTCGAAAATATTTAGACTTATTGTATGGACATGCCGAGGGACATTTGAGAGAGAGCGCACCAACGATAACAACTTGCGGAAGCAACAGAGTTTTGCGGAAACATCGAAGTTAAAGAATTCAATCGACGGTCCAAGGACGTAAAGCCGTGCTCTGATACCATTATGTCATCCCGCTCCCGTAGGAGCGATCGTCCTCGCTAAGGCGTGATGCCGCACGAGCCTAGATTGCGCTCGTGCTAGGCAATTCCATAACGGCCGATTCCATCGGCGGCGACGGGGTCGTCGCACAGAAGTCCCAAGCAGAACATTGAATACATTGCAGCGGAATTTAAAGAAGAACACATGAACACAAGTGATTCAAAAGAATCTCTTTATTGATATTGAATACAAGATTACATTTGTGGGCGCAAGGCCAAATTACAATGTCTCTCGTACTCACTTTTCTCTCATTTACAAGTCACTCTGCTCTCTCTCATCTCTCGATACAATACTTGAATCCAGCGAAGCTTCGGAAGGCGATGTCCATACATTATGTCCTGTATAAGTCTTCAATCCACGCGGCCGTACGCTTCGAATCGCCAAGGAACTCCGTGCCTCGACGCATCCAAGCGAGCTCCGCGCCACGAGCTTCTACCTGTGCCTGCACATGAAACACTGTGTGGGTGTCAGTACCACTGTACTGGTGGAGTGAGCTCCTCGCCCACCCATATAAAACCAACACGTTTTATTTACTTTGTGCAACATAAACCCTTTTACGATTGTCTTTCTAGTCTTGCCTTAGGATCAGTTTTAGGACCGACGCCTTGGCGCAACTTGTGTATCAGAACCATCCCGTGCTTGTAATGTCAACGTTAACTCATTCCTTACCTCTAGACCCCTTCTTGTGCCAACAACGTAACCTATCAAGTCGTGTTTGGCTTACGGCCAAAATCAGGGACGCAACTACACGATAGACTTCATTTCCGTGTGACCGTGCTATCGTACTGATAACATCCTTATCCTCAAGTCTCGAAACCTTGTCGTTTTCTTACAATGTCAACATATTGACTCAGACTTGTCTTGTGACAACGCGGCCGTGCCTCGTATTTGAGGTCGTGCCCAGCAACTCGACATAACTTTCAACCAACTTGTCCTACGGCCTTCTCGACTTTACACTCGACGCCACAACTCGTGCCGAAGCACAACGCCTACGTTGATACCCAATCTTAGGCCCAACATTATGTTTTTAACTTGTACACACACCTTCAACTCGACTCCTTGATATAGCGCACTCAATACTCGACTAAATCCAAAGGCACACTCGTGGATTGTCGCCGCCATGCCAACATCTATATGAACTTGGTCACTAGCACGACAAGCTATATTGGACCTCCATTGGATATTTGGGTACGTTCGTATATAACGACGCGAACTCGCCGAATTTCTCCTAATACCCGCTCTACGGCGCACCCCTTGGGTAGGTCGCACCCCGTCCAAGGGTCCCGTAGGCACGTGTTCCTCCTAGGCCAGATCAGTCCCGTGGCCGCGGCAACTGTCTGAGGAACAAAATCAAAACCCTTGTGCACCGGTACACAAGTTGTCCAATGACCATGCAGACTCGACCCACTTCCTCATTTCTGGACCGTTTCATACTTCTCAACGTGGATAGGAACGCGAGACTCCCGACCGAGGGACCGCCTCGAACTACTTAACGTGGATAGGAACGCGAGACTCCCGACCGAGGGACCGCCTCGAACTACTTAACGTGGATAGGAACGCGAGACTCCCGACCGAGGGGCCGCCTCGAACTTCTTTGAACTCGAGGGAACGACTACTACGTAGCCTTCCAACTTAACTTAAACCAAACGTGTTCCTTAAATGCCATAGACCGTGGCTAACTTTCCAATAAACCAACCGTGGCTCGTGCCTCTAAACCGACTCGTGTTCTACGCAACGCTATCGCCCAAGTCATACTTCATATGATGGGCGTTGGGGTCGTGGGACTATTTATCTTGACAACCGCAGAATGAGCGGGACAGCACGTAGAATAACTTAGGTCGACCGGCATAACTTTGCCTAACCCACTCAAGCCTATAACATAACCCAAGGGACGAGCAAAGGCTATGCCAAGCCTTGCGGGACAGGACCGTGCATGCTTTAGCAAGCATTTGTGCGGGCGACGCCTATGACTTAGGCTAACTCTCAGCTTTTGCGCCGAAGACCAACTTTCCTTCTCCCAAGCCACGGGACGAAGGACCGAGTGTCATTTTCAAAGCACGCCGTGCACCAACTCTAAGCCGACCGTGGGACGTTTTTCATGTTCTAACTCGATTCAAACCGTCGGAATTATTCCCTTAGCTATGTGGATGCGTAGCTTTTATTATCAAGCCTAACTTGTGCAAGTTGAAAAACACGATTTATTATGTGAAGGCAAAGATGAGGAGAGTTCACCGAAACTACCCCACCTGAGCGATGTCTCCGAGCAAGCCGCTGCAAGGCTAAGTCTGAACGCCGTCGGCGTTTCGATTCCTCCGATTGACTTTGCGGGACGGGGCACTACATCGCCGGCGGGGGGGGAGGAAGATCGGAAAGAAGGGGGGGCCGGGCAGCCCCCCAGACCGGCGGCAGCGCCCCCCCAGCCAGGGGGGCAGGATCTGCAGCGGGAGGGTCGGGCGGACCCCCCCAACTGGCTGACGCCAGCGGCACCCCCCAGGCGGTGGGGGGGGGGGGCGGGATCATCTGTGGGGGGGGGGGTCAGGCGGACCCCCCCGGTCAGTCGCCGGCGGCAACGCCCCCGTAGGCGGCAGTGGGGGTGCTGGATCGGATGTGGAGGGGTCGGGACCCCCCGGAGCGGCAGGCGGTGGCGTATTCCCCGACGGTGGGGGGGGACGGGAGTGACGGTTCGTTGACGGCAGATCCGACTTGGGGATCAGATGGGGTTCGGATCTTGCGGGTGGCCCTAATGCCCCGACTTTCGAATTTGGAGCAGGATCTGGTTCCCAGAGGGGGCAGATGGAGGGGGGAGGATGGACTACGGTTACACGTCGTCGTGTGGCAAAGACCGGCGGGAAGGTTGGAGGAGAACATGGCCATATTAGGGATCGCCACCCGGCGGAGAGACGACAGGGAGGTTCAGGCGCGTCATCGGCTCGTGGCCCTGTGACGGCTGCCGGGAGATCAGTAGGCTGGCGGCCCAAGGCGACCTCGGAATAAGGGGAAGAGCAAGGCGTTGGACCTCGGCGGTCAAGGGTCGGGGCCTGTCCCTCCGGAGGGTGTCCCCAGGCCACAGGGGGCGTCCCTTCGCCCGGCTGGACGGTCTTGGGCAGACATCTGCAAACCTGTAGGGCCGAAGACTCCCACATCGATGGAGTATGTTGTAACTCCCAAAAATCATATTGGATAAATTTTGAGATTTTTCTAATTTTTTTTGAATTTAAATATTGTTTCTTACAAAAACCTAATTTCGATTAAAATGAATTTCGAATTTTCCTCAACTTGAAAAGTATTTTTAATACCAAATTGCGTATTTCAGATGAATTGCAATATTGTTAATGTTATTAATATTGATTAAGTTGTAATTAATTATTAACTGTTAATTATGCCAAATGATTAATTATTATTTTCGGATTTTATTAATATACAATTTTATTGAGAAAACAGTGACTATTTTCATTAACAGTTGGTAAATTGTAATCTGTTGGATAATTTGTTTAAAACTGTGGAGGAAAATGTTTTGGTTTTGGTATTTGGAAATCTGTTTCAATTTCGAATTTTGAAATCTGTTGGAATTATTGGAGGCAAAACCTGATTTCAAAAATTGTTATTTTTGAATTCTGTTATTCTGTTAGAACTATTCTAATTACCCTCAGATCTGCTTTTATTTACTGCTTTGCCACTAAGCTAAATACCCCTAGATCTACAGTTATTTACACCTCTGCCACTGACTTATTACACTATAAATAATATTAAATTATTACACACTTTTCAATGTTCTGACACACACACTCTTTCTCTCTCTACACGTCACCCTCACACTCTCTCTCTCTACACGTCACCTCTCTCTCTCTCCTCTCTGTGCTCGAGAGCACCGCCGCTGGCCGATCCCGGCCATCGACCACCGCGCCCTCGCCGGAACGTCGCCCAGCTCGCCGTCACGCCATCTGTGCTGCCACTTCGGGACGAGCGCCACCGCCGCCTCGACTGCAGCGTCCATCTCGATTCTCGTGCTGCGCGCTTCGCGCAGTGAGCCACCTTGGGCCGTGTGCACCGCCATACAGCGCTGCCTCGAGGACTGCGCCGCCATCAACGAGCTGCAGAGCCTCGACTGCAGTGCCGAGACTGCCTCCTCGTTCCTTGCGCACCGACGCTTCGAGTTTCGAGCCACCGCCATCACCGAGCAGCGCTACCTCGATCCCGAGCTGAGTCGTCGAGTCACGTGCCACCGCCTCGTGGACGTGTCCGACTCTTCGATCCTCGAGCTCGCCGCCACCACCAGAGGTCAAGCCCGTCGTTCGTCGACGGCATGACTCGTCGAGCCACCGGGAGCCGCCGACCAGCCGATCTACTCGCCGCCGAGTCGCCAGATTCCGCCGTCACTTCGAAACTCGCCGAGTTCGTCGAAGCCATTCGCCGCAGCATCTCGTCGACGTGGATCGACGTCTCCGCGGGCTGGTAAGCTTCTTATCGATCTCTCGACCTCTTGCTGGGCTCTTTTTCTTGTTTTCTTCGATTTAGGGTTGTAGCTTGGGGGATTTTTGACTAGGGTTTCTTTTTGGAGAAGAACCTAGATCTAGGGTTTCGACTGCCTAGAACTAGGGTTTCTCGCCGGAGAAGAAGGTGGGGTCGGCCAGAAGAATAACCTAGAAGCTAGGGTTCACTTTGGACTAGGTTGAAGAAGAGCTCGGATTTGTTAGGGTTACAGTGAGGAAGAAGCTAGGGATGGGGCTAGTCGGCCGGAGTTGGGAAAAACTTAGGGTTAGGATTTTCTAGCCAGGGAAGATGGGGAAGGAGACGAGTGAGGGTGAGTAAGAGTGGGAGACTGGTTCGAAGGAGAAGGACAGGGTTGGTTCTGGTCGGTTGAAGAGGAGCACGGCTAGGGCTTCGGCCATGGAAGTTTTAGGGTTTCGGTTTTCCGGCCAGAGGAGGAAGACGGAGACGAAGGACTTTGGGTTAGGGTTTCGAGCTAGGCTAGACGGAACGGAGGAGGAAGACGAAGTGTGGGGGAAGAGACCGAGTTTCTCTCGCCGGAGCAGACGGAGAAGACGAAGGGGCAGACTTCGGCTGTCTGGAAAATTCTTTAGAATGGCTAAGGAGAGAGAAAGTCACCGGGATTATATGATAAGGGTTGGGTCGGGTCTTGGGCCATAGAGTATGGCTGAGCTGTGGGCCAGTAAGGTCGGGTTTATTTAAACTGTTAAATTTTTGTTAACGTTAGCAGTGGAAGTAAGTACAGTGGGCTGGGAAAATGGCAGGGCCATTGGGCTTTAGTCCATTTGTTAATAATTATTTAATTCAGTTGTATAAATGATTTAGTAACAGGCCAGGCCGAGTTTAGACTGGGCTAGTTTAGTTGGGTTCAATATATGGATTAATAGTTTGCAGCCTTATTATTAATTGTTAACCTTAGTAATGTTTTAGTAAATTACTTTACAAAAAATGTTTTCCTAATAAATATATATTTAGCCCTTGTCAAATAAATGATTTTTCTATGGTTATATCCTTCTAAAAATAGTTATCTTGTTAGCATTAATGAATTAGTATTTATTCAAGTTAAAATAAATATTTGGTTTAATTTTGTTAATATTAATACTAAAATATTTCTAACAAGTGTCCTATTATTTGCTAAAATGATTTCTTTATTAGATATAGCTTAAAGAATTATTTTGATAGGCTACGCTATATAGTTTCAAAAGCAGTATTAGCTTTTCTTGCCTATAATTATTATTAGTTAATATTGAATATTATTAATTGTTTTTTTTTAATTACTAATTGATAAATTAATAATTTCTTATAAAAAGTATTTTGTGACTTAAACTATTTTAAGGGTTATTAAACTATTTTCATAGTAAATAGTTAGATATTGGTTAGAAAGATATTAGATAGTTATTGTCATTATTCAAACCCTAATAAATTGTACAAAAATATTACCAGGTGATCATTTGCAACCATGCAGTACTACTCTCGTGCAACCAAACCGAGGCAAGTACACTGACTTGACTTGTACCTTGTTTTCTGTCTTACCTTCATGTGCCATGTTCTCATATCGGACACGAGATACACATTGTCTTATACCATTGTTCATTGCTTGTGCGTCATTGTTATTGCGGGATTGGAAGAAATATTAGCTTTTGTGTGACCACACCCAACATAGGTAATTGTGGATAGCCTAATCGTACACGTCACGTACGATGAAGCCGTACCTTGTAGAATTGACTCATTGACTCATTGCCTCATTGATTGATTGCTCCTAAGCCGGTCACACATTAGTTTTAATATTTCAAAATTGTCACAATTGCATATTGATTGTCGTGATTCATTGCCTTGTATATTGATAGCCGTGTTCATTGTCTAGCATATTGATTGTCGTCCATTGCCTGCAGTTTTACATTTCATTTCTGGTACCGCAGTTTCACTTTCATGTTCTAGTATTCTGGTATTCTAGTTTCACCTTGTACTCTGGATTACAGATTACATTGTATGTCTGGTCAGGGTTGTACTTTGCTCTTTTCCTGACAGGATCGTTGCAGGTGAGTGGGAGATTACATGGAGCTGGTGATTGCTTGGATATTGCAGCTTTTATTTTAGTTTATTTTTCTGGAGATTGTATTGTAGATATTTATTATTGTATATTATTTCATTTGACCGGATTTGTCTCCGGCTGATTTTGTACTAAACACTTGATGGATATTGGTGATTTTCTGGGAACGTTATAAAAGCTGTGTTTTTACATTACATTGTGACTTGGAGTTTTCCTTAGTATTGTACAGCTTACTTCGTCGTGTCCATCGACGAAGGCTGGGCGTGTCCGACTCGTATTCGATTATTCGGGAGCGGGTCGTAATATATGTGCCGCCAATCAAGGCATGGAGGGGTTTCCGGGCCTCGTTTCCTGCGGAGGAGATAGAAAAGGTGACAGCATACTGGAAGAACACTTTGGTTTTGTACGTCCTAGGCAACAAGCCGTTCTACGGACAGATCCGGGGTTATGCTGCGCGAGTCTGGCAGCCTAAGGGGAGTATGGAGTTCTTTGCCCGCGAGAACGGCTTCTATTATGTGAAGTTCGGGCTTGCGGAGGATGTCGCTAGGATCCTCTAGGACGGTCCCTGGACGTTCGACGGCAGACTTATCATTCTAAAGGAATGGACCCCGGAGCTTCGATGTGAGAGGAAAGTTCTGAATGCCATACCTGTATGGATTCACTTTCCTGAGTTCCCTGTCCGGTTCTGGAGTATACCATTGCTGATGCGTCTGACGAGTTTGGTGGGCACCCCGATCAAGGCGGATGAAGCTACGGCCTTCCGGTCCAGGTTGATGTACGCCAGGATTTTTGTGGAGATTCGGGCTGGGGGGAGCTACCGAAGGTGGTGGAATATGAGATCCCTTCAGGAGAGGTGCTTACACAGAGGGTGGAATATGAATGGGTCCCACCTACCTGTTCACGCTGTTCCTGCTTTGGGCATCTGGCCAGTGCTTGTACGGCGGAAGGTCCTCAGGTGGAGCCTACTACTGTCCTGAGGGAGGCTCCAGACTCTCACAGTAACATGGATTACCGAGTTGACAGTGGTGAGGTCTTGGCGGGAGTACCCGCCCAGCGAGTGATGGTGGGATGAGCCTCATTGTCTCTACCCAGCTTGCATCCATGAGTAGGGCGTTGACCACTTGCCCGGGGCAGTAGTATAGTTACCAGAGGCATGGTGGCGTTGGGGATCGAGGAGCGAGGTGGTGGCGGATCGGCTGAGGGGCAGGTTTACTGTAGGAAGAGACGTGTTGTAGGGCCGCTGAGTGATGGTCCCTCTAGGGAGGGGGGGCATCCTACTGACAGAGGGGGAGTGTGCGTGGACAATCCTGCCTGGGCCTTGGTGCTCTCTCAGACCGTTCCCCAGCAGGCCATTCCGACTGGGATGGAGGAGGATCTAATAGCGACGGATGTGGCACACCCTCCCAGGTGCCAATCCGGGTGTTTCCAGGGGACCCAACCTCATTAATTAATGGCTATTATTGCCTGGAATGTGAGGGGGACGTGTTCGATAGGGAGGTGGAGAGAGATTTGTGGGGTGCTTAACAGAGAGAAATGTGACATCTCTGTTCTATTAGAAACCAAGATCAAAGGTGATAAGACTCTTGTTCGGCGGATCCCATCCCATTGGGCCCAACTGCACAACCTGGATCTGTGTGACATGGCCAGAATCTGGGTAAGGTGGAACTCGAAGAGCTGGGATGGAGATTTGATTTTGATGACGGAGCAGTTGATTGCCATCTCCTTCTCGAACAAGGGCGGATTTCGGTTCCTTCTGGGGGCGGTCTACGGCCACAACGACAGACGGAAAGGGAGTCCCTGTGGAGCGATATCTCCCGTGTCGCAGTCGCAGCAGATTCGTCGACTCTTCCTCTTCTTATGATCGGCGACTTCAATACCCTTCTGCACCGAGGGGAGAAGGTGGGCGGTCGGCCAGTTCCAGACTCTATCCTTTATGATTTTCAGAGATGCCTTCTCTAGGCGGGGCTCCAGGGATTGTCTCGCTCTGGGTTCATCTGGACTTGGCATAACAAAGCAGTTCGGAACATGGTTGCGTGTCAGCTTGATCGAGCTCTGGGCAATGGGGAATGGTTCCGGCATTTTCCAAACACTTCGACGGAGGGCCTGGCGGCTGGGACGAGCGATCATTCCCCCATCCGGGTTGGTTTCACTTCTCGGTCTCCGGAGAAGTCCCGCCGTTCAGGTACAACAACAGTTGGTATCTCTCGGAGGGCTATCTGGAGGCGGTCTCAGAGGGGCTTACTAGCGGTCAGGAGGGGACGGCTCAGTTCCGCTTAGTTCGTCGTCTCAAGGCCACGAAGCAGGTTCTTCGGAGTTGGGTGAAGGGGTTGCCTAAGACTTCCTTAGAAGATAAGGAGGTGGAGTTGAGGGCTATCCAGCAAGACATGCAAGCTGACATGCTCAATGGGGACCTGGCGGCTAGAGAGAAGGAGCTGATCGAAGAAGTCAACATCTTGCGGCTGCAGAAGGAGATTAGCACGGCTCAGCGGACCAAATGCTCCTGGCTCAAGGACGGCGACCGGTGCTCCAAGTTCTTCTATGATGTCATCCGGACCAGGCAGCATAGGAATCACATCCACCAGCTTCTGGATGTGGATGGCAAGCTTGTGGGGGAGCCGGCTGCGATTCAGGGCGAGGCGGTCAGGTACTATACTGAGTTATATTTCCAGACTGACTACCTGTCTGTGTTCCCAGAGATAGTTACAAAGAGACTGGTGACTCCGTATGAGAATAGCATTCTCCTTGCTCCTGTGACATTGGAGGAGGTGGAAGCTATTGTCAAGAAGGCGGATCCCAACAAGGCTCCCGGTCCGGATGGATTTAACAGTGGGTTCTACAAACGCCATTGGGACACTCTGAAGCACAGGTCTTGGAGGTAGTATCAAGAGTTCTTCACCAAAGGGAAGCTGCTGAAAGAGCTGAACCACACCTTCCTGACCTTGGTGCCAAAGAAGGAGGGAGCGCCAGCGCTGGCGGACTTCAGACCTATTGCATGCTGTAATTATCTTTATAAGATAATTACGCACCTTATGTGCCGGCGGATGGAGGGGATCATGCAGGACTTGGTATCCCCGAACCAGGCTGCGTTTATCAAGGGGAGGTCGATTGCTGAACACAGCCTCCTGGCTCATGAGATGGTGCGGGACTTTAGTAAACCCGGAGGGGAGAAGGCATGCGTGATACTGGACCTGCGGAAGGCCTATGACTTGGTCAATCGAGACTTCCTTTGCCATCTGATGTCAGCCATGGGTTTTGGGGACCACTGGGTTGCACTGATCCAGGAGTGCATCACGTCCCTCACTTTCTCTGTACTTATTCAGGGTATTCCTTATGGGTATTTCCAGAGCAATCGTGGACTTCGGCAAGGGGATCCCCTGTCTCCTTACCTGTTCACGCTTGTTATGAAATACTTCACATGCCTGATGGACCTGGCAGTGTACCGAGGGAGACTGGTCCCATTGTACCGGAGGGTGGATCCCCCAGTTACCCACCTCATATATGCTGATGATCTCTTGATGTTCATCCAGCCATCGATGGAGGGTATGCAGACACTTGCAGAGATTATGGGAGAGTTGCATTCCTTCTCGGGCCTCCAGTTGAACAGGAAGAAGAGCCGGGTGTACTTTAGTTCTCTATGTCCCCAGAAGGAGGAGCGGGCTGACGTGCTGGGTATCGAGAGGAGCGATCTTCCGGTGCGCTACTTAGGAGTACCCCTCACGGTCAATTATGCGCGGGATCAGGACTGCCATAGTTTGGTGGAGTATGTCCAGAGGAGAGTGGAAGGTTGGCAAGCCGCTGGATTGTCATTTGGAGGACGCATCGAGCTGGTCAGATCGGTGATTACGGCTGTAGCTCATTTCTGGCTGCAATCCATCCTCCTTCCTATTGCCACTATTAGGAAAGTGGATCGGATTTGTGCAGATTTCATTTGGCAGGGGGGGTTTGCATGCGATCTCCTTGGAGCAGCTCTGTCGACCCAGGAAGGAGGGAGGTGTGGGGCTTCGGCCGTTGCTGGAGATTAGGGAGGCCTCCGCGCTTAAGCTGGCTTGGAGGTTCATCAATGGGGGATCTCTCTGGGCTGACTGGATGCATAGCAGATACGTGAAGCAGGACAACTTTTGGACGTGTGCTACAGACAACAATCACTCAGTCACGTTCAAGACTGTCCTGAGGCACAGGGGGTTCTTAAATCTGCTATCAGGAAGGTCATGAAGGATGGGTCTGGAACAGACCTTTGGCGGGATCCTTGGATAGATCGACGCTCGCTATTGGACATCAGGGGGGTCCAGACACATCAGGAGGACAGGCGGGACCTGTCGTGCAGTCGGATCATTCGTGACGGGGAGTGGAGGCCGGAGTTGTATCGGTTTACCGGGGAGTTGAGTGGGATCATCAGTTCTATTGCCATTAATCCGGCTTTACCTGCAGATCGGTGGATTTGGGAGCCGGCAGGAGCTACTACGGGTACTGGGGAGTTCCAATTCCGGAGCTGCTACAACCTCATCCGGCGCACTTTTTCTCATAGTGTGACTATGATTTTGTATGGTGCAAAGGTCTGGCCAGGAAGATGCAGTTGTGTCTTTACAAGCTGCTACTGGGTCGGCTTTTGACTAGGGATCGTTTGAGTTCATTCGGAGTGCCAGTCCCAGATCCCAAGTGTGTGCTTTGTAGTCTGGGGCAAGAATCTATAAGACACATCTTCTTCGAGTGTGGCTTGACTTGGCAGATTTGGAAGGAGCAGAGTAGAGTGTTGGGAGGATGCGACTCCGGGAAGGGTATTAGGGACGTCATCACGGTGATCCGGGATAGTAGAGGTCGAGGAGAGGACTGGTTCCGGACTGCCAGAGTCCGTCTGGCTGCCTCAGTTTGACATGTCTGGCGGGAGCGAAACCGTCGGATATTTGAGGGACTGGTTACCCCCCCTGTGGGCATTCTCCATAACATCGAATTTGATGTAAATGCTATGGGGACCGGATGAGTGGGAGTCCCACTCTGATTGTATGTTGTACGATTATTGCTTTGCTTTGGAATAAAATTTACCTTTTTCCAAGAAGTTATATATCTTCTTATTTAAGATTAGGGAGTCAAGAAGTTATAAGCTTAGTGGGATGAGGACAGTTGGTACATATTCTTCATTTAATTGTATTTGTAAAATTTCATGCTCAAACATGTTAACTTTTTTTCTCGCAGATCATCCAGAATTGTACAAGAATGAAGGCAGACAAGGTAACGAAACTGGAGAGAAAGCAACAGAAAGCAACAACTCAGATATTGCAAGGCGGAGGCAGGCTGCGACAGATGAAGCTCATGCTTGAGCGTTTCAGTAAACGAGAACGAAATCGTGTTATGCGCAGATAGCATTAGATGTAAGTGCATAGCACACTTTTATCATCATGAGACCAACCTTGATAGCTTTTTTGTAGCCTTGGATATCCCTATGCGGTTTTGGAAGTGCATATTGTTATTGCATGAAAGAAGTCATTGCGAGTTCATGGACATAACATCTCTTTTACTTTTAACACAACCTCTTATTATGACTTTCACTTATATTAATGAGTACATTGTCCATCCATTATAAGATTTGCGATTTTCTTTCTGATTATATCTGTACTCTCTTAAACTAGAAAGCTTCTAGATAAAGAGGTCAGATGAGAAATTTTGGTATACGCGGTCTCATTAAATGCCTATAGCACAAAGAACCAAACATTCAGTTAGAAAGACCATGCTCATATAGATTTATGTTTGACTTCCATGTGTTGTCAGAGTATAGTGCATGTGTGATTTCCTCCTTGCTAATAGGAATAATCTTCTCCTTTCCACTAATGACAACTTGAATCAAACACAAGTCCAAAATAGTATCCCTTTTTTCAAGCCATTGACGTTCTGGATCATGCAGGTTGAATTAGTGTCTCTCTTCTCTTGCAATGACTTATGTAGGAAAAAGCTTGGTCTATTCTTGTATGTATACTACACACCCTAACTTAATTTGCAATATAAATATCATATTCTTGTGTTTGCAGTCACTTTGCACTTTGGAATATCATGTTTGTACTAAAAATTGTCATGGCATAAAGCAGAATTGAAAAATGATTATAGTTTGCCTTTTTGGCCTAGGCCAGGATATTGGATATATGGCCTTAATTTGGTGTCCTGGACAGAACTTCTAGTTCTTTAATCTTAAGGTCCGTATGTTAAGCACCTCTCTTTTGGACGTACCTTACCCATCTCTTGGTGGTTTCAAAGAATAGGCTGTTAGCCTGTTACAAGTTTACCATATATTTGCGTGGTATATAAACTAGAATTACACCACTCGTTATGTTCCATATAAGACCTTGCACTAGGTAAAAATCATCTTGACACATGCAAAAGCATAATTCTGCTAGTTCAATTATTCCTTGCCTTCACTTTACTAACTTAATTTTGTTTAATTCTTTGTGGGGACTATCTGAACTATGGTCTATTGGGTTTCCACTCCTGATCTTATTCTTATAAAAAGCTAGCCTACTTGAGATGCTCTGATTTCTTATCTTGAATTTGTTCTCCTTCAAATCAGTGTTAGCTCTCTAAAAGGCAGCATCTGATTTGTTCTTCAAAAATATTACAAACCTATGTAGTACTTGTATGCTTCCTTTTCAAGAAAAATAGTGCAAATTAAGTTTGAGAATGAAAAGGAGGTAAAATAGAATATGGTAAAACACATCAAGCTTTGATTTAGTTCATCTTTGTAGACTGTTTATGCGAAGCTAATACTGATGGTGCACAGAAAACTGCACGACGAACATTTGTCAACCCTGCGTACCAGGTTTGCTTGCTCGTCATGCAGAAGGACACTTACTACCTCAGTAAGTTGTTATTCTTAGTAAATTTGTGAGAACAATTTCCAATTTGGGCCAAATTATAGTTTGGTATTGGCATCAGCTATCTGATTCTTATCCCAAGCACACTTTGGTGCTTAAAGCAATATTCTGTTTCCAATTTACTTCCACTAGAGAAGAATAGAGACCAACTTAATAATGGCCCACCATGACTTCCAAAAGAATATATTCTCTTTCTTATATACCATGGTATGTTGGTAACTTGAAAACTCCATACCAGCCATGCTCACCAAGTTTCTCGTCCTATCGAGAACCCTTCGTTTGAACCTGAAGACTGCCTTTCACAATCAAGTTTTTGTTGCATTCTCAATCTCCTGTGTCTTTCTTCTCTGTTTGCTGTGCCCTTTGATTTTAAGACTCCTTATCTACTTCTTTCCTCTCTTATTTTCAACTGCAGCATGTTTCATTGTAGTTTACTTGTTTGTAACATCAGAAAGACGAGAAGCAAGGGAGGTCTTTCTTGTCTACGGAGGAAAGAGTGGACGGGGAATGTGTCAAGTTTATGATGAAGTGAACAGCAGCGGATATGATCATCACACCGAAGCTTGCTGTTTCCTGCTGAAGTCGAACGGTGAACATCCTGAGAATGGGTGGGAAAAAGAAGACGGGGAGAGGGCATATTTGCTGGGAAGTTGGATGTGGGGATGGGTAGTGCCGGCTTCTTTGACGAGGACGTGACCTCGTGCGAGGTAGATAGGCTGGCTGAAGGCGCGTGGAATTGCTACTTTGGAAGGAACTCGACATGGCACTACATGGGGAGTGTGTAAAGGAAATGTAAGCACAGATTTTTCATTTTTGTTTCCCTTTTGTTAACATGTTGTTTCTTTGATATTCGGAAGTCAGAAACTGATATCAGTTCTATTCGCTTTCTCACCTTACTCTTATTGGCAAGAATTTTTCTGTTGGAGATTTGGTTTGGATTCAGCATGCTGTCTATTCTATCATGGTCTGTGTTATTTGGGATGGCTCTGTTGTCATATTTATACTATAAATGCCTGCACGAGCATACTAATGTCTCTGTACGATTTCATTGGAATCAACTGTTTCTCTTTTTCTTTTATTGCATGAATGAAGTGGTTATATCAAGTTCATCAATAGAAAGAATTGCAGAAATTCGAGTCAATTTGCTCTGTTCCACATCCAGTGCAACAATTTTGTATGCATATAACAATGAGAAGATAAATTGTTGCCCTTGATTGTCATTAGTAAATATTTGTATTAATCCCTGTGTTTATTAATTTTTTTAACCTATTTCGGATGACAGTTTAATTTGGATTATAATTGACGATGAGAAGTGTTCTAATGTATTTCTTAAAGAAAAGTTATGTTTCAAGTCCTAAACCTTGGCCGACGTTTGTGTTATGCTATATTTGGAATCAACTTTTGCCAAAAGCAATCTTTGTGCAAAGAGGCTACTTTAACTTATTTATGCGCATACAGTATGCTTAATATTTTTTTAGTACGTATTCATCATCGCGAATAGAAAAATGTAATCAAATCCACGGAATTGACTCAAATAGGCTATTTTTACCTATATGTGTGATTGAAACTTTGTCCAGTCTAATTTAAAAAAACTCTGCTGTGATGCTTCAGTATAGTAAATGAGTAATAGCATCTATGACCATAGATTATGGCTCATCTTATGTTGCACAATACACACGGATAATGCTAGAGATGTGATACGAAATTAGTCGAGTAAGACCGCCAAAATTATGACAGTCTGTAACGAATCAAAATTGCCAAAATTTGATGCTCCCTAACAATCAGTGTTGTGTTTTTAGTAAAGACCTTAATGTGGAAGGTTGGGAGTTTATCTACCATACATTTTTAGGCTAATTATAAGGGCACTCTAACTTTTGCATAGGACTAGTCCAATTTTTTCAGGATTAGGATTAGGGTTAGGGTTCCTCCTCTCCTCCTCCTCCTCTTCTGCCTCCTCCTCCCCCTCCTCTCCTCCTCCTCTTCTCCTCCTCCTCCCCCGCCTCCCCCTCCCCCGCCTCCGCCTCCCCCGCCTCCCACTCCCGTTCCAGAGTTCGATCGCGCCCTCGTGTCCCTCGTCGGCGTCTGCTCCCCGCGTCTCTGCGGGCGTCCTCGCACCCGTTGTCACTCACATTTTCCGTTATACGTATTTTCATTATACGTGTACGGATTTCTGATATTTGTGGTGGATCGTAGTTAGACTTGTCTTGCTTAGCTTAGTCTTGGTTTAATCTTGACCTGGATTATTTTGGGTTGGTTCAACATGTTGGCTTGGTTTGGTTTGAGATGGTTTGGGCTTAATATATAAGTCAACCCCTCTCTCTCTCCTCCATTTATTTCTCATAACTTCTCCACCTTCTTCATTTACTCCTCTCCACCTACCCAAGAGCCCTAGGCAAATGCAACTTGCTTCATGATGGATCTCAAATTTTATTGTTCCATTCTCTTCTTTACATGATTATAAGCCTCTTTGGAACTTAGAGTTTTTAATTTTTATGGGTGGATTCTTGCAGATCTAAGTTTGATGCATTTTCGTTTTGTTTTTGTTTTAATCTATCAAACTTGCTTGTTTTCAAAAACTAGTTATTCCATGTTGTAGAGAATTTCGTTCTACCCCATTTTGACATTTGAAAGTCCTATTTGGAGTTATTTTGACCGAGTTATGGTCATTTGAAGTTCATGAGTTCAATCAAGCATTTTATGCTGGTTGGAGAAAATGAACAGTGTGCGCGCGCGCTTTTTAGCACCGCGTCATCTAGGTTGTGCGCAACCTGGCACTGCCGCAACCTAGCTTGGTACAACCTAGCTTGGCACAACCTGGCTTGGCGCACTCTTGATAAGTAACAAGTAAACTTGATATGACATGTATAATTTTGATAGTGGCCCGTCGAGGCGCACTCCTGACAAGCAATCTTGACAAGTAACAAGTAACCTGACATGATATGATAATCTTGAACGCTGTTGTGACAGCCACCTTGACTTGCTAAGTAACTCTTGTCTTGACACCGTGGTTGATTTTCTTGATTGTGCATGTATAAGCTACTTGTCTCGTCTTGCATCATGTCTAGGACAATTCTTGGTTACCACGGTCAGGGATTCATAATGAATCTGACTAGGTTAATGACTAGATTGATCAAGTAGTTCATATAGAGAGATTTTTCAGTTACAGGCGATCCCGTTATCCCAGCCACACCAGAAGGACTTGTAGCCTGCCGACGAGTAGGGCACATTTTCAGCTCACTATCATGTGGGGCACTTCTTGAAAACATAAGTACTGAAAGTACACCAGTGAGCTTGATAACTCTTGTAACTCTAATAAATCTCCTCGCCTGGATAACCTAGATAGCTGCAGGACTTGTGACTGCGGGAACATCTCATTGCATCTTGCTAGTAACTAGGCTTGTGATAACCCTAGTTAGTTAAATTCAACCGTACTCTTTGATTGGCCGTGAATGATAGATGCAGTCCAGTCTAGTCTTGTCTAATCGATGCCAGTCTATGATTACTTCATCGCATGCTTGCTTATGCTTTACTCTTGTCGATAATTGGTTGGAAACTAAGCTCTGTTCAGGTGAAGGGTTACAACCCCGGTCCTTGTTTGGTTTACGGGTTGTAACTTGGCTACCAGAATAGTGTCACGACCCGCACCCGCTTTTCGGATACGAGGCGTGTCCAAGTCCAGTCTACGCCGCAGAATCGACGGTAGAACTGTCTAATACATAAACAAGTCACGAATCTAACAAGGCAGTCTAGATCTCATCCACAGAAATATGACACAATCAACTGAATATAGAATAATAATATGTAAAACGAAGTATCAAGCTCATCATGAATCCAGGTCACGTCCGATGGACACAAATCCACTACCAGTAGACGGAATAAATAGTACATGAAATGAAATATCTGAGTCAAACTACTAATCATCAAAGTACCCTCGTCTGCAGTGGCACCATGGTCCAATGATGGCTCAAACCCGCTCGCGTGCACCTGGCTCAATACTCGACTAAACCTGAAGAGATCATCAGGTCCTCAGAGGACTAGCAAGATACATAATATACAAGCATTTCTAAGTTCAACATGCATGAAAGAATCCAGGATATAAAGGAAAAACTAAACAATCCCGAGACATGAATGTGTGAACAACTACGTATAAATGAACTACTGGAAAACAAGTAAACAAGAGATCAATAGAATGCCAACCCTCATCCCGAATGTGGACTCGCAGGTCAGTTTCAAGACAAGTCACTCTTGTCCCGTGTGTGAACTCGCAGGTGCAACGACAACCCTCGCCCGTGTGTGGACTCGCAGGTTGTAAACAATCAAAATAATGAAAATAGCAGTTCAATCTATAACGTGATCGTCATACGATACAACTCAAACCAGTACAAGTGAAAAGTAAGTCCGATAAAGCTACAAGGCTAACTGTGAGCAATGATGAAGCACATGTCAGCAATCAACTGAATAATGAAAGCAGATAAGCATGTAGATAAAGTTGTAACGAAAGACAGGTATACTTGCCTGTGGTCCTGAGCTGCTGGTATGAATCGAGCACGGAGTCAAAAGTCCAAATAACCTTTTTTTTGTGTTAACAGATGCGATATGGAAGTAAGGACAATTCTATATATCTCTTCTTTTAGTCTCATAAGCACCCTTTACACACTTGGCTACCTACCACAGTCTCTACCAGTACTACCCTTTACTGCTATTTACCTATTTTAAACTTGTCACGACCCGCACACGCTTTTCGGATACGAGACATTTTCAAGTCCAGCCTACGTCGCAGTGTTGGCGGTAGAACGCTGTCTAGTACATAAATAAGTCACAGAATCTAACAAGGCAGTCTAGATCTCATCCACAGAAATATGACACAGTCAACTGAATATAGAATGATAATATATAAAATGAAGTATCAAGCTCATCATGAATCCTGGTCACGTCCGGTGGACACAAATCCACTACCAGTAGACGGAATAAAATAGTACATGAAATGGAAATAACTGAGTCAAACCACTAATCATCAAAGTACCCTCGTCTGCAGTGGCACCGTGGTCCAATGATAGCTCAAACCTGCTCACGTGCACCTGGCTCAATACTCGCTAAACCTGAAGAGATCATCAGGTCCTCGGAGACTAGCAAGATACATAATATACAAGCCTTTCTAACAGTTTAACATGCATGAAAGAAATCCAGGATATAGACAGGAAAAACTAAACAATTGCGAGACATGAATGTATGAACAACTACGTATAAATGAACTGCTGAAAACAAGTAAACAAGAGATCAATGGAATGCCAACCCTCGCCCCGAATGTGGACTCGCAGGTCAGTTTAAGATAAGTCACCCTCGCCCCGTGTGTGGACTCGCAGGTGCAACGGACAACCCTCGCCCCGTGTGTGGACTCGCAGGTTGTAAACAATCAAAATAAAAAAAGCAGTTCAATCTACGTGATCGTCCTACGATACAATTCAAACCAGTACAAGTGAAAAGCAAGTCCGATAAAGCTACAAGGCTAACTGTGAGCAATGATGAAGCACATGTCAGCAATCAACTGAATAAGGAAAGCAGATAAGCATGTAGATAAAGCTGTAACGAAAGGCAATGTATACTTGCCTGTAGTCCTGCATTGCTGGCACGGGTCAAATGCTGAGTCAAAACCCAATAAACCTGTTTTATAAGTTTACCATGTCAAAACATAAATTGAAATCAAGAAATAACCTATCTATTTGGTCTTTAGAGTTTATAAGAGTCTTTTAGGGCATGTATATATACCCATATATAAAAATGACAAGGATAACAATAAATTAATAAAATATAATAATAAAAAAAATTGGGCCAATGGCTCACAAACCTACCCACCTTAAAATAATTTCGTCCTCAAATTCAATAATGCAACGCTCTACTAGAATGAATAGTTCTGAACTATTGTTATTCAAAATTCACAAACCATTGCCTACTATAGACTCACCAATAATACTACTACTATAATCTACTATGAACTTCCGTCAGTTCCTCCTTGTGCGGCTGGTAGTGGTGGGGTCGCGTTTCTTTTCGGACAAAATCGAGATATGTGTTGGTTGGAACCATAAGTCCAACACAAACCTAACCATTTGCGGCACTGATCTTGGATGTGGCCTTTCTTCATACAATACTGGCAGGTAGGAACGTCTTGCACTTGATATGGGCTGCTTGTGGCTGCTGTTGATACTGTTGTGCTGCGGTTTCTCTGAACATTGGGTCGCTTTTCCGTTCTCGATTGGCTGCTGCCTCCTCCATGTGCATCTCTGTCTCTCTTTCGCTTATGCTTTAATTCTGTCTCTACCGCTGCTGCCTCTCCTTGTGCTTATGCTTTACTCTTGTCGATAATTGGTTGGAAACTAAGCTTTGTTCAGATGAAGGGTTACAACCCGGTCCTTGTTTGGTTTACGGGTTGTAACTTGGCTACCGGAATAGTCCCTTAGTTGTCTTATCGTTTATCAACTTGTTTTCTCTAACTCACGTCTTTTATTACCATTTATGTTTCCATGTGCTAATATGCGTTTTAGTTCTTAAGTCAAGCCTCCCTTGTGGCACTTGCTCTTTCTGGGGTCTGACCCAGCTGGTTTTGTATTGTCAGATTTCGGAGTAGGACTCGAGGATCCTCCAGCCTTCCAGCCAGATGGTGACCACTAGGCGCAACCCTGGCAACGAGTGGGTTCTTATTTTGCTCTCCCACTCTCTTGTAAAAACATTCTTTTGAGGCGTTTAGCCGCTGAGCAAGTGTTAGCTTGTTTACAACTTTACTTACTGTCTTCCTGCGGGCTGTAACATGATTGACAAATCCTTGGGTTGATATGTATGACTGAAACTCTTGCTAGTCTTCACATTTTGTATGACTAGCTTCATGATCATCTGAATATGTAATGTTTGGGACGCCTTACTTTGTATGTCTGATGATCTAACATCTTGTAACATTTACTTACTTGCTTGAGATTGAGACACTAGGCTTGTTCAGGACCATAAGAGACTGTTGGCTTGTAGATAAACCCTCATGCATCTAGACAGCCGTGACTGTATATCGAGGTAGATTATACTTCAATGTACGTAGCTGGTTGTGTCTGTCCCCCGCTCTCCACAGTAAAAGTTTCACTCTAATGGACCGTCCCCTAATAAGGGCTAGCCCCAAGCGAAAATTTGGGTGCCCTTAGAATTAGCCTTTTTATACATTTTCTCGAAAAAAGGAGGTCATTGTTTGTTTTTGGTTTTTGAAAAAAAATTAAGAAAAAGAAAAAATAGATAGAAATAAAAGAATATATATATATATATATGTGTGTGTGTGTGTGTGTGTGTGTGTGTGTGTGAGAAAATTCTTCAATACATTCCATGTAAAAACAAATAAAAAACAAAATATATATATATATATATATATATATATATATATATATATATATATATATATATATATATATATATATATGGCACAGGGTCTCCCCACGCGATTTTGGGGCTCTGGCGTGCTCCTCCCCTTCGGCCGGGCTGGCGGCGGCAGCTTCGTCGTCGCTACCGACACTCCCTCCCCACAGGACCCCTTCCCTCACCACCCCCATGCTCCGTCCCCCCACCCTTGCACGACCACCACTTAACGCCCATAACCCCACATTGCACTCTCAGAATAGGCCATGCCCACCTCCTCCATCTCCTCCTTTTCCTTCCGCAGACACTTCCCTTAGCTCCGCTACCAACACTCCCTCCATCACCTCCACTTCCATTCCTCTCCCCCCCATTCATCCACCACCACCACCATCACCCCCTCCTTCCCCTTCCCCAACCACCCCCGCCGTCCTCCACCCCCCTTCACCACTCCACTCCTCGCTCACACCACACCCTCAACCCCAGGAGCTCTGAGGCCCCCCTCACCTCCTCCTTTACAGCGACGATCATTGGCCGCAGTAAGCCAGCTTCGTTCCCTACCCTCCCCCTCACTTTTCCCTTCCCCTCTGGGACGATTCGAAGAGGCTCCGTCAATCCAGTTCGCAGCGGAGGATGTCGCCGCTATGGCGGAGCCCCTCCGGTACGCGCTCATCAGGAAGTTATCTCATCATCGTTCGCTGCTCTCGGCCATTAGACTGCACTTCGATTCCTTGGGGCTATCGGGTGCAGTTTCGGTGGGAGTGATCGATACAAAGCACTTGCTCATCAGGACGCTTCTTGAGCCGGACTTCCTCCGCCTTTGAACGCAACACTTCTGGAAGATCGCCGAGGGCACCATGAGATGTTCAAATGGACCCCGAATTTTCTACCTCACCGAGAATCGCCGTTTGCAACTGTTTGGCTCTCCCTACCAGCCCTTCCCCTTCATATCTTCGCCAAATCGACCATTTTTGCCATCGCAAAGTGCATTGGCCACCCTCTGACGATTAACAAAGCGACAGAGTTTATTCGCCCGAGTAGAGAGAGTTTGTGTTGAGTTGGATGTGAGCAAAGCTCTCCCAACTCAGAATCACCATTCCAGGAAGTGAAGATTTCTGGCAAGATGTGGTTTACAAAGACCTCCCCGACTATTGCGACCTCTGCCTGCATCTAGGACACACTGAAGCTAAATGCAGGACTCACAAACCTGTCAGGATTGACACCCCTGCTTCAGCCACCACCCTTCCCACGGCGGAGCATTCGGAACTTACTTTTCTCGCGGCCGGAGCGAAGCGCAGGCGGCGCAGGAAGCACAACAACTCGCATATCACACTCCCTCTCCCTACTCCCTATCCTAAAGCCCCCCCCCTGCCTATTAGAGCCAACGCTCCTGATACACATCTTAACCACTTCTCTGTCACATTTGAATGCGATATCAAATCCAGGGCCCCCCTCCTCCTCCTCCCCCACAGCGAGAAATCCATCACCCCCTAACCTCTCCTCCATCAGTGCCCCCCCAACCCCCCTCCACCTAAACATCAGCCACTCGCCTACAAGCCCCCCTACCCCAGCAGGCGACCTAAGCATTGTCCCCTACCTGCCCCTAACAGCGCACCCTGTCGAGAAGTTATCGTATCTGACCAGAGCATCCTAACGATGGCCACAACAGAGGGGGAAGGGTCGATTACTTCAGACGCTACTGTTCAATCTAGGCCAACACGGTTGCTAGGTGCAGCAAGCTCTGGATGCAGGCTTCCATCCATCCAACTTCCAACTCGACACTCTTGCTGAGGCAGAGGGTGTCGGATACTTACACCCAGAAGATGGCACAGTGGAAGAACAGAGCAACAAGCCCAGCGGCCCTAGCGTGCCCCCTCCCCTATCTCTGCTGCTCCTAACCAACAAAAAGCACCTTCGCCAATCCTACCGCCAACCGGCAGAAGCTACTCCCATGACAACATGATCGGCATCTAAAGCCAATAGCGCCCAACACCCCAAACCCACCAATGTGTAACATCATCACTGGAACGTTCGGGATCTAGGCAACAAACCCACTATGAGAAGAATAAAAGCTCTCAGAAAATTGCATAAAATCGAACCAAAGATCCTCGCTAAGAGGATTAAGAACATTCAACTCCAGCTAGGCTACACTTCCGCGATTGCAGGCTGCAATGATATTTGGATCCTCTACTCTAACATCGTACGTATCAGTATCATCGAAGACACGAAACAAGCTTTCTCCTGCTGGGGGAACTATAAACTACCACTTTTCTAAATGAGGATAATTTTAAACTTTATAAATTTGATCATTAAATAATAGGATTTAATCATGTTAATGATTTATGGTAAATTTTGATTATTTTAATACTATTTAATTTAGTGTATTGTGCTTTGGCCTTTTACTAGGTAACCTTAGAGCTACTTAGTTGAGACTAACCATGACCATAGAGACCTAACACATGCGATTAGATTAGCTAATTACCACTTTTTAGGTTAAGGATATTTTAATCATTTGTGACATTTGAATTATTTTGAATTATAGTAATTAATAATGTGCTAATTAAATATTAGGCCTTAACCTAGAATTGACCTAATCTAGATATTGATCATGAGCCTAGATATTTGATTAGTAGCTTCTAACTAAATGACAAGGTTAGGAATATCTAGATATTATGTTTAGAGTAGATATTTAGCTTGGAAACCCTAATTTTGCCTTGAGCCTTTACTAGAAAGGCTTGAATTATGCATGTAGAAGGCCTTTAACCTACAATTGAACTTAAACCCTAATCCTAGACTATTGGCCGGCCATAGAGGCAAACCCCCCCTCCCCAATATACATCATGTTAGCACACCTTTGCCTCTTTCCTTACAATTCTAAACTCTAATTTGTGTTCTTCCCCAAATTTATTCCCTTTATCCAAATCAACTCCAAATTGAGCATAATCAATTGCAATACACTCCCTTAGTGTAGAGGAAGCCTCTAGAAGCTAGCTAGCAAGAATTTGGAGTTTATTAACCATTGCAAGTGGAGTGATTTGGTCTCAAGGCATTTACATTAGATTCCAACTCTCTATAGGTAATGGCCTCTAAACCTATTAATTTCTGATTTTTTTCATAGATGCATTCATTTAGAGTCCACCTAACCCTAGGCCAAGTTGATTAGAAATCGAATCCATTTGGTATCGTATCGGAGGAGTATCGGAGTATTGTGTAAAGTGTTCGAAAATTCCACATAGAAATTCATGTTTAATAATTTTCTAAACTAATTACAAAATTGTAGCTAATATGGTGTAGATTAATTATTGTGGTGACTGAGTTGATTTTAGGACTGTTTCGTGTCGGTTTTAGGACACGGGGATACGGCACAACACTGGTGCACTGTCCTGCTACACACACCTATATCTAGGTGGACACGACACTAGAGGACACGAGATTTTTGGTGGACATGTGGGGGCATCAACTGACAGCATGCCCCCAAAATTTTAGGTGATTAGTTCAATGCTCGAGGAGAAATCGAGCCTGCACTGGTTATGCATTGACACGCACACACACGAGCACACCCACTGATCGCCTCTCATACTCGGACACGACACAAATTGGACACGATGCAGGCACACCTACACACCCCCTATACCCCTTCTAACCCACTGACACGAACACATGGCAAGTGGTTCGACACGCAGTGTCCTGGCCGACTCGAACACACGCCGCACACCCCCCTGTCTGTGCACAAGTTTGACCCCATCTTTGACACTGTTTGGGAACAGTTTGGACACCCCCTTGTTGACACACATTCGACACACACACACCCCTTTTGACCTACTCTCATGTTTCTCACTTGTGTGTTTCTTGTGTTGGTTTGTGAGTTGAGTGATGTGGTGGTGTCAAGTGTTAGGGTTATGTGAGGTATGTGTCAGTCCAGTTGAGAGTTATGTTAGAGTGTTAGTGTCAGTTAGGTTTGTGCATAGGTGAGGAGATGGTGAGGGTTCAGTTAGAGGAGTGACCTGGGTGTGTGTTTCTTGTTGACTGTCCAATTGGCAGCTAGTAGCATGGATTGAGAGTGTATGTTTATATATATCTATAGTAGTGTTATATATTCTTTAAATATATATATGAATATGGGCTTGTGTGTTAGATGAGTCACAATGAGAGGACAAGGTTGCAGTAAATGGAAGGGAGGAGCTCAAGCATTTGGTATCAAGGTTTGGCTTTGAGCCTGGATAGGCCATTGGCCATTTGACCTAAGAGACTTCAGTTGAGTGTCTCTTGACACTCATAATGGAAGTGTTAGTGAAGTGTTTATATTAAGTGGAGTGTGGGATGTCACGCCCCGCTCCCGTAGGAGGATCGATCTCCTCGCTAAGGCGTGATGCCGCACGAGCCTAGATTGCGCTCGTGCAAGGTGGGTTCCATAGCGGCCGATTCCAGCGGCTGCGACGGGGTCGTCGCACAGAAGTCCCAAGCAGAGACATTGAATAACAACAGCAGAATTTGAAGCAAAACACAAGTCATTGCAAAACACTCTTTTATTGATATTGGAACAAAGGTTACAATGGGGCACAAGGCCAAGATTACAAGTCTCTCAAGCTCACTCAAGCTCACATTACAAGTTCACTCAGCTCTCTCTCATCTCTTAATACATGTCTTGAGCCAGCGGAAGCTTCGGAAGGCGACGTCCATACATTATGTCCCGTATAAGTCTTGAGTCCACGCGGCCGCACGCTTTGAATCGCCAAGGAACTCCGTACCTCGACGCATCCAAGCGAGCTCCGTGCCACGAACTTCTACCTGTGCCTGCACATGTAAACTATGTGGATGTCAGTACTCAACTGTACTGGTGGAATGAGCTCCTCGCCCACCCATACAAAACCAACACGTTAATTTGCTTTGTGTGTAACATAGTCCCCTTTATGATTGTCTTTTTACTCTTGCCTTAGGATCAGTTTTAGGACCGATGCCTTGGCATACTTGTGTCTAAGGACCATCCCGTGCTTGCACAACGACGTTAACTCATACTTTGCCTTAGACCCTTCTCGTGCCGACAACGTTAACCTATCAAGTCGTGTTTGCCTTACGACTTAAAATCAGAGACGCAACTACTCGTTGAGACTCCATTTCCACGTGACTGTGCTACAAATCCACTCATGCCGTGCCTCGCACTTCAGTGAGACTAAACCACATCGCCGCCTCATGGCCCTTGCTACTTTGATCACCAACTGACTCAATCAAGACTTGTGAACTTAGTGTCACTCGACCAACTTTGCCTTGCGGCGTTTCCTGACTTAAACTCAAGTCGACTCAGTGTCTCGCCGCTTACTAACTTTATCCATACTTGTGTTATGACAGCACGGTCGTGCCTCATATTTTGAGGTCGTGTCCAGAAACTCAACGTAACTTCACCAACTTGCCCTATGGCCCTTCTCGACTTCACTCGCAACAGCTCAAGCCTATCTCATGCAACTCTATGCCAACAACTTTACACTCGATGCCACATCTCGTGCCGAAGCACGTCACCTTCGTTGTAGCCAAAACTTAGGCCCAAATATTATGTCTTTTAACTGCATACACATTCACTCAACTCAATCCAAAGGCACACACACGGATTGCCGCCCGTACCGACACATCTATATGAATGGTCACTGGCATTAACTAGCCATCGTAGACATAGCCTGGCATTCGGGACCCTTATACCGCAGGTAGCGATCCCCGATGCAAGTCCCCGACCTACCGATTGCCTATTACCCAGCTCGGCTATACCCTGTTTCCTCCTAGGCCGAGTCGGTCCCTTGGTCCTGGGTTGCCGCTCGAAGAAACATCGCCCTTGTCGACAAGTTGTCCATGACCACGCGCCTACGCTAACTTCTAGACTTAACGTAATTGCATGGTCTCATCATCATCACATAGTTCCTTTGCTTTACTTCTTCCACTTTTTATACTTCCTTTGCAGAGCCCAAACCAGGGTTGCCTTGGCGACTGAACTACAGTCCCGACATATTTCCTCTCGTCGACTAACCATCACTTAGACTTAACATTCTTTGAACTTAGGGAACGGCTACTGCATAGCCTTCCAACTTAACTTGAACATAACGTGTTTCCTTTAAGTATCGAAAGACCGTGGCTAACTTTCCACTGAACCAACCGTGGCTCGTGCCTTAAACCGACTCGTGTTCTACGCCAACGCTATCGCCCAAGTCATACCTCATATGACTGGCCTTGGGATCGTGGGACTATTTAACTTGACAACCGCAGAATGAGCGGGACAGCACCTGGAATGACTTAGGTCGACCGGCATAACTTTGCCTAACTTACTCAAGCCTACAACTTAACCCGAGGGACGAGCAAAGGCTTTGCCAAGCCTTGCGCAGTGGAACCGTGCACGCTTTATCAAGCATTTACGTGGGCGACGCCTATGACTTAGGTAATTCATAGTTTTGTGTCGAAGACCAACTTTCCTTCTCCCAAGCTACGGAACGAAGGACCGAGTGTCATTTTCAAAGCACGCCGTGCACCAACTCTAAGCCGACCGTTGGACCTTTCCATATTCTATCTCAATTTGACCCGTCGGGATTACTCTCCTTTAGCTATGTAGATTCGTCTCTTTTATTATCAATCCTACTTGTGCAAGTTGAAAACATAAGATTTATTATATGAAGGCAAAGATGAGGCAAGTTCACCGAAACTACCCCACCTGAGCGATGCCTTTGAGCAGCCGTTGCAAGGCTAAGTCTGAACGCCGTCGGCGTTTCGATTCCTCCGATTGACTGAGCGGGACGGGCACTACATCATACACCACTCAGAAAAGTTTTATCCTCGAAACTAACTGAGTACACTTATCGACTTATCACTTTACGCAACTTTCAGACAAGACTCTCGCACACACTACGCCTATGCGTTTCCCAAATCCGAGCCACGTTCGTGCTACTATCAATCTTTTCTTTCCATACAATTTCAAAATCCTTGATACTTTTCTATTCCTCAAGTCTCACTTGATTCAACGTATCACTTAGTTGGATCGTGCACATATTCTAAGCGTCTCCAAAATACATACATTTCAGCCAAGCCTCGTGATAGAGAATCCACCATCACCACTCGAGTCGGATCGTGCACATATTCGAGCGTCCCTGATATATGTGCATGTCAACCGAGCTCGCGAGTGTGCCTCCCACAATCCTACCACTTCGCACTCGGACGTCTGCCTAACCGCTAGGCTATGTCTTTCCGTCAGTATTGGAATCATAGTTCCCAAACAACAATATCAACACTGATCCCATCCTAAGGTCAAACCAAATTGATAGTACGGGGTTTTTTATCCAAGCTCGCATCACTCCGATTTCTAAACATCGAGCATCGATTTCCTACGCACATCCCAACGTTCGTCGCACGGGTCCGAGTCATTCAGTAAAGCAATACTATGACAACTTACGTTCAACCAATTCCACGACATCTCAATATCGCTCGTTCAACGAACCATCTTCGCATAGTCTATCTCTTCGAACACGTTCGACATAATCTGTCTATCAATCCTTCCAAGTCAAACACGCTACGATACAATTCATCGCTAAGCCATAATTCACATTTCATACTCCCTAAGTCATTTATCCCAATTCACGTAATCGATCACAAGGTCGTCCGACTTAACAATATATTGCATCCCGATCTCACGTGAGTCAGATTATCCACGGTGGGCACGAATCACTATGCATGCTCCCGCGAGATAATCATTCTCATCGGGACGTAACTCTTGTTCGAGTCTAGACTAATTCATTCTCGATGCGCAGATTGGACCTACTCAATCCTCAAGTTTCATTCAATATCAATTATAAGTCCTAACATCCTCAAATTTTCCTTCGCATCAAACCGACAAGTCGAGACAATCAAAGTTTCCGCATCCTAATTTTCCGAGTTCGATCATTCCTACGACATGAATTACCATGTCAGTGCTCACGCGGAACGATCGTCCCAAATCCGACGCAACGCATGTGCGAGGCTAGAGTTGCACTCGCGCAAGACAAGATCGTCGATGTTGTGGCTATCAACGTAACCATCAAGACACGATCATTTTCATCCAACATTCGTCACAATCAAAATCCTAAGTATGGCATCCAACTAAACAATAACACTTGCACGATCGTCATTCGCCGAGTCAGAGTACCCCCGAGTTATCGCTTATCGATCTTTGATACGTCTCAATACCATCAATGATATGCGTAACCTGACGATCTTCTTTTGCAACCAATTTCGAGTCGTACGAATGATGCTATCGTCCGACTGAATAATCTCCTCGATATTCAAATTTATGTTCGATCATTATCCCTCGAATCATTCACAACATCGATTTCCTCAAACCCGAATTTACGTATCGTTCATCCGTCCATCTTAAGTCATCGACCAACGTATTTCTTCAATTCGTATCATCCCTTGCTAACCCAAATCATCGAACAACATTCAATCCAAATCCTTAAAGTCATTCGCGTAACTTCAAAATTAAACCTTTCATGCACGCTATCTGCCTGTCGTACTAACTTTTCACATACGATCCATATCGATTTCTTTTATCAAGTCATTCGTTCGCTACACCTTAACTTTTTTTCGATTTGATTTATCTACTCAATCATCTTCATGTTTCATACTCGTGCAATCTCAATCCCGTGCACGTTTCGTGTACGTAAATTCTAGGTTGTTCGAATCAATTCGTCAAATCTTCAAGACTACAACTCAATCTAAGGCTTTACATACGTGCGACGCTTGCTAATTGACTCATCGATACCCCGTATCCTCAATCGATCGACATCCCTGAGGCTATCGCATACACCACTCAGGGATGAAGTCATTCAACAAATCCTCAACACTATCGTTCGTCGAATCAAAATCGACTTCTTTAGATCTTTCTTTCGGACCATTCCTCAATATCCAAGCACGCTCATCTACATCGCACCGACGTTATCGTCGCTCAATAGTATCCCTATCGATAGTAATCCCGCTTACTCAATCAAGTTCAACCCGTTTCATGCTCGTAACATTACGAATCCCGCACTCGACTTTTCTACGGTCGACGCAACTTTGGTGTATATGCCCAGCCCGACTTAGCCAACCGTGCTTACGCGAACTATCTTTTTGATTTGTCGAAAACTGTTCTCCTATGTTTTTGCAAAATAGATAGACTTATTGTATGACATCTCGTGGGACATTCGAGAGAGAGCGCACCAACGATATCAACATGCGGAAGCAACAATTCAGATTTTGCGAAAACAACAGAGTTAAAGAATTCAATTGATAGTCCAAGGACGTAAAGCCGTGCTCTGATACCATTATGTCACCCCCGCTCCCGTAGGAGCGATCATCCTCGCTAAGGCGTGATGCCGTACGAGCCTAGATTGCGCTCGTGCAAGGCGGGTTCCATAACGGCCGATTCTAGCGGCTGCGACGGGGTCGTCGCACAGAAGTCCCAAGCGAGACATTGAATAACAGCGAAATTTAAAGCAAACACAAGTCATTGCAAAACACTCTTTTTGATATTGAAACAAAGGTTACAATGGGGCACAAGGCCAAGATTACAAGTCTCTCAAGCTCACTCAAGCTCACATTACAAGTTCACTCAGCTCTCTCTCATCTCTCAATACATGTCTTGAGCCAGCGAAGCTTCGGAAGGCGACGTCCATACATTATGTCCCGTATAAGTCTTGAGTCCACGCGGCCGCACGCTTTGAATCGCCAAGGAACTCCGTGCCTCGACGCATCCAAGCGAGCTCCGCGCCACGAGCTTCTACCTGTGCCTGCAAATGTAAACTATGTGGATGTTAGTACTCAACTGTACTGGTGGAATGAGCTCCTCGCCCACCCATACAAAACCAATACGTTAATTTGCTTTGTGTGTAACTAGTCCCCTTTATGATTGTCTTTCTACTCTTGCCTTAGGATCAGTTTTAGGACCGACGCCTTGGCATACTTGTGTCTAAGGACCATCCCGTGCTTGCACAACGACGTTAACTCATACTTTGCCTTAGACCCTTCTCGTGCCGACAACGTTAACCTATCAAGTCGTGTTTGTCTTACGGCTTAAATCAGAGACGCAACTACTCGGTGAGACTCCATTTCCACGTGACCGTGCTACAAATCCACTCATGTCGTGCCTCGCACTTCATGAGACTAAACCACATTGCCGCCCCGCCTCGTGGCCCTTGCTACTTTGATCACCAACTGACCCAATCAAGACTTGTGAACTTAGTGTCACTCGACCAACTTTGCCTTACGGCGTTTCCTGACTTAAACTCAAGTCGACTCAGTGCCTCGCCGCTTACTAACTTTATCCATACTTGTGTTATGACAGCACGTCGTACCTCATATTTTGAGGTCGTGTCCAGAAACTTAACGTAACTTCACCACTTACTTGCCCTATGGCCCTTCTCGACTTAACTCGCAACAGCTCAAGCCTAACTCATGCAACTCTATGCCAACGACTTAACACTCGACGCCACATCTCGTGCCGAAGCACGTCGCCTTCGTTGTAGCCAAATCTTAGGCCCAAACATTATGTCTTCTAACTGCATACACATTCAACTCAACTCAATCCAACACACACACGGATTGCCGCCCGTGCCGACACATCTATATGAATGGTCACTGGCATTAACTAGCCATCGTGGACATAGCCTGGCATTCGGACCCTTGCACCGCAGGTAGCGATCCCCGATGCAAGTCCCCGACCTACCGATTGCCTATTATCCAGCTCGGCTATACCCTGTTCCTCCTCCTAGCCGAGTCGGTCCCTTGGCACTGGGTTGCCGCTCGAAGAAACATCGCCCTTGTCGATAAGTTGTCATGACCACGCACCTACGCTAACTTCTAGACTTAACGTAATTGCATGGTCTCATCATCATCACATAGTTCCTTTGCTTTACTTCTTCCACTTTTTATACTTCCTTTGCAGAGCCCAAACCAGGGTTGCCTTGGCGACTGAACTACAGTCCCGACATATTTCCTCTCGGTGACTAACCATCGCTTAGACTTAACATTCTTTGAACTTAGGGAACGACTACTGCATAGCCTTCCAACTTAACTTGAACATAACGTGTTTCCTTTAAGTATCGACAGACCGTGGCTACTTTCCACTGAACCAACCGTGGCTCGTGCCTTAAACCACTCGTGTTCTACGCAACGCTATCGCCCGTCATACCTCATATGACGGGCCTTGGATCGTGGGACTGTTTAACTTGACAACCGCAGAATGAGCGGGACAGCACCTGGAATGACTTAGGTCGACCTGCATAACTTTGCCTAACTTACTCAAGCCTACAACTTAACCCGAGGGACGAGCAAAAGCTATGCCAAGCCTTGCACAGTGGAACCGTGCACGCTTTATCAAGCATTTACGCGGGCGACGCCTATGACTTAGGCAAATTCATAGTTTTGTGTCGAAGACCAACTTTCCTTCTCCCAAGCCACGGGACGAAGGACCGAGTGTCATTTTCAAAGCACGCCGTGCACCAACTCTAAGCCGACCGTTGGACCTTTCCATATTCTATCTCAATTCGACCCGTCGGGATTACTCCCTTTAGCTATGTGGATTCGTCTCTTTTATTATCAAGCCTACTTGTGCAAGTTGAAAACATGCGATTTATTATGTGAAGGCAAAGATGAGGCAAGTTTATCGAAACTACTCCACCTGAGCGATGCCTTCGAGCAGTCGTTGCAAGGCTAAGTCTGAACGCCGTCGGCGTTTCGATTCCTCCGATTGACTGAGCGGGACGGGCACTACATTGGAGCTCTGCCACTTGGCAGTGGCTTGACCACTTGGCCATTACATCGTGAGTGTATGTATTAGCAAGTTAGATGTTAGCCTCTAAAAATTTCAGAGGTTGGTAATGGTATCCTAGTGCTAAGTGTGGGATAGGAATGATGTTAGCCTTGTGTCAATTTATACCTTTATATGTGTATATGGGGTATACAGTTAAGGGGATAGTGTTAGAGTTTGTCAAAGAAGGAATAGGTCAAGTAAGGATTGATAGAGAGAGTTTAGGCTCATATATATTTGTCTTACATATAGATATAATATACCTAGAAGTACTAAATGGTATAGCTTAGAAACATAGAGTATATTCCCAATACCCTATAAATAGCCTAATCGACCAATTTGACTTAGTTGACTAGAAGTTTGACCAAGTTGACTGGAGGTTGACTAAAGTTGACTAAGAGTTGACTTTGACATAAAATGACCTAGAATCATATATATTGCATTGTAAACTTTATTTATCATATATTGAACACTTTGTAACCTATGTTGCTCTAATAGGACTATGTGGCTCCAGTTTGGACATCTATACATATCAGTTGTTCAGGTTATCAGGCGAGTACATTTTTTGATCATTTTCATTCATGATAGTATTTATATTGCCTGCTTTAGACTACTTTACTTGATGCTGACACGTCGTTATCACGGATTGGTACTATATGGATCTTGTCGTACGATATTATCCCCTCAGTAGATACATCGGATATTTCATATGCATGTACTTTACCGTGTGCATCGTGTACTCCTTGTATTCGTGTTATTCGTGTGCAAATCGTGTGCTCTCATGTACTCTTGCGTGCTCACACGTCTTTCTTGTGCAACTAATTATCGTGTACGTAACATAACTCGATCGGATCCTTGTGTATTGATTGGGGCCGGGGGAGTAGAAGTGGTTATGTGATCATTCTTTTAGTATACTCGTGTGCAAACTCTGTAACTTAGGCGTGTGCAAATCAAGACGATTACATAACCATATTGTGCTCTAAATCACTTATATTTCACTTACAGATCTTATTTTCTATAAAACTTTCATGTACTTAGATTTGTCTATTTTAATTGTTCATGTACATCCCTCTCTAACGGAGTTTCATGTATTTCATGTTCTTCATGTACATTTTTTTACAGTTCATGTATTTTATTCTACTGCTTGTTCTATATTTTCTGCCATATTTTGGATCTGTTTTGGAGAGATGTGCTCATTCCTATTCTGATTGGACTCGGTGACAAAATATTACAGATAACTTGGAGGACATTTGCACTAGCCTTTGGAGCTGACGTGGACGACACTTGCGACTTGGATCCTCAGGAGGATCCAGCTTGCACTGAGGAGACTACCCTAATTCCTAGACTAGAAAGCTAGGGCTTTATCTTATTATGTTGTCTTGAGTTTGTATCTTTCAGATGTTATGTAGTAGTGTTGATAACACTTATCTTATTTTATATCTGGTTGTATCTCACTCTGTGGATTTTATATCTATCATATCGTATCATTTATCTACCTCTAGCTTTTGTGATTGAGTTGTATCTTTTGAGATTGTCCTCCGTATGGAGAGTATATTATATTGTGTTTAGTTATGGTTGTGACCTAGAACAGTGTTCTACCGCCGACACTGCGGCATAGGCTGGACGTACCCACGTTCTCGTGTCCCTAAACCGGATGCGGGTCGTGACAGGAACACCATGTGATGGAATCTCGTTTCCTTTTTTCGGTCGTTCATAGCAGTAGCTCCATCACGGAGCGCAGGCTGCTCTGGGATCATTTGCTCCACATCCTCAACAACCACCCGGCCCCCTGGCTGTGCATCGGGGACTTCAACGCTGTCGTCCAAAGAGCTGAGAAGCTAGGAGGTCGCCCCCCCCCCCCCCCCCCCACATCTTCGACCCAAGACTTCTCCAACTTCATATTCGAAGCGAACCTGTCATCTCTCCCGTTCAGCGGCAGCGAGTTCACCTGGTGCAACATACAAGAAGCGGAACAACGTCAATACTCCCGCCTGGACAGGGCAAGCGGAACAACGTCAATACTCCCGCCTGGACAGGGCAAGCGGAACAACGTCAATACTCCCGCCTGGACAGGGCCCTTATCAACGAGCAGTGGGCGAACACCCCCCCCCCCCCCCTCCCCTCCAAACCAGACTTTCACACCTGAATTCGACCGAGTCAAATCACTTCCCACTGTTAGTAGAGATCTCCAAGAGCCAAGAAGCGGCCGCGAAGAACTTCAGATTCCTCGATCTTTGGATCCGTCATCCTCAGTTCAAGGACATTATTGCAGAAGCGTGGCTATCCCAAACCGCAGCAGACCCTTTGGTTCGGGTCCCTTTATTTACTACTAACAACTAACCTTTATCAATACTACCTCAAAAGCCCATGTTGGCCCACCTCTATTCTCAGCAAAGTGCAAGACTAGCATATAGTATCCAGGCCCAGCATCCCCTGTAGCAATTTGACCCAACACTTACTTAATGAATCAACAATCAACCCCAGCATCACCTTTTTACAACCTCTCTCCCATCCCTTACAAATGGGTCCCACCGGATCCCATCTCCACTCTCAACATCCCCCCCCCCCCCCCCCCCCCCCCCCCCCCCCCCCCCCGCTACATGGACTCCACCCGACCCCACCACTTCCTCCCCTCCTCCAATCGAAGTCCGACACGTGGCAGGAGTAAAGGGATTGTAAGGATTTGGTTGTAGACTTGTAGGCATAGCATTGCTCATAAATCAACTATCCAGCCCAATACTGGCCAAACTATGCCCAAGAGTTCAACCAAATGACTTAAGCTCACAACAGTTGTCCTGAGCAAAGCCCAGTTCAAACCCCAACCTAACGGTCAAGTAACAGTGATTAATTCAAATCTGCAAAGTTGAACTCAACAGCTATGTGCATCAGTTAAATTCGAAAATGAGTTTATCACACTGGCTCACCCAGTAACCTACAGAACCTGCAACTGCTCAAATAAAACCTATATTAACCTCTATCTGCCATGTGCCAATGTTCGTGTCTCACTGCCAAACCGTGTCGTGTCCACCAATCTATCTCCTCAAATCTGGACACAGAGGTCGAACATAGGCACACACCAAACAAGTATTTCGACAAGGACTCCTCTCTTGCACCTAATCGAAGCTAATAAACAAAATCAGATAACAATTTATATACCTGCATCAATTCCTGAACAGTGTCAGTGTCGGATACACTCGAATCCGTGTCCAAGGCCACTGGATTCGCCATTTAGTCAAACACATAATATGCAAACAGAAGAACGAGTTTTCTGACGCTCCTTCGAAGTTCGATCAACATTGATCAAATTTCGAGGAAAATCAAAGAACAAACCAAAGAAAGAATTGTCATTCAGATCAAGAACCGCGAAGCCCCGCCCCCATGTACCATTGGATCAAGGTGCCCGCACGCAGGCCTGCTCGATCCAACGCTCGATCCAACGGTCGAGAGCGACGGACTCCCGCAATATATATATATATATATATATATATATATATATATATATATATATATATATATATATATATATATATATATACACACACACACACACACAGAAAACCCTTCTGAAATTTCCCCGTTGACAGTAAGGTTATTCTTTTGTAATGAATGGTCCCTGAACTCGGTCTCATCACATGACATTCACATTACAATATAAAAGACACCTATACCCCGCCTCTACAAATAAATTTGTCTACTGGCCTGGTGAAGAACTTTCTTGGTTGTGGCCATAGTGATATGGTCAAACAAAGCACGAGTCCAAATCAGTGCTTTAAAACTCGGCCGAACCAGACAGGACAACGGATCAAACCAGTTCAACCTGTTAATTCACTCACTGGATTAATCTAAGTGGTTCAAGTTCGACCGCAATCAATTTTTGAAAAGATACCAACCCAGACCGGAAAGACAAACGGTTCATGGGTCAACTGGTTGAACTGGTCGATCTGGTCCAATTTTTATAACGTTTGTCCAAATGGTACCATTACAAAGGTCATAATAGTAGAAAAGTTTGAAGCTCAAAAGACTTGAAAAAATGTTGCAGCACGAACATGAGAAACAAGAATTGCAGCCGCTTTCATTTCGTCAATAGAAATATTGTAACATGTTAACAAGTACGTATATCCCTGATTCCAGTAAGCATTCAGAAAATGAACCTCCCCGGAGCCTGCATCCTCTCTAACAATGCATATAAAGACCAATTGAAACCTCTTCAGTTGGTTCAATAGAATTATGCTACAAGTTCGCAAGTTTTGTACATCTCTGAATCGTAAGTGCTGCGAAACAAAAGAACTTTCTCCTTGGTAATCACCTGCTTAACCTTTCCAGTCTCCGAAGACGAACTTCCTCCAGACTTGGCTCTCTGGAATTATTTGGTGACTGAACAGGAGTGAACTCACGGGCATACCTTTCTGTGCTGCACATTTCACATGCATCAAGAAACTCGGAGTTATCAAAGGTGCAGATTGGGCACCTCCAGACACCAGATATATGTCTTCCTCTCGGAGGTGGACTGCCTCCAACTCTCCTCCCTCCTCCGGATGTCCCTAGGCGCCAAGGCGAAAACCATCTCTGAACAAACTGCAAAGGCCACATTGCTATTCCAGTAAACTTCCGAATCAGAACTGTTAGAGGGTTGGGCCCTGCCAAAGAATTTCTCAACCAGAGATACAGGAGTCCAGCAAGTATTCCACTGAGATGACCAAGAAAAGAAGCCTCGGGCACAAACATCTGAATAAGGATTAGCTCGGCCCATGCAGCATGGCTCGATGGAACTTCCACTCCATACACATTAGTAGAACCATCAGACACTGAATTGAGGACCACCTTCATGCCAAAGAGGACACCAGAGAATCCAACAGCATACTGTCTATAATATGGAGTCTCGTAATCAAAAAACAGGAGTAAGCTTTTGGCTAGACCCAACATAATACCTTGGGACATACCAAGTAATGCGGTAACCATTAACGCAAACTCCTTACTACCCATCAAAGTCTCCAGCTGAACACCCTTCCACAAAAGGGACAACATGTTGTAGAATATGTGGGTTTCATCCATGTGGTAGAAAGGTGACAAGAAAAGGCGCTTAAGGTCCCCATACTGCATAGAAAGAATCCAACTATCAAGACAAGTGAAGGGAATAGCAGAACAAATATGACATTGTATGTACCAAGTAGAATGAATGATAATTCAAATCTTGTTATGTTGCATACCAAGGAAAGAACAACCATTTTGTGCCAGATGTGGCCTCCTTACATGGTTTGACATAGTAAAAGATGATTTGGTTCTCAAGAAATTCCTTCTGCTATGAGACTATCTGCAGCAAGTCACCTGCTTCGAAATGATTCTTTTTTTTCCTTTTTTTTTTGAAATGGTATATTGGCAAGATCCGTGTTTATCATGTACAAAAACTTCTATTTTTTTTTATTTTAGACTTCATTTTAAGTAAGGATAAAAAACTATGAATTGGATATTATATTCACCAACTACCAATGGGGTTATAAGAATGAAACCTGATTCTTGTGTATATTTTGAAACATAGGTAGTATATTCTTACAGAATATGTAAAAGGTTTCGGTTCTTTTGAAATCTTATTGTGAAAGTTCCAGAATAAGCTCTGTGATGGCCAATCCAGTTAAAAAGTTTAGAACTGATTGATGGCTTGTAATGGGCTTGAAGCCTTGAATATATTCAGAATTGTAACAGTTGTATATAGTTCAAGATAAAGATATATTATCCTTTCTCTCCTTTCAATCACAAAAAGAGAACAAAAAGAATCATGAATAGTCTAATTTTCTAAATTACTGGAGAGGGTTAGTGATGCAAATGTGGCAACATTATATTAAAGATAGAAGTGCGGACACAAGAAGAGAGAACTCTAAAAATGTGAACATTGAAAATCCAGATGTGGATAAATTAAACTATCATTATAACCTACATACATACTACATAGAGAACTTGAATATGATTGGTGAATGGTTAAAATCTAGTGGTGGAAAGTAAGCTTCTTTGACTTCCCTATTTATAATTGGTAACCTTTAATTTATTAAACAAATAAGAGAAATAGTCATCAGCGAATACTTCATTTTGGCAGAGATGTTACTTTCTTTTACTGGCAACAGATTATTTTTTTCTTGTTTATTGAACCATTCGGATGTAGACAAAATACTAATGCTAATGTTTCATTTTAGAAAGAAAAATGTGAACATTTTAACAGACAATTGGAAACATGTTATTGACTGCAATTAACAAACTGCCTTCTGCAGTATCATTCACCGAAAAGGAGATTATGGAGAAAATATATTCAAATAATTCCAAACTGGTTGACAAAAAAAATAAAAATCCTTAATTGAGCTCACAAATGGAATGTCGACAAAGAATTGAATGAATTTTATGTGTGGAGGTGTGTGTGTGTGACAAAGAGCGATTGTGTTTTGAATGCAAGATTATGTTTTTAAAAAATGGAATGAATTTTATGTGTGCCGGGAGGATGGAAAGAAGATCTCAAGAAAATAAAGGGTCCATACCTTCTCTCAAACAAGTAAAATATTGTTCAAGATATGTATGCAGTCCTTTTACCTCTGTACGCTTGTTATTACCAAAGTTCGCAGAATTATTATCGGATATCGGACCCTTCCTATGAGTATCGGGATCAGTAGTATCGACAGCAATGGCTGTTTCGGATCGGGGTATCTAATTTTTTGGTATCGAAAAAAAAAGTATTAAATAAATTATTAAAATTTAGAATTTTTTTAAATATATTTAGGCATAATTTTAAGTATTTTATGTGTTGTTTCTTAGTAGTTTTGAAATGGAATGAAATGAAACGTTAGTCACCCTTACCGATTGGTTTACCTACGATAGATAAGTTTTCTTCTTTTACATGCTTTTGTAACCTTAATATGCTTTTACGTCCTTGTTGATTGGTCTTTTTCGTTCAATTTTCTTTGCCGAATTGACTGCAAAAGATATGCACAATATCAATATCGGTCGGTATCGGTCAGTATCGAATCGGAATATGCCAAACCGTATCGATATCGGTCTTATCGGATCAATATCGGCCAATACCACAAATACGGTTATTACATTATACTAGTTGATAAGGGTCGAAAAAAGTTGGTTTCTAACATAGATTGGGGAGAAAATTTTTGGAATCTAAGGGTTTCAAAATCAGGAAATGAAAACAAAGTAGATGAATATAACTTCAAGCAATAGTCAGTAAGAAATTAGGAAGTCCATGTTAGTGGACAAGAGATACCTAGCACTGATATTTTTTTGGAATTTACAATCACTCATTCCTCTTTATAATAGGTAAAAAAAAATATTAACTCAAGGTACCCATTCCATGACAAATACTAACTTACCCACTAATTTTGTTCCTTTAGTGGGTCTAGTATCTCTGACAATTGCAATGGCTTCTTTGTTTCTTCGTGTCCAAGAGAATAAGATTGTCTAGATCCGAGGGGACAAAATTGTATCAATTTTTTCAAATGTTGGCAAGATTGAGAAGGATGTTGTTCCTGTTCTTTCTTTTTTAATAAAAGAGAAGGATGACATTCATAAAATCAAAAGATCATGTTCCAAATGGAGGAATCATTATGGAGTACTATTTGAACTTGAAGTCGAAAGAAAATTCCTACAAGACGGTTATAAGTTCGGTCATGCTTTATGGATTTTAATGACATACCGAAAAGTTAGAGGTGGCACAATTGAGGTTATCGGATAAGAGAAAATTGTCTATGGTTATGTTGACATGTGCAACCTAAAGTAATAGATACACTAGCTAGGAGCGACAAAATATTATTTAAAGGCTTCTAAGCACCAAAAGTTACAATCTCGTGTCCTATCGTGTCAGACCGACACGTGTTGAGCATCATATATAATCCAAAATACACTAGGACACGCCAAAATCAAAGTTGTGCCGTGTTGTCTTTTACATTTTTTCCCTTTTCTTTCTTGGGCAACACAGATTGAAGGAGTTTATCTAATAGTTAAAAGGAGGGTCTGGACCCTCTCCTGTACACTTATCCATAGAGGGGGAAGGATTCTTCATTAATTTCAGATCAAGTTGCGAAAAAGCGTGGACACACCGAAACACACCAGGACACGCCACAATTGATGTCGTAATCTGTGTCGGACACGCCACAATTGATGTCGTATGCAGGAGTAGATCAGGAGTATGAATAGTAGATCCAACTATAGTAACCAAAGATCCCTACTTTATTCCATAATAATCCTTATAAAGCAAGAAAGAAGTTTCCTTTATATATCAATTTAAGAAAATTTTAAAGAAAAGATAAGAAAGAGAGCTTGAGAAATGCAAATTTACTGACCTTGAGGATGAGATGGGAGTTGAAGGAGACCTGGTCGATGGTGGGGAGGTGCCTGTCGAGTGGGCCGGGGCGGAGGTAGAGGAGGGTGTTGGCGAGGAGGAGCCCCGTCGTCACCGGCGGCTTCCAGCCGAGCCGGTGGTACTGGCTCGCCACGTGGAGCGCCAGGATTGGCAGCACCCTTCCCCTTCGGTTGCTGCTGTAGTACCCATCCATTCTCTCTCTCTCTCTCTCTCTCTCTCTCTCTCTCTCTCTGTCTCTGTAGGGTTAGGAATTTTGATTTGGGTGTATAAATGGCTTTGCTTATATGCCAAGGAAGAAGAGAAGGGGAATAACAAAGAAGAAGTGTCCAGAAGGGTCTATAAACAATTTTTTTTTTTTTTTTTTTGCTAAATTAGATACCCTCAACTATTCATAATTTTCAACTTGATACCCTCAACTTTGATAGATACTAACTTAATACCCTATCTCAACTAATATTTTTAAGTTTATACCCAAAAAAGAATTTGTTTCTAAAATACCCCCACCCCTATCCCTTGGCTGCTACTCCTCAACACCCCCTCCCCCCAACCCAACCCTCGACGGCCATTACCAACACCCCCCCCCACCCCCCCCCCCCCCCTCCCCTCCCCCCGCGGCCATCCCCCTCCCTCCCTTCAACCCGGCCCCGACAAACCCCTCCCTCACGGCTGGTACTTGCCCCCCCACCCCCCGGCGGCCATCCCCCCTCCCCTCCCCTCGGCACCGACCACCCCCCCTACCCACCCCCGGCCCCGACGACCCTCTACCCGGCTCCGGCCCTGCTCCCGCCGTCCGATCGTGCGTGCTCGCCGCCCGCCGGCCACCCGCAGCGGAGAGGGGGGAGAGGGGGTTGTGGGAGAAGAGAAGGGCAATTTGGTCCAAAAAAATCTCAGGGTATCAAGTTGGTACCTATAAAAGTTGAGGGTATTAAGTTGAAAAAGTGTGATAGTTGAGGGTATCAAGTTACTATTTAGCCTCTCTTTTTTTTGATAATTTAGCAAATGCTCTTATTCCAAATATTGAAACGCATATGCCTCTAGTAACTTTTTTTATCTAGCAAATGTTCCATTTTTATCTAAAAAAATAAAAAATTTAAGATAAACCTCCACTTTTTATTTATTTTCCTACTGTGTTTACATAGGATATTTGCTAGATAAAAAAATAGTGAGAATATATGCTAGTTTTAACATTTAGAATGAGAATATTTGCTAAATTATTCCTATTTTTTTAGATAACATGGATATTGATATTTATATTGGACTAGGGAGGGCCGTGATAGCCTGCTAGCCCACAAAAAATAAAAAGAAAACTCCAACCCGGGACACTAATATGGTTCTATCTACAATAAAACTAGTATGTATTAAATGTTATTCTTAACAAAATATTTGAACAAATTTGGAAGAAGTAAGAAGAAAATAGGAGAGAAGATCTCTTATTGGTGTGATCTAATATTAGCGTTTGGATTTCTAAATTGTTCGACATTAGAATTTGGATCTCCAAATCACCGTTCACTAACCTAGATAAACAGTGATTTGGAGACCCGAACACTAACGTAGGACAATTTGGAGACCCAAATTCTAATAACAACTATTATGTGAGATCCTATGACTAAAGAATCCTTTAATCTAAATTGGTCCGCTGTTCAAGTGACCCGGTCCGACCAAATCCGGCCAAACCGGTCAAAATTGGACCGGGCCGGCCCAAACTGGCCATTACACGCCTTGCCAGGTTTGATTGTCATGGTGAAAGAATCCGTAGCACAATACTTTGGTTGTGTACTATGGCATTGTGTCAAACTTCCTACTTTGAAGCCGGAGAAATCTCTTGTGGAGGAATCAATCAGCAAGAGAGAATAGTGTGATATATTGTTCGTATTCTGATCTTTCAGAACATTCTGCTTGCTTGAATACTAGACCTTGAATGAGAACGAGCGGTTCATATATATAGATGACATTTGATGATTATAGAGTTCCCTATGTAATCCAAGGCTATCATTTTATCTTTAGTTTCAGTTCATTTAGCAATTCTTTATGAAATTGTAGCTTCTACGGACTATTTCGATATTATATAAGAGCATAGCTCAAATCTATGCTATACTTTATGGCCTCGTTTGGTTCACGGATTCAAGAAATCCGGAAAGGAAATTTGTTCCTTTTCTTTGTTTGGTAGTCATAAATTTGGGAACACTTTTCTGACATGGGAGAAAATAGGAGTAAAAATGGTTCCTCTCATGACCCATGGGATTTATTTTTCCTCCTCCTTTCCCAACATTAATTACCAAACATTATGATAAAAGTAGCATTGATTTATTACCTATTTTACCAATTAACTCTTTATTATAATTATGTTGACATTGGATATTGTTGGAACAATGATATTTTTTTTCTTTCCTTTCCTACACCAACCAAACATAGGAAAGGAAATTTGATAGGAATTATACTTTTCCATCCCCATGGAAAATACATGGGAATTGATTTCCTTTCCGTGAACCAAACGAGGCCTATGAGTTATCTGATATCATATATAAGTAAATATAGATCAGTCTTGGCATTGTCCTACTCTTTCTTCGCAATCACTTCCGATGCAACGTGCGGAGGTTGCAGGCGAGGTAGACCTTGGCGAAGCTGTTGTCAGGGCCGACTCGGAGGATTGGATTGTCTTAGCCGGAGCTGATTTTGGTTGCCATTATCCTATTGAAACATGTAGGTTTAATTTGGATTTGGATTGAACCTAGTCCTATGAAAACCAAATAGCCTGGAAGGTTAAGGTTGTCTAAGTCTTATCAGACTCACCCCAAGGTCGGTTCTGGTTGTTGTGGCGTAGGAAGTGGCCCAGCTCGTAGCACCCATGGAAGAGGCTCCTCGAGTAGACGAGGGGAAGGTGAACTATACAGAAGTAAAAAAAAATTATTGTGACTACAAAATAAATTTCTCACCAAAAAGTGATGCAAAAAAGATTACGACCAAAATAACAATTCTTGTCAAAACTTAAATGCAAAAATCTTTTGTGATACAAATATAACATCATTGCAAAAATACGATACAAAAGGATATTTTACAATCAACATATAAAAGCGTCGCAAAAATATTTTCATTATAAAAGCCATGTTTGGTATCGACCGTCACTAGTGACGCACAATTGGTATAGACCTTCTTCGCTAGAAGGTGACACACAACACCTATTTTCTAATAGTGAATTAAAAAACATCACAACCCAAGCGCACCTCCAATCACGACTCTCTTGTTTAAGTACCGAATAGTACTACTAAGAAAAAGTCGCAGTTCACTATATTTGCAAGTTATATTGCAAGTACTTCTCTTGTTCCTTGCTCCCTCCTCCTTGAACTGTTACGTATATTGAGTACTTGCATCGCTAATCTTCTCTCTCAAATTTAATTTAATTTAATTTAGTAGCAAACAAGTCCAAGGGAAATTGAAAATGATAATAAGTTCATGGAAAAAAGTGTAAGAGAAATTGCTTGGTCTTGAGTAATTTAATTATGTTTGCTACAAAATTGAAAATGATAATAAGTTCATGGAAAAAAAAGTGTAAGAGAAATTGCTTGGTCTTGAGCATCAGTAGGGAGTCTCTCCATTGGAGAGCAGTTTGGCATATATTGTGTAGAACAAAGTGGAAAAAGTATGGGCAAGAGAAGACTGACAACCAGTTCATAATTCAAAGATTACTGTTGCGCATTGCTCACTGATTCAATTTTATGTAGGACTTGCTGTCCCTTTCGGTGTGTGAAATGTTATGTAGTCAAAAAAAAAAAAAATCAGAAATCAAATATATTTTTATTAAATTTATAAAAAATATATATATATATATATTTGGTAAATATATAAACATTTTCGAAAATATATAATTCATATAAGAATATAATATTTTTATTGATAATTAAATATATTTAACAATTGTTATTCTTTATTTGTAATTTCTTATAATATCGTTGGTTAATATAATAGACTCATATAAATTAATTAGTTATAGATTAATTGGTTAATATGATTCAAATCCTATTGACTCCTCCATTTTTTTTTTACTAATAGATTAATTTTTGTAGATTTCGATTCGAACTCAACTTACAAGGATCTAGATCCCACCAGAACCCCACTGGAACCAACTTTAACCCCAAACCAGACCTGGCCCTAATCCGAACTGATCATGACCCGATTCGAACCGACACGAGCAGAACCCGACTAAATCCTGATCCAACTCGAACCCGGAGTCAATCAAACTCAGAAATAGGTCACATGTTTATGAGAATTTTGTTTTCTTGACATTCAAAATTTTCAAAAATAATTTTATAACCCAAACCAAATTGGATAATAGGTTTTCAGTCTAAATTTTTTAGGCAAAGTTCAGCTTTACCAACAAAGTAAAATAACTCCAGATAGAACAATTTTACAAATTCTCCAGTTACTGTATGCGAAGTAATTTTCTAGCAATTGACCATTTGGCATGCAGTGACTTTTGCCACCAGCCCCCATGGCTTAAGAAGAGCTTTGCTATGCCTACAACTAAATTCTTATAATTTCCTTATCACTGAGAAATTATTAGATGGTCCCGGCTCACCACATGGCCACGGTAAATGGTGAGTCCGGCCAATAATTAAATAACACTTGGCATAAATTTCAAAAACTCACTTAAGATTTAAGCCAAAAACATCAAAAAAATAAAATAAAATTATAATGGTTTTGAAAAAAAAAAAAACAAGTATTTTTTTTAATTTTATGTGAAGTAAATTTTTATATTATTTTATATTATTTTTTAATATTTTTTAAAAATTTATGCAAATGTCATTTAATTATTGGTCGGACTCACCATTCATCATGGCCATATGGTGAGCCGGGACCATCTAATAATTTCTCCTTCTCAAGGGCGGGTGTTGTGGGATATATGCTGTAGTGCCCCGCTCCCGTTGGGACGAAGCACTATGTAATAGGCTCGTGCCAAGTTAGACATGGTCGGGAACATAGATGGCTAGTCTGACTCGGCGACGAGTTTGGTATACAAAAACCATGGCATCAATAAAATCGATTTGGACGAGTGATATGAGTACCGTTCCAACTAATGGATCGACTACTGTTGGAATAAGTCCTAGATGCGGTAGGCGGCGTCTTGGCGAAGGAACTCTAAAGAGAGCGACGCAACCCGTCTGCCGTTGGTTTTATTGGTTTTTTTTGGCTTTCTGAACGAATTGTTGCGTGGATTTGATAGTGTGCTTTCGCGTCGATTTCTGAATGCGTCTTTGGAAATTTTGAAGGAAGGATTGAAGGAAGGGTTCTAATTCGATGCTCGTGCCATTGCAGGAGTTCGTGTAACTGATGCTTGACCGTCGTGAAGCGTTCTCCTACTCTCGGCGCAATCTCCTTAGGTGGGTGGTTCTTCGGCCCCTTCTTTTCTACTCCTTCCCGCCAACTAAATTCTTAAAGTTCAACGTTCAAATCGATGATGCTAACGGGATGTATGCTTGCCACTAAGATCAAGAGCTCGGGATAATATATCAACCTAGAGAAGTTAACTCTGACTCGATAGGTTCACACTAAGTAGAGAAAAGATAAAGTTCTAAGAAAGAGATAGAATATATTTCATGCCATGCAAAACACAACTATGAAAACCTTGGTGGCGGTACATCATGCCTCGGAGAATTTGGTGCCTACGAGATGATAAATCAGAACGTGCGGTTTCGGGGGAAAGGACCCTTGCACGAGTAGGAATGATTATGTGATTTGATAATGGTTACGCTATACATTTTACTTCATACATATTAAACTGTTCATACATTCGCATGGTCAAGGACGACTTGTGCACAAGGTGAGCTTTCCTCGAGACGGTACCCGGAGCCCTGGGACCGAATCAGCCTAGGAGGAAATTATGGAAATCGTGCTTCGGCGCGAGGCATTGCGAGACCTCCAGTTAGGCTCGCTACCTGGACTGGAGGGCGCGTCGCAAGGCTACGTAATCGTCCTTCATGATGTCGATATCACCAATGACCGCATATAGGATAGACTGCATGCTCACCTATTGTCTTGTGCAGGTGGTAAGTATCATGTATATTTTGTGCAGGAAAGGAGCACGGCCGTGGTAAGAATGCCTTTAAATTGGTTATGTGTTATATTTTAAAATGTGCCTTCGATATGAACTGCAATTCATATAGTTCTAAATAGAAAGATCACTTCGTATGCTAGAATCCTTAATAAGCAGTGTCGGTTTAGACGAGTGGGTTCGTCCCATCCACTAGCAAGTTTGCTAACCCCCAACTCCCCAGGTAACGAGCGCGCTGCGGGAGCTCGAGACTAGACCTGAAGCTGAAGAACGGGAGGCGGCACGAAGCTCTCCTATTTTGAAGTATTTTGAAGCCCAACTCAGATCGAAGGCTTTGTTCAAATGTATAAAGGGACGTGAATGTATGGAACGACAAGGATTATTTCAGGGCAAGCTTGTCGAGAGTTTTTCTTTTGTATTTCAAAGATGTAGCCGCAACGGCATATGTAATGTAAAAATGACCTTGCACATACTTTGCAAGCTTATGAATGAAAAGCTAAATTTCTTTCTATGCTATGTCTTCAACTCTCTGCACTGTTTAATTTCAACGCGTCGAGTTAAAAGGAACTTCCAATTGCACATCCTTGCCTTGTGTAAGTCCATTAAAGACTTGCTCGGCATCACGTCCCGACCCGTGGGGATCGATTTATATCGAGTCAAGGCGATGACGACCGATTCGGCGAGTCGGGACGTGACAAGTTGGTATCAGAGCACAGTTCACACCTCGGACCTTTCAAAATACTTTCTTTTAGATGATGCCGTTGCGATTTTTCAAAAACTATGCTTTTCGACATATGCGACCTGAAATAATCGTTCCATACATATAAGCCCGTAGATATTTTGAGAATACTAACGGGTTTGCTCAATTTTGTAGGTATGCCGGAAGGACTAGGTGTCCCTGCTGTCAACGCCACATTGATTAGCACGGATAGCACCGAAGGCGCGACGTCTAGCGAATCTGTCATGGAGCGACTACTACGCCTCATGGAACTCCAACAACGCCAGTCAGAGACGCAGCAACGACAGCTGCAGGAACAGATCCAGGCCCAAGTCAGCGCCCAACAAAAGCAAATGGAGGCCCTGACCCGGATCGTGAGCACTATAGCGACGCAACAGAACTCGACGACCGTCATGTCCGAGGAAGAAGTGCAACCCGTAAAGACAAAACATGTGTCTTCCTCCTCCCTGCTCAAGATGACCAAGTTCAAGAAAATGAACCCGCCTGAATTCAACGGTCGAGCAGAGCCTAACGAAGTCATAGGGTGGCTAGTGAAGATTGAGAGTCTGTTCACTCTCCTCAACATCAAGGGGTCCAAGAAAGTCGGGTGCGCGGCGTTGCAGCTCAGCTTGAGGGCCTACGACTGGTGGGAGGCGAAGAAACATGAACTCAAAGAGGCCAACCCCAATGCCAAGATCTCGTGGGAGACGTTCAAACTGGCCTTCCTCGAGCAATACATCCCTCGTGCCCTTCGTCGAGAAAAGGAGGAGGAATTCATGTCCTTGAAGCAAGGAAACTTGTCCGTTGAAGACTACGATGCGAAGTTCGCGAAGCTTGCAAAGTTTGCCGGGACCTTTCTGCCGAACACGGAGGTATGGTACGAGCGCTTCCAGCAAGACCTGAATGAGGATTTGCGTCAGAATGTCATGAACCAGAGATGCCAGACGTACAGGGAATCATACAACGCCACCCTTGATAGTGAGCGGATCTTCGGTCGAGCGTCGCAGAAGGGCGGATCAAGCGTCCGCAACAAGCGTCCTCACGACGCGGAAGGATCTGGTGCGCCAAAGCGCCAGAACACGTCCGAGTATCGGGGGCCTCACCCAGGCGTACGGTGCCATCGTTGCGGCAAGATGGGACATCTAACGGTCGACTGCCGAGGGGGATGCTTCAAGTATGGCCAGCTAGGTCACAAGGCAGTAGATTGTCGCATGGGGAGGGCGAACCAACATCCACCAAGGGACGTCCAGAACCAGAACAGGGCGCCTCCCGTCCATGGCGCGAACGCGGTGCCCGTGAACCCACAAAATCGCCAAGGGGCTCAAGGCCGAGTCTACGCACTGACTCGGGACGAAGCTTTTGCGTTCGACACTGTCGTGACAAGTATACTACTCTATAAAAATATGCCTGCTAGAGTATTGTTCGATTCGGATGCTACGCACAGTTTCATATCTGCCGACTTTGTAAAAGAGAACGAACTACCTATGCAACTTTTAGATATGAATCTTAGTGTTAGCACTCCATCGGAAGTAGATATGTCTGCCACTCAAATTTGTAGGGATGGTTACATATGCATCGGATGAAGGAATCTATCCTTGGAAGTTATCGTCCTCGACGTCAAGGAGTACGATATAATTCTCGGCATGGATTGGTTGGGTGCATGCCACGCAACGATCGAGTGCGCGGAGAAGAGAGTTGTGTTCCTCCTTCCGGGCGAAACCGAGTTCTCCTATTCATGCGGAGCAGCATCAAAGTCGGCAATGATGATATCGGGTATTTCGGCAAGGCGTATGTTGCATTCCGGGTGCAGCGGGTACCTAGCATCAGTTAGAGACACGAGAACGGAGATTGCAGGCACGGCCCAGACTAAAGTCGTAGCAGAATTTCATGATGTGTTCCCAGACGAGTTGCCAGGAATGCCGCCGGACCGAGAGATAGAATTCATCATCGACACCTTCCCGGACACCCGACCGATATCCAAAGCACCTTATCGAATGGCGCCGGCAGAGCTGAAGGAACTGAAAGCACAACTATAAGAGTTGCTAGATCGCGGATATATTCGCCCTAGCGTCTCTCCGTGGGGTGCTCCAGTGTTGTTTGTAAGGAAGAATGATGGGTCGATGCGGCTGTATATCGACTATCGAGAACTTAACAAAGCCACGGTGCGGAACAAGTACCCGTTGCCGAGGATAGACGATTTGTTTGACCAATTGCAAGGGGCGACGATATTTTTCAAGATTGATCTTCGCTCAGGCTACCATCAGTTAAAGATCAAGTCCGAGGACGTGCCAAAGTCCGCCTTCCGAACTCGATATGGTCACTACAAATTTCTAGTCATGTCCTTCGGCTTGACCAACGCTCATGCCGTGTTCATGGATCTAATGAACCGGGTGTTCCGATCGTTCATAGACAAATTTGTCATCGTATTCATCGATGACATTCTCATATATTCGAAGAGCAAGGACGAGCACGTGGAACACTTGAAGACGGTGCTACAGACTCTGCACGAACATCAACTCTATGCCAAGCTAAGCAAGTGCGAGTTCTGGATGAATAGCGTGACGTTCCTTGGGCACGTTGTCTCAGCTGAAGGCGTCACGGTGGACCCAAAGAAGATTGAAGCAATAGTCGAATGGAAGCGGCCTACCTCAGCAGGCGACATCCGAAGTTTCCTCGGCTTGGCGGGCTACTACCGTAGATTCGTGAAAGATTTTGCCAAAATTGCGTCGCCTCTGACTCACCTCACCCAGAAGGGAGTCGCATTCGAGTGGAACGACGCCTGCAAATCGAGCTTCCAAGAGTTGAAGAAACGGCTCATCTCAGCGCTGATCCTTGCACTTCCAGACGGGCCGGAAGGGTTTCAAATATTTAGCGATGCATCGCGGACGGGTTTGGGATGCGTGCTTATGCAAAGGGATAAGGCGATTTCGTTTGCTTCGAGACAATTGAAGCAACACGAGAAGAATTATCCTACGCATGATCTGGAGTTAGCGGCCATTGTGTTTGCGTTGAAGCTATGGCGGCACTATCTTTATGGTGTAGCTTGCAGAATCTATACGGACCATAAGAGCCTCAAGTACATCTTCACTCAACGGGACCTGAACTTACGGCAGCGGCGTTGGCTCGAACTCATTAAAGACTATGATTTGACTATCGAGTACACGCCGGGTAAGGGTAACGTCGTAACGGACGCTCTGAGTAGAATATTTGCAGGGTGCTTGTCTATCAACCGTAACATACAGCGAGACTTGACAGAGATGGGTATCGAACTCCGAATCCGTTACCGTAGAGCACGATTGGCCCAATTGCACCTTGAGTCGAGCTTGCACAACAAAATAAAGATCGCACAGGAGGACGAGCCATTCCTGAAGAAGATGCGCGAGCTGATTTTGACGGAAAAGGCGACCGACTTTGCGGTGGACGAGGGCGGAATGACGCGGATGAAGGGGAGGATATGCGTGCCGGACCATGTTGAACTTAAAAAGAAGATTCTGATGGAGGCCCATTATGCGAAGTACTCGTTGTACCCCGGGAGTACCAAAATGTATAAGGACCTGCGCACGACCTTTTGGTGGCACGGAATGAAGAAAGACGTGGCAACGTTTGTTTCACAGTGCATGGCTTGTCAACGGGTGAAGGCCGAGCATCAAAGACCAGGCGGGGAGCTACAGAACCTCGACATTCTAGTATGGAAGTGGAACGACATCTCTATGGATTTCATCATGGGCCTTCCGAAGACGTCGCGGGAGAATGATGTGGTTTGGGTTATTGTCAATCGTTTGACCAAATCCGCTCATTTTATCGCTATTAAAGCATCATGGAGCGTCGATCGGTTAGCTCATATTTATCTCAACGAGATCGTCAGACTGTACGGGGTACCTGCCATAATTATTTCGAACAGAGACGGGCGATTCTTATCACGTTTCTGGACGAGTCTACAGGCGGCGCTGGGCACTAAGTTGAACCTTAGCTCCGTGTACCACCCGCAAACCGATGGCCAGACAGAAAGAGTGAATCAGATCCTGGAGGATATGCTACGTCTGTGCGCGATAGATTTGAAGACTAGTTGGGACACGCACTTGCCGCTCGCGGAATTCGCATACAACAACAGTTATCAATCGAGCATCCAAATGGCTCCCTACAAGGCGCTTTACGGGAGGAAGTGCCGATCTCCGATTTGCTGGAACGAAGTAGGGGAGCGACAGGTGCTCGGGCCAGAACTAGTCGAACAAGCCGTCGAGAAGGTCCACATGATTCAAGATAGGCTCCGTATTGCTCAGAGTCGACAAAAGAGTTATGCAGATACTCGTCGATGACCGTTAGAGTTCTTGGTTGGGGATCATGTGTTTCTGAAGGTGACGCCGATGCGGGACGTCATGCGATTCGGGGTAAAAGGCAAGCTGAGTCCGAGATTCGTAGGGCCCTTCGAGATCCTCGAAAGAGTGGCGACCGTTGCTTATCGGATCGCACTACCTCCTGCCCTGGCCGAAGTGCACGACGTCTTCCATGTCCCCCAACTTCGGAAGTACGTGCATGACCCAAGCCATGTGGTTAGTTTCGATCAGTTGGAGCTACGCGCCGATCTATCATACTCGGAGGAGCCCGTGCAAATTTTGGACCGTAAAGAAAAGATCCTGCGGAGCCGATCGATGTCCTTGGTTCGCGTACTCTGGCACAACCATTCCGTCGAGGAGTCGACGTGGGAACTAGAGGCGGAGATGAAGGAGAAGTACCCTTCACTTTTCGTCGACGAAGGTCAGACCCTTGTTCTTAAGTTTCTGGACGAAACTTTTTTTTAGTGGTATATTATGTAGTGCCCCGCTCCCGTTGGGGCGAAGCACTATATAATAGGCTCGTGCCAAGTTAGACATGGTCGGAAACATAGATGGCTAGTCTGACTCGGCGACGAGTTTGGTATACAAAAACTATGGCATCAATAAAATCGATTTGGACGACCGTTCCAACTAATGGATCGACTACTGTTGGAATAAGTCCTAGATGCGGTAGGCGGCGTCTTGACGAAGGAACTCTAAAGAGAGCGACGCAACCCATCTGCCGTTAATTTTATTGGTTTTCTTGGCTTTCTGAACGAATTATTGCGTGGATTTGATAGTGTGCTTTCGCGTCGATTTCTGAATGCGTCTTTGGAAATTTCGAAGGAAGGATTGAAGGAAGGGTTCTAATTCGATGCTCGTGCCATTGCAGGAGTTCGTGTAACTGACGCTTGACCGTCGCGAAGCGTTCTCCTACTCTCGACGCAATCTCCTTAGGTGGGTGGTTCTTCGGCCCCTTCTTTTCTACTCCTTTCCGCCAACTAAATTCTTAAAGTTCAACGTTCAAATCGATGATGCTAACGGGATGTATGCTTGCCACTAAGATCAAGAGCTCGGGATAATATATCAACCTAGAGAAGTTAACTCTGATTCGATAGGTTCACACTAAGTAGAGAAAAAATAAAGTTTTAAGAAAGAGATAGAATATATTTCATGCCATGCAAAACACAACTATGAAAACCTTGGTGGCGGTACATCATGCCTCGGAGAATTTGGTGCCTACGGGATGATAAATCAGAACGTACGGTTTCGGGGGAAAGGACCCTTGCACGAGTAGAAATGATTATGTGATTTGATAATGGTTACGCTATGCATTTTACTTCATACATATTAAACTGTTCATACATTCGCATGGTCAAGGACGACTTGTGCACAAGGTGAGCTTTCCTCGAGACGGTACCCGGGGCCCTGGGACCGAATCGGCCTAGGAGGAAATTATAGAAATCGTGCTTCGGCGCGAGGCATTGCGAGACCTCCAGTTAGGCTCGCTACCTGGACTGGAGGGCGCGTCGCAAGGCTACGTAATCGTCCTTCATGATGTCGATATCACCAATGACCGCATATAGGATAGACTGCATGCTCACCTATTGTCTTGTGCAGGTGGTAAGTATCATGTATATTTTGTGCAGGAAAGGAGCACGGCCGTGGTAAGAATACCTTTAAATTGGTTATGTGTTATATTTTAAAATGTGCCTTCGATATGAACTGCAATTCATATAGTTCTAAATAGAAAGATCACTTCGTATGCTAGAATCCTTAATAAGTAGTGTCGGTTTAGACGAGTGGGTTCGTCCCATCCACTAGCAAGTGTGCTAACCCCCAACTCCCCAGGTAACGAGCGCGCTGCGGGAGCTCGAGACTAGACCTGAAGCTGAAGAACGGGAGGCGGCACGAAGCTCTCCTATTTTGAAGTATTTTGAAGCCCAACTCAGATCGAAGGCTTTGTTCAAATGTATAAAGGGGCGTGAATGTATGGAACGACAAGGATTATTTCAGGGCAAGCTTGTCGAGAGTTTTTCTTTTGTGTTTCAAAGATATTGTAGCCGCAACGGCATATGTAATGTAAAAATGACCTTGAACATACTTTGCAAGCTTATGAATGAAAAGCTAAATTTCTTCCTATGCTATGTCTTCAACTCTCTGCACTGTTTAATTTCAACGCGTCGAGTTAAAAGGAACTTCCAATTGCACATCCTTGCCTTGTGCAAGTCCATTAAAGACTTGCACGGCATCACGTCCCGACCCATGGGGATCGATTTATATCGAGTCAAGGCAATGACGACCGATTCGGCGAGTCGGGACGTGACATATGCTACCAACTGCACACCATGCATGTCCTTTAGCAAAATGGATTCTCATCAAACCATGCATATACTTATATGAATGCATTATAAATTGCGTGGAATCGACACATGATTTGGCTTGAAACCCCACATTTTAAGCAAAGTTTACTCGTGAAAAAGTGGATTGCTCAGCAGATCGTCAAGTATTTTGGATAGATTTATCAGGTATACTATATCAAAGTTTTTGTTACTGGACCAAGATTAAATGAAGTGAGTTGTCAGAATTATATATCTTTACTATTAGAAAGAAGTTTGAAAACTATTCAAAATGGGCAGCCATAAATATATCCTCACTTAGTTAAGAAAAAAGTAAAATAAAATTATTTACAACTAAAAAAATAAAATTATTTAAAACTAACAGCTTCTGTATACATTTTACCTACAAAATCCTAAAATCCAACATATATCTAAAATTCTATAAACATATCTACAACACATCTAAATTAAAATATATTCAATATTTAAATTAACTACATTGTATTATCTAAACGTATTATCTAAACATATATACAAAAGTTATAAAAATATATCTATAATTAAAATATACTATAATTATATTTATACTATTTTAATATAAATTAATTTTCTATCCAATTTTTTAATAATATTAAAAAAAATCTTTTTATCGTAGGTATGTATTTTGTTTGACGAGCAACGCCAAATGAGAAAATTCAAACCATGCCCGTCCCGGCTACAACCCCCTCCGGATATGTATAACATGAACATGACTAGTTTATTATAATAATTATATAACTGTACTAGTTGGGACTAGTAAGAGCTAGCAATGACTAATGACTTGTAGATCTATTCGTAAAGCAAATCTTTCAAGCAAATGATTATTCCTTTTCATTTCATACCGAATTATTAGCATATGATGAGAGGAGCAAATGAAGAATAAACAAAGATCTAGAAGTAGCAACAGGCGAAACCGTACACCACGAGATTACTCGAATCATTTCTTGGGCGCGAGCCGCGACTTGATTTTCTCCACCTCCTTCGTCCCGATCTGGAACGCCTTGGCCAGCACGGCGTCGGGCACAGCCGGGGACGAGGCAAAGAGCGTGGCCGCAATCGACTGCGTCCCGGGGAGCTGGCTGTTGAACGCGACGAGGGCGGCGGCGGGCGCCTTCCCGTTGTTCTTCTGGAAGTGCACAAGCCCGCGGGGGAAGACGAAGACCTCCCCCGTGGTGACGGTCTTGGTGATGAGCTTGTTGGCGGTGGTGATGAAGCCCACCTCGAGCTCCCCCTCGAGCACGAAGGCCATCTCGGTGGCGCGGGGGTGCGTGTGGGGAGGGTTGAGGCCCCCGGGGGCGTAGTCGATGCGGGACATGGATATGCCGAGGGTGTTGAGCCCGGGGACCTTCTCCACGTTGGCGGCGGTGACCAGGGAGCCCACGGTGTTGTTCGTGGCGCCGGGCTTCGCGAGGCCGAGGAAGGAGAAGTCCGCCTCGCTCGCGGCGGAGGCGGGCTTGCATGCGAACCCGTTCAGCTTGGTCGCTGCAAGGATCATCGTTGTGCCACCAACCAGTTTCTTGATAAATTATTCATGACTTGATGAGAGTAGAATTAAGGAAAGAATGATAAGAGTGAGTGTTACTTGAATTGAGGTCGGCGACGCAGATGTCCTGGAGCATGTCGGGGTCGGCGGCGAGCGAGAGGGAGAAGAAGAAGAGGAGGATGAAGGAAGTCATGCTCATTTTGGACATTTGACTTTCTTGTTTGTTGTTCTTGAATATCAAGAGGGGGCGGTATTTATACAGGATGTGAAGCAATAGAAAAAATGTGACCGTCGTTAAATTATAGGTGAATTCATTGAGTGACGGTAAAGGAATGAGATTACAGATTTTGTGAAACAAATATCACTTTTACTGATTAGTGTCACATCCATCCAAGATTTTTCGTTCCATCGAGACGGATCTGCATAACTCTCTACCGACCTGACTTTTGTTGGAAACTTCTAGAGTCCTCCAGAATGTAGTAAAGTCTTCTTGAAGAATCATGAAGTCTCCATAGCCTTCTAGATGTTTTAGAAACTTTCTTAAGAAATATCTAGGTCCTAGAATAATATGTGAAATATTATGTTTCCAGAAGTTCATGTAGGTCCTTTGAGACATTATAAATAAGTGAAAGCTCATTTGTTTCTCACCTCGCCGTCAAAGAAGTTGTACTCTCTCTCTCTAGTATTTTGGAATTTAATTTTAATATTTCAATCTTTCTCTTTTGTTCCACATTGTTCTCATTATCACCTTAGTGATCTAGCTAAGCGTTTAGAAAATGTTAGCACAGATCTTCGAGTATGAAGTTTATACGTCGCACTGGTCGAAATGTAAACAAAAATACTAAGTCCGTGATATTAGACTCTCTTTAGTAATATTACCGTAGGGTTTTTTTTTTTCAAGGCATGCTCGACAATTGTTGAGATAACAGTTATAATGTATTTTTAAAGCTTCGAATTTTGAATTTTTTTTGAGATGTCCGACGTTATGCACGGAACTTTCTGCACGTTGCATTGCATATCTTTTGGGCCAATGCCTCCAATTCCCACCATTTTTATAAATGAAAGGAGTAATACGTCCTAGTGGCTCGATCCACTATTCTTCTGCCACTCAATCAGGATATTCTGCCTCTTCCCAGTAAGCACAAGGGTCATTCGAGTTCGGCTCGAAGTTTGACTTTGGATGAGTTTAAGTAGCGAATTTTAAATCAGTTCAACCCATACTTAGTAATTCATTAGCGAACGGTTCTGAATTTTTTTAAAAGAATAAAATTAACTATATGTCCATATATAAATAAAAGTTCTCCCAAAACAAGATTATATCACTTATACTTAGTAACTTATTAACAAGCAGTTCTAAATTTTTTTAAAAGAATAAAATTACCTATATTTCCATATATAAACAAAAAATTTCACAAAACAAGATTATATCGATTTTATCAGGTTATAGCAGAAAAAATATTGTCATTCTCAATTTGATAATATTATATGATTAAGAATGCATGACCAACATAAACCTAAAATATTCTTACATTGTTAGGTCATCAAAGACATAAAAGCAAAATACGAAAAAGAGAAAATAAGGTATTAGTAGTTGTAATTCTATTTTTACGAGGATATAAATGGGAAAAAAACAATATAAACATTCAAAATTCACATATTTTGATGTTTATAAAAAAAACCCAAAATTACGCTATACTAATTTTGGATAATTTTTTAGCAGACCAAAATCATTATCTCAGAAAAAAACAAAAAAGAAAGAAATAATCAAACATATTTTGAACACTTCCTAAATGGTCACTCAAATCCCTTCAAAACGGTGAAAACATTGGTTACCGGGTAGACCCTTAGGAAACAAATCTAGTAAATTTGTTTACTTGTATTGATCAAGAAAATTCAAGATTTTCAATTCCAAAGAATAAGGACATCCCATTCGACAAGACCCTACTTTAAAAGAATGTCGATATGCAAAGAGTAATGCTATGACTACAACCAAAGGATTACAATTCTTTTATAACTTACCACGTAGCCGGTCTCCATTGGAGAGAGGTGGGGTCTGGTGGGACCATATTAGCAGGAAATGGTAGAGTAGGTTGTAAGAAAATTGTCATGGTGTATAATGGGCCGGTCTAGCCCGAGCCCGACCCAGGCCCGGACCGGCCCGCCCCCCTTAAAGCCCGGCCCGGACCGCCTTTGGACCGAACCGGCCCGGCCCCCCACTCTCGAACGGGTCGGGTCGGGCCTTACCCCCCCCCCCCCCCCCCCCCGCCCGAACCCGGCCCGGCCCGCGCAATTTTTTTTTTTTTTTTTAAATAAAGGCCCGGCCCGAAGCCCGGCCCGCGCGGACCGGTCCAGCCAGCCGACCGTTGGGCTTTGATTTTTTTTTTTTGTTTCTTGACCGTTGGAGGGGGGGTTCTTTTACAAAATTGCCTCTCCCATATAGCCGTTATTAAAACGTTGGGAGGGACATTTTGGTCATTTTTGGCGTAAAATTATCAAAATAATCCCGAAAAATTCCTATAAATAGGCCAAAAATCCCATTTTTCAAACACAACTCATTCCTCACAAATTCTCTACATTTCTCTACGGTGCTCTGGTGTTCTACTGCTTTTTCTCCCCGGTGCTCTGGTGTTCTACGGCTTTTCCTTCCCGGTGCTCTGGTGCTCTACGGCTTCCTGATCTCCCTCCCAACTCCATTCCGGCTCTACGGCTTCCCGATCTTCCTCTCAATCCCTTACTTTCTTCTAACGTAGTTTACTTTATTTTATTTTATATATGGCTGGTGAAGGTTCAAACCCACCTGATCTTGCTGGACAGACTTACCAATATTTTAGTACTTTTTTTGACGGTACTGAAATTCCACCTGAGCAAGTAGCCACCGGTTCGATTCCGGAGGGGTTCCAACCATATCCTCCGGAAGTCGCTAGTACCACCCAACGTCCTGAAAAGAAAAAAAAGGTCTAAGTATTGGAAATATTTTACTTTGATTTTTGAAACTAATCCTGATGGTTCGCTTGTTTTAGATGCCAAGGGTGAACCGAAACCGTACAAGGCGCAATGCAAGAAATGTTGCAACCAGTACGCATGGAAGAAGGGCGGTGGCACCGGGACCATATCCAGACACTACGACACTTGCTACGGGAAGGACACACTTCAAGCGTCCCAAACCCAAATAAGCTTTGGCGCCACCGGTTCTTCTTCAATGGGTAACTTTACTTACTCAGCTGCTCGGCATAAAACTGAATTAACTAAACATATTATTCGTGACGAACTTCCTTTCACGACGGGTGAAAGCGAATCTTTACGAGATTATGCATCAATTTCTCTAAACCCCTCCTTTACTAGAGTGAGTAGACAACAAGCTCGAAATGAGGCTATTCGTCTCTTTAACGAGCGGAAAGCCGCTTTGAAAGCAGATTTTCAAAATGTTAGTAAGTTGGCTATTACTTCTGACATTTGGACTACTAAGTGGAGTTATGCTTATATTTGTATTACTGCACACTATATAGATGCACAATGGATGTTGCAAAAACGCATCATCTGTCTTAAACTTATTGAATGTCCACACACGGGTGCTATAATTTCAAGTGAGATTTCAAGACACGTGCGTGAATATGATATTCACGCTAAAATTTTTTTTGTCTCTTTGGACAATGCATCAAACAACAATGCTGCTATGTCTTCTTTGTCATTGATTTTTCAGCCTATTTTAGAAGGTAGACTTTTGCATGTTAGGTGTGCTTGCCATATAATTAACTTAGTTGTTAAAGAATGTTTAAAATTTTTTGATTCCCATTTAGACACTCTGCGACAATGCTTGCTCCACCTTAACTCGTCTCCAAGTAGACAACAAAGTTTTGCATGCACGTGCGCACATTTTGGTATTACTTTTAGAAGATTTGTGAAGGATATACCAAATAGGTGGAACTCCACCTACTTGATGTTGAAATCTGTAATTCCTTTTAAGAGTACTATTACATATTATTGTAGTTCGGATGTCACCTTTGAATATCAAGTTACTACTGATGAGTGGGTAGCAGCTGAAAGTGTTTGTGAATTTTTAGAAGTTTTTTACAATGCTACATTAACTCTTTCTGGTGTTTATTATCCCACATCTTGCTTAGCTTTACGTGAACTTTGTAACATGTCTTATTTATTTTCTAAATATAAAGATTATCCAAATTTTGAATATGCGGTGAGAAATATGGAAGCCAAATTCAAGAAATATTGGGATGAAGTACCTCTTTTATATTATTTGGCTTCCATATTTGATCCTACAATCAAATTGAATGGCGTAGAGGTTTTATTAGATGGATATGGAGAATATATGGGTATAGACGTTACTGACAAGAAGGCAGAAGTTAAAGTTGCGTTGGAAAGGTTAGTTCTACTGTACGAAGAAGGAGCAACGTCGACCCGACCAACTCAGGGGGGGGGCTAGTAGTAGCTCTGGCTTGGCGTCTAAGCTATCAGCAGCCGGTCGCATACTGCAAAGGAAGAAACAAAAGCAATCTTTCCAACATACTCAAGAGTTGTCTCTTTACCTTAATTCTTATCAAGACGAAGATGAGACTCCAGATCACTTCGCCGTTTTAGAATGGTGAAAGAAACACGACAAGAGATTTCCTGTGCTTTCTAACATAGCACGTGATCTACTGATGGTTCCGGTGTCTACGGTAGCATCGGAGTCTTGTTTTAGTGCAAGTTCGAGGATATTGAGTGTAAGCCCCCTGAATTTCCAAATTTTTTTCGAATTTCCTAAATGATTTATTCTTAATAATTAATTTTGATTTAATTAGTTATTATCATTTAATGCTCTTTACCGTGACTTGGAATTCTAGAGCATCAGGGATGCCAGTCTCTGGAAACTTCCTTCTTGACGTTTGTAGTAGACGAGATTATCTTCACAGTGATATTTCGTATCCCACTCGAACTTGTTCCCTTGTGCTCTTTTTGCTTCGCGCAAGTTTGGGTCAATTTAGACCATTTTAATTATTAATTGAATTCCCACTCTTTTCTTTGATCCTCATAAGCGCGTTACCGTGACTTTTAATTTAGGAGCTCCAGACCAGTCATTTTCTCAGAACCAACTTGCCATGCATGATCTGCTCGAGACGTTCTTCATCCATGACCTTCGTGTCCAACTCAGACACTCCATTTTGTGCTCCATTTTCTTCGCACAACTTTTGGTTCAATTTAGGCCAATTAATTATCTACCGTGAAACCTGATTTAATTTCCAATTTAATTTCGGGACCCGACATCGACCCAACCTAGTCGACCCCAAATATGGACATGGCCCACATGAAGCCTACTACCCGCCTGACACTTGTGTCCCATTTATTTGAGTCCCTGCATGTTATTTATTTGCCCATGATTATAAATACCCATTTTAATTCGAATATTGCCCCCTGTCCGATTTTGGCCGACCCGACTCCACTGAACCCAACCCCAGCTCCATGTTGCCCTCCATCATGACTGCCCATACCCCCACCGATATTTTTTCTCTACCCTAAATGTCACTCCCCGATCCTGGAATACGTATTTTAATACGTAAACCGACAAATTGTATTCACCTTGTATTTATTATTAATTATTATGCTGTATTTCTTCATGCATCTTCCAAAATAATATTTCATAATTTATTTTCTGCATTTGGGCCTACAGTCTTGGCTCATTTGGGTAACCCATTTTTGGTTCACCAATGGTTCATCATGAACCCTTTGGTTCATCATGAACCCTTGGGTTCAAGATCTTTATATATAACTCATGTCATTCTCTCTTCTCTCATTATTTCCTCTCATTTATTTCCTCCACCAACCAAGGCAAGTACCAACTTGCTCAAGAGATGGATCCATAAATTTTTGTCCATGTTTCTTACAAAATTACTTGTCAAAATATGTTCTTCTCCTCAACCTATACTAGTTTAGAACTTAGAAATTTTCATTTTGAAGCTTTGATTTTTGTAGATCAAAGTTTTAATCATTTTTGGATTTCCTTGGTTTTGATCTATTTTCGTTGGGGTTTTGTGGGTTTTGATGCTTCCATGTGGAAGAGAATTCAATTTTACTCAAGTTAGAACTTTGAAAACCTAGATTTGGTTTTGATTTGGTCAAGTTATGAGAATTGGAAGTTTTTGGTATTCTTGAGGATGCTCTCGGCCTGGAGGAGAAGACCCTTCAGCCTGCGCTCTTTAGTGCAAGGTTGAACCCTGCGCAGCTTGTCTCTTGACGAATTGCGTAACCCCTCGGCCAGCGCATTGCGCTGAGCTGAACTGCGCTGGCGCTCCTTAGCTCCAGCGCCATCCGACCCAGCGCAAGTCAATCCGTGCGCGCTTGACTTCAGCGCAATCCATTCCCTGCGCAACCTGATCCATGCGCAACCCGACTCTGGCGCAATCCATCCCCTGTGCCATTTAACCGCTGCGCAGTCTGACCCTGCGCAGTCTGACCCTGCGCAACCTGACCCTGCGCGATCTGATCCTGCGCAGTCTGACCCTGCACATTCTGACCTGGGCTCCTTTATATTTTATATTTTTCTTATATTATATTGCTTATATATATATATAGGTGAATGTTTTTGTATGCTATATATCCTTACGCCTTTTGTCCTGAGCATGATATGAGCACTAATGTGATCTCGGTGAACAAGTGTTCCCACCTGATACATGTACCTGAATGTTCCAGTTCTTGTTCATGCTCGACAAATGACTCGTAACTCCACGTGGCGTATTTGCAATGATGCATTACACTAAGGAGGGTAGAACATGTTGACATACTGATTGACATGGATCCTCTTTGGGGTACTCGTACGACTTTTAGGAGGATAATCATGCAGGCCACAGCATGTGAGTCCAAGATTTTACCTAGGGTTAAATTAGGCAACTAAATATACTAGATGCATGGGAAGGGCAAAATCCCGAGATCGTGTTACACCAGCCGCCTTGAGATATTGTCTCGACGCGCCGGCTGGTCTCCACGGATACTGTGTCATCTGTAACGAGTGGATGACTGTATCCGATTAATTCCTGCTATATATTATATGTTTTAGCAAGGCAGCCTTACAAGGGACCTGTGCTCAATCATACCTGTCTACGCGAACCCCTGGGTTGGCTAGTCTTGCTGGAAAGATACGATCTGAGGATTTCTAAATAACATGATCCGATGATAACCTCGTCCCACTAGAAACTCGTAGACTTGATTGGTCGTAAAAACTACTTGCTTGTATCCTATTACCTTCCATGAATAACTGAGGGTAGCGGACTGTCATGGTACGTGATCCAACCCATGTTCTTGTTTGATTGTTGGGTTGGTTATCGTATTATGACAGGCTGTGGACCGAAGTTATGAACGAAAGACTTATTCTGGTTGTGAAGTGCTACTTCTGTGAATGACTGAGGAACATGGTCTATCATGGTACATGATCCAACCCATGTTCTTGTTTGATTGTTGGGTTGGTTATTGTGCTGCGATAGGCTATCGACCGAAGTCACGATCAGGAGATTTTATTGTTTATACCTTTTAACTTATGTGAAAGTTATAGAGTACGACACGTCCCGACTCCATGCGGCACCTTTTGTCCTTGTTTGGTTGTAAGGGTGCCATATGGGTTCGAAGATGTTGCGCTACCCTACAATAATAGCATAAGTATTACTATTATCAATCATTCTATTAACTGGGTTTTTTTAATCTTAACTCTTGTGCCCCTTTGGCGGTACTTGCTATTCGGGGCTGACCTCGCTGGTTTTGTTTGGCCAGATCTCGTAGCAGAGCCGGAGGACACGATCTTCCTTCCTGACATCCATGGTGCATACTAGGAGCATGGCGGTTCGGGGACTCGAGTGGGTTTCTTCTCCACCACTCATGTCTTTACTTTGTGCGGCGTTTAGCCACCGGCACCTGTTAGCCGGATTACTTGATATTTTGTGTCAGTACAGAATTGTAAATAAACAGACTATAGCTGTGTATAATTTTGTACTCCTGACTCTCTGAGATAGCTAAATTATAAAGCTAGTCTCTCATGATCATTTTGATGAAGCGTCGGGGATGCCTTACTGCTTTATCTTTAATGTTCATTTAATTGCTGATGTGATTTGATTGATTGAGACATAGAACTCTGTGGGACCATAGGAGATTTGATTGTAGCATGTACCCCCTAGTCTCTCGATAGCCACGATCGCCGTATGACGTTACGTACCTCATATGGAGAATCTGGCCTCGTCCGTCTCCGTATTTTGGTACTGGGGCGTGACAAGGTTTTAGTGGTGGCCCATGCAGGTCTATTTTTCAGACTTGTGGGGTATTGCGAATTATTAGGAGTCTCAATCAAAACTTGTTCCCCTTGAAATTCTGTTTCGAATTCTCTGTCCTTGCCTTGATCTCTAACCTGACTTGCATCCTCGAAATCTTCCTCGTTCGGACTTGATAATCTTATATCTTTCTCTATAGGGGTGCTTCATTCTCAGTAGCGGGTGAGGCCCATGAGGAAGAGCAGCGAGAGCATGGCTCGACTGGGCACCAGCAGGGGAGAGAACCTTCCCCAGGGCAGACACGAGCAGAAATGGAACCAGAGGCAGTACAGCCGCAGGTTATCAAAACTCCTGCAGCACCAGCAGCGACGGCAGTACCAGATGCCGTAGCACTCCTGGAGATCATCCGGGGGATTTTTGTCACTCACCAACAGCAACAGACTCAGCAGCAGGAGCAGAACGTGTTGCTGAACCAAGGGATTCAGTTAGCTCTTGAGAGGAGTGCCGGGGTTGACTCGGAAGCATCAGGAAGGTTCCGTCGCTTGAACCCGAGGTATTTTGATGGCACGGAGGATGCCATCACTGCGGATGCATGGATTCAAGACATTGAAGCCATTCTTGTGGCAGCCAAGGTCCCAGATGATGAGAAGGTTGATCAGGTCAAATTGGTACTTCAGGATCTTGCCCGCGACTGGTGGGCATCAGAAGAAGTTGGTATAAGACGCCCTTTTCGTTGGACCACCTTCAGTAAAAGATTCAAGGCCAAGTATTTTGGCGTAGTAGCTCGATATGAGCTCCAGCAGAAGTTTATTAGTCTCAAGCAAGCTGGCAAGACCGTAGATGGGTATGCAGCAGAGTTCTGCAGATTGTGCCGTTTCGCACCAGCAATGGTGGCAACGGAGCCAGAGAAAGCTATGAGGTTCCAGCATGGACTTCATTTGGAACTACTGCAGCTTTTGGAGGGACACGACTACCAGACGTTTGATGCTGTTTTGACGGCCGCTCGGAGGCACGAGCTTACCCAGCAGAGGTTGGCATCGAGGACAGGAGGTCAGAAGAGATCTCATTCCCAGGTTGGAGGTGGAGGAATGCAGCGAACATCGGCACCAGCACCTGGTGTACGTATTCATGATGCAGGAGCGCCGCGGAGGACGGCCGTGTCAACTAATACTGCGCTAGTTCGGCATCAGCAGCCGAGGAACCAACAGCAGCGTCAGGGAGCACCCCAGGGCTGTACATTCTGTGGGAAGGCAGGGCACACGAGGGAGGTATACCGGTCAGCGAATGGCTTATGCTTGAGGTGTGGTAGTTCAGACCACCGTATTTCCACATGTCCTGTGATGCAGAGGCCAGGAGGGCCAGCTCAGCAGTTTCCAGCATTGCCAGCTCCGGTGGCAACCCCGAGTGGAGGGCCAGTATTAGCAGTAAGGCCCCTACCCCAGCGTCTACCAACACAGGCTCAGATGTTTCGCCAAGCACAGGAAGCCGAAGGCCCTCAGAGGCAGCAACAGCATGGTCGAGGAAGGCCGCAACAAGGGGCTCCGCGGGGCCAGGCTCTCACATTGACCTTGGGAGAGGCTCTAGCGTCTAGTGACGTGGTAGCAGGTAAAATTCTGGTCGCCTCATTTCCCGCTGTAGCATTATTTGATTCAGGCGCTACTCATTCATTCATCTCTACATAATATGCTACACGGATTGGATTAGAGTTTGAGGCATTGCCGGAGAGGATGGATATACTCACCGGCAATGGGCTCGTAGAAGTTAGCAGGGTGCACTTTTCATGTCCGGTAGAGGTGTGTAGGCATTTATTGCCCGCATCATTGATTGAATTCCCTATGGGAAATTTTGATGTTGTTCTTGGCATGGACTGGTTGAGAGACAGTCATGCGACAATTGATTATAGAGGAGGTAGGGTCATATTTAGCGTTCCTGGGATGGAACAGTTCATCTTTACTCGAACCTTGAAGAATCAGACCGGAGGCGTCATCTCAGCAGCAGTGTCAGAGCCAGGACAGATTCCGAGGGTGGTCGAAGATTTTCTCGACGTCTTCCCTGATGAGCTCCCAGGGATACCCCCAGTCAGAGAGGTAGAATTTAGCATTGAGTTGAACCCTGGAACGAGGCCTATTGCAGACAGAGTTTACAGAATGTCGCCGTCAGAACAGGATAAGTTGTATCAGTATGAAGAAGAGTTGAAGTCTAAGGGATTCATCCGAGACAGTAAATCGCCCTGGGCTGCGCCAGTAATTCTAGTTTCCAAGAAGGATGGATCGACGAGGATATGCATCGACTACCGCAAGATGAATGCAGTAACAGTGAAGAATAAGTACCCACTACCAAGGATTGATGACCTGTTTGACCAGTTGAGCAAGGCCAGCGTCTTTTCCAAGATCGATCTTCGGTCGGGATACTATCAAGTAAGAGTCCGGGAGCAAGACATACCGAAGACAGCATTCAGATCTAGATATGGGCATTATGAGTTTTTAGTAATGCCCTTTGGACTAACCAATGCCCCCGCAGTATTCATGGACTTAATGAACCGCATCTTTCTGCCGTATTTGGATAAATTTGTGGTGGTGTTCATAGATGACATTCTTGTCTATTCCAGCAGTGAAGAGGAGCATGAGAAACATCTTAGGACTGTCTTGCAGACATTGAGGGAGCATCAACTTTATGCGAAGCTTGACAAGTGTGAATTCTGGTTAGACCACATTTCGTTCCTGGGATATGTAATTTCTGGGGCAGGAGTGTCAGTGGATCCGAAGAAGATTGAGGCCGTAGAGCATTGGCCGGTCCCGAGAACGGTTGCAAAAGTGCAAAGTTTCTTAGGCTTAGCTGGTTACTACAGAAGGTTCGTGGTGGACTTTGCCAGGATCTCTGCGCCCTTAACGCGTTTGACGCACAAGGACGTAGAGTTTGTTTGGTCAGCTACCTGTCAGGCATCATTTGAAGAATTGAAGAAGAGATTGATCTCAGCCCCAATCTTGACGCTTCCAGTAGGAGCGGAAGGCTTTACAGTATATTGTGACGCATCAGGGAAGGGTCTTGGATGTGTATTAATGCAGCACGGAAAGGTGATAGCATATGCGTCTCGGCAGCTTCGAGACCATGAGAAGAATTACCCGACTCACGATTTGGAGTTAGCAGCTGTGGTGTTTTCACTCAAGTTGTGGAGGCATTATTTATACGGGGATCGGGTAGAGATCTATACTGATCATAAGAGTTTGAAATACGTGTTCACGCAGCGAGATTTGAACATGAGGCAAAGAAGATGGTTAGAACTGCTGAAGGATTTTGATTTAGATCTTCAGTATCATCCAGGCAAGGCGAATATAGTTGCAGATGCACTGAGTAGGAGAGACAGTGCCTTTACCTTGACCTCGTAGAAGCATATTTTAGAAGACCTTCAGAGTATGGGAATCGAAGTAGTTTTGCCAAGGGATATAGGAAGAATGACCAGTATGCAGATTCAGTCAACCTAAGTAGAGAGGATAAGGGAAGCACAAGCAGGAGATCCACAGATTCAGAAATTGCGGTCGGAGTGTGAATCAGGCCGTAGGAAGGAGTTAGTGATTCATGAAGATGGTACGCTTAGGTTTGGAAACAGACTCTGTGTACCGAGTGGAGACCTTCGGCAAGAAGTTATGTCCGAAGCTCATAGTTCTATTTACTCCATTCATCCAGGAGGAACGAAGATGTATCGAGATATCAGGCAGTTCTTTTGGTGGAATGGCATGAAAAGAGAGATAGCAAGATTTGTATCCAAGTGTCTGGTATGTCAGCAGGTGAAGGCCGAGCAGCAGAGACCAGCAGGGTTGCTACAGCCGCTTCCTATCCCAGAATGGAAATGGGAGCACGTCACGATAGATTTTGTGACCGGTTTACCTAGATTCCCGACTGGTAAGAATGCAGTCTGGGTAATAGTAGATCGACTCACGAAGGTCGCTCATTTCCTTTCCTTCCGAGTTGGACAGACCACTGAGCAGTTAGCAGAAATGTACATGAAGCAGATAGTAAGGCAGCACGGTGTTCCAGTTAGTATAGTATCAGATCGGGATACGCGGTTTACTTCCCATTTTTGGCGGAGCTTACACCAAAGTTTGGGAACCAAGTTAAGATTCAGTACTGTTTATCATCCACAAACCGACGGGCAATCAGAAAGAACCATTCAGACGTTAGAAGATATGCTACGGGCGTGTGCCTTAGATTTTGACGGATCTTGGAAGGATCACCTTCATCTAGTGGAGTTCTCCTATAACAACAGCTATCAGGCTAGCATTCAGATGGCCCTGTTCGAAGCATTGTACGGAAGGAAGTGCAGGTCCCCTTTGGCATGGGACGATGTCGGAGAACGAAAGTTGTTGGGGCCAGAGATGATCACGCAGACTGTGGAGATAGTTAAGTTGGTCAGAGAGCGCCTTCGAGTTGCACAGGACCGACATCGTCATTGGGCAGATCAGCATCGTAGGCCTCTAGAGTTTAGAGTTGGCGACCAAGTGTTTCTACGGATCTCGCCTACTCGGGGTATCATCAGATTTGGAACCCGAGGAAAGTTTAGTCCAAGATACGTTGGTCCTTTTAAGATTCTCGCTCGGGTAGGCGATGTGGCTTATCGACTTGCCCTTCCGCCTTCGTTAACTGGCATACATGATGTGTTTCATGTGTCCCAATTACGTGGGTATGTCCCGGATCCGAGTCATGTCCTCGATCATTCTGGGTTAGTCGTTGGTACCGACCTAACTTACGAGGAACAACCCGTGTCTATTTTGGACCGGCGAGAGAAGGTACTCAAGAATCGGACGATAAGCCTTGTCCGTGTTTCTTGGAACCATCACTCTTCGGGAGAGTCAACTTGGGAGCGCGAGGACGAGATCAGATCTCGGTATCCGCATTTGTTTGACTAATGAGGTATATTTTTACGCCTTACTGACACGATTCCATGCTTATCTGCACCTGCTTGTTTTGTACTTTGTGATGTATAATAATAACTGCTATGATAGTTAACTTGTATGTGATTGTGCCTTGCTTGTCCTGATTTTACTACCCTGTCTTGGCTGGAATTCCGAGGACAAAATTTTTCTAAGAAGGGTAGAGATGTCACTCCCCGATCCTGGAATACGTATTTTAATACGTAAACCGACAAATTGTATTCATCTTGTATTTATTATTAATTATTATGCTGTATTTCTCCATGCATCTTCCAAAATAATATTTCGTAATTTATTTTCTGTATTTGGGCCTACAGTCTTGGCTCATTTGGGTAACCCATTTTTGGTTCACCAATGGTTCATCATGAACCCTTTGGTTCATCATGAACCCTTGGGTTCAAGATCTTTATATATAACTCATCTTATTCTCTCTCCTCTCATTATTTCCTCTCATTTATTTCCTCCACCAACCAAGGCAAGTACCAACTTGCTCAAGAGATGGATCCATAAATTTTTGTCCATGTTTTTTACAAAATCACTTGTCAAAATATGTTCTTCTCCTCAACTTATACTAGTTTAGAACTTGGAAATTTTTATTTTGAAGCTTTAATTTTTGTAGATCTAAGTTTTAATCATTTTTAGATTTCCTTGGTTTTGATCTATTTTCGTTGGGGTTTTGTGGGTTTTGATGATTCAATGTGGAAGAGAATTCAATTTTACTCAAGTTAGAACTTTGAAAACCTAGATTTGGTTTTGATTTGGTCAAGTTATGAGAATTGGAAGTTTTTGGTGTTCTTGAGGATGCTCTCGGCCTGGAGGAGAAGACCCTTCAGCCTGCGCTCTTTAGCGCAAGGTTGAACCCTGCGCAGCTCATCTCTTGACGAATTGCGCAACCCCTCGGCCAGCGCATTGCGCTGAGCTGAACTGCGCTGGCGCTCCTTAGCTCCAGCGCCATCCGACCCAGCGCAAGTCAATCCGTGCGCGCTTGACTTCAGCGCAGTCCATTCCTTGCGCAACCTGATCCATGCGCAACCCGACTCTGGCGCAATCCATCCCCTGCGCCATTTAACCGCTGCGCAGTCTGACCCTACGCAACCTGACCCTGCGCGATCTGATCCTGCGCAGTCTGACCCTGCACATTCTGACCTGGGCTCCTTTATATTTTATATTTTTCTTATATTATATTGCTTATATATATATATAGGTGAATGTTTGTGTATGCTATATATCCTTACGCCTTTTGTCCTGAGCATGATATGAGCACTAATGTGATCTCGGTGAACAAGTGTTCCCACCAGATACATGTACCTGAATGTCCCAGTTCTTGTTCATGCTCGACAAATGACTCGTAACTCCACGTGACGTATTTGCAATGATGCATTACACTAAGGAGGGTAGAACATGTTGACATATTGATTGACATGGATCCTCTTTGGGGTACTCGTACTTGAGTATGACTTTTAGGAGGATAATTATGCAGGCCACAGCATGTGAGTCCAAGATTTCACCTAGGGTTAAATTAGGCAACTAAATATACTAGATACATGGGAAGGGCAAAATCCCGAGATCGTGTTACACCAGCCGCCTTGAGATATTGTCTCGACGCGCCGGCTGGTCTCCACGGATACTGTGTCATCTGCAACGAGTGGATGACTGTATCCGATTAATTCCTGCTATATATTATATGCTTTGGCAAGACGGCCTTACGAGGGACCTGTGCTCAATCATACCTGTCTACGCGAACCCCTGGGTTGGCTAGCCTTGCTGGAAAGATACGATCTGAGGATTTCTAAATAACATGATGCGAGGATAACCTCGTCCCACTAGAAACTCGTAGACTTGATTGGCCGTAAAAATGACTTGCTTGTATCCTATTACCTTCCGTAAATAACTGAGGGAAGCGGACTGTCATGGTACGTGATCCAACCCATGTTCTTGTTTGATTGTTGGGTTGGTTATCGTACTATGACAGACTGTGGACCGAAGTTATGAACGGAAGACTTATTCTGGTTGTGAAGTGCTACTTCTGTGAATGACTGAGGAACATGGTCTATCATGGTACATGATCCAACCCATGTTCTTGTTTGATTGTTGGGTTGGTTATTGTGCTGCGATAGGCTATCGACCGAAGTCACGATCAGGAGATTTTATTGTTTATACCTTTTAACTTATGTGAAAGTTATAGAGTACGACACGTCCCGACTCCATGCGGCACCTTTTGTCCTTGTTTGGTTGTAAGGGTGCCATATGGGTTCGAGGATGTTGCGCTACCCTATAATAATAGCATAAGTATTACTATTATCAATCATTCTATTAACTGGGTTTTTTTTTAATCTTAACTCTTGTGCCCCTTTGGCGGTACTTGCTATTCGGGGCTGACCCCGCTGGTTTTGTTTGGCCAGATCTCGTAGCAGAGCCGGAGGACACGATCTTCCTTCCTGACATCCATGGTGCATACTAGGAGCATGGCGGTTCGGGGACTCGAGTGGGTTTCTTCTCCACCACTCATGTCTTTACTTTGTGCGGCGTTTAGCCACCGGCACCTGTTAGCCGGATTACTTAATATTTTGTGTCAGTACAGAATTGTAAATAAACAGACTGCAGCTGTGTATAATTTTGTACTCCTGACTCTCTGAGATAGCTAAATTATAAAGCTAGTCTCTCATGATCATTTTGATGAAGCGTCGGGGACGCCTTACTGCTTTATCTTTAATGTTCATTTAATTGCTGATGTGATTTGATTGACTGAGACATAGAACTCTGTGGGACTATAGGAGACTTGATTGTAGCATGTACCCCCTAGTCTCTCGACAGCCACGATCGTCGTATGACGTTACGTACCTCATATGGAGTAGCTGGCCTCGTCCGTCTCCGTATTTCGGTACTGGGGCGTGACACTAAATATTTCTCTTTATGTATAAATATCTAATTCTCTCATTGTATATATATACACATATATATATACATAATATATATATACATATATATATTATACACACTCTCTCACCCATCACCCTCACCAGCACAACAACTCTCCCCCCCATGTGGCCGAACACCCCATCCCACTCTCTCTTAACTTTCTCTCTCTCTCTTAATATCTACTCCTCTCCCTTTCTATTATATATGCAACTCTCTCTCTCTCTCTCTCTCTCTCTCTTTATTAACACACACAAAACTCACACTCTCTCCCTCTCCTCCCTACACCTAACCGACAACCCCCATGCCTCAGCCGAACACCACCCCTTCATCATCATCATCTCTATTTTTCCTTCTTCTTTTCCTTCTACACATTATTATCAACACCACCGTCACCACCAACCGCCACCACCACTATACTCCCTCTCCAGCCGTGCGTCGCCGTCGCAGTGCCGCACGTCGCCGCCTCAGTGCCGCGCACCGCCGCCGCAGTGCCGTGCGCCGCCGTCGCAGCGCCGCGTCGCCGCCGCACTGGCCGCGCGCTCAGGCGCAGCAGCAGCAGCAAGTAGCAGTTGCAGCAGCAGTAGCAGCGGCTACCGCCGTCGGCGGGTGGCCGCGCGCCACCGCGTGGCCGGCCACCCATGGCTGGGCGACCCCGACGAGCTCTCCCGTGGCGCGCGTCGTCTCCAACGACGCGTTGCCGAGGCGATTCGTGCATTTTTCACGAAATTCCGTCGACGCGCGCGCGCGCAAAGTCCAGAATTGGCGTCTCGTCGTAGCAACTTCGTGCACGTTTCTCGGGGAATCCGACCGTTGGATCGGCGATTTCTTTGCTCCGTCTCAATCTCGGTATATCCCTCTTCAGCTCTGTCAAATTTCACCCGTTAATTTTATCGTTTGATACATCAAAACCGGCCACCAAGTTGACGTTTTAATTTGTACTATTTTTGGACAGTTTTGCGACGCCAACTTCGCGGGTTCGTATTTTCGTCGTCGCAGCTCCGTTTTGTGCGCTACCAGTTCCGGTGCACAGCTGGTATAACCCTCTTCCTGCCCCCTTTAGATTTTATTTCAGTTTGTGTCACGACCCGCACCCTGATTAGGGGCACGAGAAGTGGGTACGTCCAGCCTACGCCGCAGCATCGGCGGTAGAACGCTATCTAGGTCATCTAGAATACTACAACTAAACAGATAAAGGTACCTGTACAGTATATACACTCCGAATGGAGGTGACATAGCAATACAGTCTCAATCACAAATGTAAAACTAAGGTAGATAGCATGGAAAGGAAATATGATAGATGAAGCAAGAAATAAGTTCGAGATCCACACAAGTCCAAACTAAACGTAACATCACAGAATAATATATAATACTACATTCTAAAATCTAAAGCTGGATCGCAGTCCAGTCAAGCCTAACAAGTGCTAACTACTCAGGGAGTATAAAATCTAGTGGCCAATCTATCAGGCCACTGCCCTGGCCCGAGTCTCCATCTGTCTCAGAAACATCTGTAAAATATCATAACGGTATCCTGTCAGGAAAATGAGCAAGTACAAACACTAACAGCAGTTCCATATGAATTGACAAGTTCTATAAGAGACAGTGTAATGAACTACAAGACAAAGATATGCGAAGACTTGGGAACCGTTCGGAAGCCGAGTCACAACCCTTAAACCAAACAAGGACCCGGGGTTGTAACTCTTCTCCCGAGCAGAACTTAATCTCCAATCAAGGTACAATGTAAAGGCATGTAAAGCATGTGAGTAACTGTATATCATGCATGGTGAGAGGGTACTGAATGTAGACAGAACAGGATATATGACAGGAAAAGTAAACATAAAATGTGCCTCGAACATTATAGCCTAATGTGATCGGTATGGGTCAAGTATTAGGCTTCCAGCCGACCGGCTACAAGTACGTGGACTCGGCCCGGCCGGGATGGTAAGCTATGGAGCAAGTAGTAGCACAGGTCAGGCTATACCCATCGTGAGGTGAGGGTATAGCTATGATACAAGTAGTAACTCAAGGTGGGTATTGATCACACTATCTATAATATTCCCCATTCCCCGAATAGTATACGGATCCGGACATAGCACGTCATGACGCGGGATTCCCTAAGAGGGGAGCAAGTCCTCTTCAGGAATTGGCGTCAATACAAGTACAAGAATCAAGACTAAGCAAGTACCAGTATCCCAAGAAATCCAGGAATGACATCTCATGACAGGAATCCGACAATACTAGTCCGTGCACTATCGTGTCTGAGAATCAAGTAAGACACTACGACTGAATCGGATATAGCAAATATCAAGACAATGAAAACTATCAGTGAATGTACTCGCCTGCTGTCCTGAGCTGTATGGTATATCAATGCTCAGAGCGGTATCAGAAGACCTAAATATGAGATACTGTAAGTTAATTTAGGTTTAAACAAGTTTAGGAATGATTTACAATGAATGATATGCAATCTAGGTCAAACTAGGTCTCACTGAGTCACACTAAGTCCTGTCAATTCAATCTAGGTCAAATCAAGTTATATCAAGTCAATCTAAGCCTAACCAAGTCAATCCTAGGTTATACCAGGCATCACGGGTCAAAACAAGTCGAAGAAAGTCAAACGGGATCAAGAGTTGGCCTATAGTTGACTTTTGGTCAACTGGTCAACTCTGGTCAACTCTAGGTCAAACTGGTCAAATGTTGACTAACAGTTGATTTTTGGTCAACTGGTCAACTCTAGTTTGAATTTGGTGAAATCTAGACAAAGTGTTGACTCACGGTTGACTTTTGGGTGAAAAGTCAACTCTGGGTCAACCGAGCCAAAATCGGCTCAAATATGACATTTGTGGGGTGTACCCAACATGCCACCCAAGTTTCAAGTCAATCCGACTACCCGAACTCCGATTCATTCTCAAACTCCTATTCTCCTTCTCATTCTCCTTCCCATTCTCCTTCCTATTCTCCTTCCTCATTCTCCTTCCCATTCTCCTTCCTATTCTCCTTCCTCATTCTCCTTCCCGTTCTCCTTCTCATTCTCCTTCCTATTCTCCTTCCTATTCTCCTTCCTCATTCTCCTTCCCATTCTCCTTCCCATTCTCCTTCCTCATTCTCCTTCCCATTCTCCTTCCTATTCTCCTTCTCATTCTCCTTCCTATTCTCCTTCCTATTCTCCTTCCTCATTCTCCTTCCCATTCTCCTTCCTATTCTCCTTCCTCATTCTCCTTCCCATTCTCCTTCTCATTCTCCTTCCCATTCTCCTTCTCATTCTCCTTCCTATTCTCCTTCTCATTCTCCTTCCTATTCTCCTTCCTCATTCTCCTTCCTCATTCTCCTTCCCATTCTCCTTCCTATTCTCCTTCCTCATTCTCCTTCCCGTTCTCCTTCTCATTCTCCTTCCTCATTCTCCTTCCCGTTCTCCTTCTCATTCTCCTTCCTATTCTCCTTCCTATTCTCCTTCCTCATTCTCCTTCCTCATTCTCCTTCCCATTCTCCTTCCTATTCTCCTTCCTCATTCTCCTTTCCGTTCTCCTTCTCATTCTCCTTCCTATTCTCCTTCCTATTCTCCTTCCTCATTCTCCTTCCTATTCTGACACATACATATCTATATATATATACAGACACATACACACATATATATATAAATACACACTCTCAACACCAATACCACTCTCCTCTACACACACAAATACACACATCCATGTATATATATATATAAATACACTTATATATATATATATATATATATATATATATATATATATATATATATATATATATATATATATATATATATATATATATATATATTCACAAAATGATAAATCCTAATAATCCTTAACCTATTTTTCTAGGAAAAATCTACAAATTTGTGGGCAAATGGAAGAGGATATTCCCCTCTTCATTTAATGTGGAAGAACTATATGCAAAAGAGAATTAATGGAGAAAATATGAACATACCTAGATGTAGGTTGGAGGAAGAAGAAGAAGCTTGAGGAGAAAATAAAATTGGAAGAGAGAGAGAGTGAGTGACTTAGTGGAGAAGAAAGATTGGGGGGGGGGGGGGGGGGCTGCCTATAGGTGGCCGGCCAACATGGTTGGGTGAGGGGCACTTGTAAATTACAAGTTTGCCCCTCCCTAAGCCTACATGCTAAAATAATCCAAATTAGGTTTAGGAAGTTGCTAAAAATAAATAAAAATCATAATTAAACTAAATTACTCATGGAGAACTAGTCCAAACTCTTAAACCCTAATTTTTAGTGTGGTGGGCCATGGTTAGCTAACAGGCTAATTACAGCTCAAGTCGAAATTCACCGGGGTCCCGAATTAACTCGGAATGCGATGAAATTCGAACCCGACTCTTATAATAATTAAATAATATTATTCATGAAATAAAATTCCCAAAATAATATAAAATGGAAGATTACCATTTTACCTCTAACTGGAAAAAGTGAGGGTGACAAGTCTATCCACCTTAAAAAAATTTCGTCCTCGAAATTAAAACCAAACAATAGTAAAATCTCAAAAGTCCAAGCAGGAATTAATTGACTAAATTTATAAAATTTAAAATTACTCTCAAATATAAGTCTATCCACCTTAAAAGAATCATCCAAAAACTTAAAACGAAGCAACACAGAAAATTCATGCAATTTGATAATCGTATGCATCTGTCCAATAATCATGATACTCAGAATCTCCGTCATGCCAGTGAGCAAGGCTACGATAATCACAGAGTCCTCAGCTATGGTACATACCTCTAGAATTATGGTATTTAAAATTTTCGCATTGCCGCTAGCTTGGCAGCGAAAACCTTAAATTCCCACACCCTAGGAATACGTCCATAGTCCGACTATATGTCCTCACTTTGCCTTCTAGCATGATCCTAGAGGATTCTAAAATCTCATAATCGAGGTGACCTAGCCCATACGACTTATCTCAGAAAATATCACATCATAGGGACAAAAATTTTATCAAACGATCAAGGAACATATGGAATCGAATTTTAAGACAGTTTATAAGAAGGCAAATGCGGAAAGAAGATCGAAAGATTGGAACCTGCTATCTGCTCTGCTTCTGCCTGAGTGGGCTCAACTGTCATGGCGAAAGCACGCCCTTGCTGGCCTCCTCTAGCCTGCTACACTCCGTCCTGGCCTGCCTGTCTGGCTGCACGGGCAGCACAGTTCTTCACCTGGTGGTCTGGAGCTCCACAGAATAAACAAACTCCCTGCTTCATCCTACAATCCTCTCGAGTGTGCCCCATCTTCTTGCAAAAAGCACACTGGACGGCCTGCCTCTTGCCCTGACCCTGCTGCTGGTCGTCACGTGCTGGTGCCTGATGTACTCTGTCCTGGTCTCTTCGGATTCCACTAGCGTGGCAATCCTTCAGCTGGTGATCGGGCGCCCCACAGTATAGGCAGACGCCCAACCTCTTCCTACAAGCCTCTCTAGTGTGCCCTGGCCTCCTGCAGAAAGCGCACCGAGTAGCCTGCCTCTGGCCTGGTCCCTGGTGCTGAACTGGGGTACCCTGAACTGTACTCGGTACAACCCTCTCAAGTGCTGCCATCGCCAGCTGATGGGAGTTCTCCATGCTCTGCCGCAACAGGTCTGCCTGCGTGCTCTGAGTCTGTAATATCCGCTGCAGAAGGGCCATCATCCCCTGAGTATCTGTCGGTGGCGGAGGCGGCGGTGGAAGAATATCAGGAACGATCATGGACAGTCCCGCTGCTAGAGGTGGAAGACCTCCTGGAACCGTCGCTGCTGCTCCTGCCTGAAGGGCAGGGACTGAGGTGGCAGCTCTCTCAACTGTAGCTCCCGCAGCCGGAGGTGGAAGACCTCCCGGATCTGACCTCTCTGGGGCACTAGGCCCTGCTGCCCGAGAATGAGTCACTGTCATCCTGAAGACGAATTGAACCCAAAAGATCAATATGGCACAAGATAAGATATTATCAAAGGAGGACAATTGAATTCAAATGCAAGAAGAGTTGTCATGGTAATCAAAAGATCAGAATTTTCCTAAAATGTGATTGAGTAACTTCAAAATATATCCTATTCCTACTGCAGGCTGTAGTGGTACTCAAGTTCGAATACCACTACATAAACTCGACCTGCGTGGGCCACCACAAAAATGTGTCACGACCCGCACCCTGATTAGGGGCACGAGAAGTGGGTACGTCCAGCCTACGCCGCAGCATCGGCGGTAGAACGCTGTCTAGGTCATCTAGAATACTACAACTAAACAGATAAAGGTACCTGTACAGTATATACACTCCGAATGGAGGTGACATAGCAATACAGTCTCAATCACAAATGTAAAACTAAGGTAGATAGCATGGAAAGGAAATATGATAGATGAAGCAAGAAATAAGTTCGAGATCCACACAAGTCCAAACTAAACGTAACATCACAGAATAATATATAATACTACATTCTAAAATCTAAAGCTGGATCGCAGTCCAGTCAAGCCTAACAAGTGCTAACTACTCAGGGAGTATAAAATCTAGTGGCCAATCTATCAGGCCACTGCCCTGGCTTGAGTCTCCATCTGTCTCAGAAACATCTGTAAAATATCATAACGGTATCCTGTCAGGAAAATGAGCAAGTACAAACACTAACAGCAGTTCCATGTGAATTGACAAGTTCTATAAGAGACAGTGTAATGAACTACAAGACAAAGATATGCGAAGACTTGGGAACCGTTCGGAAGCCGAGTCACAACCCTTAAACCAAACAAGGACCCGAGGTTGTAACTCTTCTCCCGAGCAGAACTTAATCTCCAATCAAGGTACAATATAAAGGCATGTAAAGCATGTGAGTAACTGTATATCATGCATGGTGAGAGGGTACTGAATGTAGACAGAACAGGATATATGACAGGAAAAGTAAACATAAAATGTGCCTCGAATATTATAGCCTAATATGATCGGTATGGGTCAAGTATCAGGCTTCCAGCCGACCGGCTACAAGTACGTGGACTTGGCCCGGCCGGGATGGTAAGCTATGGAGCAAGTAGTAGCACAGGTCAGGCTATACCCATCGTGAGGTGAGGGTATAGCTATGATACAAGTAGTAACTCAAGGTGGGTATTGATTACACTATCTATAATATTCCCCATTCCCCGAATAGTATACGGATCCGGACATAGCACGTCATGACGCGGGATTCCCTAAGAGGGGAGCAAGTCCTCTTCAGGAATCGGCGTCAATACAAGTACAAGAATCAAGATTAAGCAAGTACCAGTATCCCAAGAAATCCAGGAATGACATCTCAAGACAGGAATCCGACAATACTAGTCCGTGCACTATCGTGTCTGAGAATCAAGTAAGACACTACGACTGAATCGGATATAGCAAATATCAAGACAATGAAAACTATCAGTGAATGTACTCGCCTGCTGTCCTGAGCTGTATGGTATATCAATGCTCAGAGCGGTATCAGAAGACCTAAATATGAGATACTGTAAGTTAATTTAGGTTTAAACAAGTTTAGGAATGATTTACAATGAATGATATGCAATCTAGGTCAAACTAGGTCTCACTGAGTCACACTAAGTCCTGTCAATTCAATCTAGGTCAAATCAAGTTATATCAAGTCAATCTAAGCCTAACCAAGTCAATCCTAGGTCATACCAGGCATCACGGGTCAAAACAAGTCGAAGAAAGTCAAACGGGATCAAGAGTTGGCCTACAGTTGACTTTTGGTCAACTGGTCAACTCTGGTCAACTCTAGGTCAAACTGGTCAAATGTTGACTAACAGTTGATTTTTGGTCAACTGGTCAACTCTAGTTTGGATTTGGTGAAATCTAGACAAAGTGTTGACTCACGGTTGACTTTTGGGTAAAAAGTCAACTCTGGGTCAACCGAGCCAAAATCGGCTCAAATATGACATTTGTGGGGTGTACCCAACATGCCACCCAAGTTTCAAGTCAATCCGACTACCCGAACTCCGATTCATTCTCAAACTCCTATTCTCCTTCTCATTCTCCTTCCCATTCTCCTTCCTATTCTCCTTCCTCATTCTCTTTCCCATTCTCCTTCCTATTCTCCTTCCTCATTCTCCTTCCCGTTCTCCTTCTCATTCTCCTTCCTATTCTCCTTCCTATTCTCCTTCCTCATTCTCCTTCCCATTCTCCTTCCTATTCTCCTTCCTCATTCTCCTTCCCATTCTCCTTCTCATTCTCCTTCCTATTCTCCTTCTCATTCTCCTTCCAATTCTCCTTCCTATTCTCCTTCCTCATTCTCCTTCCCATTCTCCTTCCTATTCTCCTTCCTCATTCTCCTTCCCATTCTCCTTCTCATTCTCCTTCCTATTCTCCTTCTCATTCTCCTTCCTATTCTCCTTCCTTATTCTCCTTCCTCATTCTCCTTCCCATTCTCCTTCCTATTCTCCTTCCTCATTCTCCTTCCTGTTCTCCTTCTCATTCTCCTTCCTCATTCTCCTTCCCGTTCTCCTTCTCATTCTCCTTCCTATTCTCCTTCCTATTCTCCTTCCTCATTCTCCTTCCTCATTCTCCTTCCCATTCTCCTTCCTATTCTCCTTCCTCATTCTCCTTCCCGTTCTCCTTCTCATTCTCCTTCCTATTCTCCTTCCTATTCTCCTTCCTCATTCTCCTTCCCATTCTCCTTCCTATTCTGACACATACATATCTATATATATATACAGACACATACACACATATATATATAAATACACACTCTCAACACCACTACCACTCTCCTCTACACACACAAATACACACATCCATGTATATATATATAAATACACTTATATATATATATATATATATATATATATATATATATATATATATATATATATATATATATATATTCACAAAATGATAAATCCTAATAATCCTTAACCTATTTTTTTAGGAAAAATCTACAAATTTGTGGGCAAATGGAAGAGGATATTCCCCTCTTCATTTAATGTGGAAGAACTATATGCAAAAGAGAATTAATGGAGAAAATATGAACATACCTAGATGTAGGTTGGAGGAAGAAGAAGAAGCTTGAGGAGAAAATGAAATTGGAAGAGAGAGAGAGTGAGTGACTTAGTGGAGAAGAAAGATTGGGGGGGGGGGGGGCTGCCTATAGGTGGCCGGCCAACATGGTTGGGTGAGGGGCACTTGTAAATTACAAGTTTGCCCCTCCCTAAGCCTACATGCTAAAATAATCCAAATTAGGTTTAGGAAGTTGCTAAAAATAAATAAAAATCATAATTAAACTAAATTACTCATGGGGAACTAGTCCAAACTCTTAAACCCTAATTTTTAGTGTGGTGGGCCATGGTTAGCTAACAGGCTAATTACAGCTCAAGTCGAAATTCACCGGGGTCCCGAATTAACTCGGAATGCGATGAAATTCGAACCCGACTCCTATAATAATTAAATAATATTATTCATGAAATAAAATTCCCAAAATAATATAAAATGGAAGATTACCATTTTACCCCTAACTGAAAAAAGTGAGGGTGACAGTTTGAGCTTGTTAGGTCGGTCGAATTCGACGCCAAAGTTGGCCGTTCAAATTCTTAGTGTTGCACTTGTAAAATTCCGATTTTGAACCCGGGACTCCGGATTCAATTTCTGACACCACCAGTATACTCGTGGCATCGTTCTGGCTTATTTTCATATAAAGTTTGTTAGATTTGGAGAACGTGGGCCCTGGCACGCATTTCGGTGCAAAGCGGGTCCCACTTTCTGAGTCAACGGGTCACTTTGAGATCGGCTAATCGGAATCCAATTCCGGATATACCGTTGAGTTTGTATCGTCATTCTGAACTCGTTGACATATAATTTGCTAAGTTTTAGTGGACATTGGTTTCGGCACGTATTTCGGTGCAAGTCGGATACCAATATCCGGGTCAACGTGTCATTTTGAGATCGGCTCAACGGAATCTAATTCTGGATATACCGTTGGGTTCGCATCGTCATTCTGGATTCGTGGACATATAATTTGTTAAGTTTTGTACACTTATATTTTGGCACATTTTTTCGGTGTAAAGTGTGTCCAACGGCGGACATCATTTTGGCCCGAAATTACCTTTTTGCTCCTGTGTCCAAATTAGACTTTTGGACAGGCTATCCTAGCTGATTTGACCATTCTGGACACGTTGGTGATGTTAGTTTCATCATCCGACAACATTTGTAGATTTCTTCCCTTTTTGAGTCATCCTATTATTATAATATTTTTTCCTTTTGGTTGTTTTAGAGACCCGTCGATTTCAGTAATTTCTAAATCATTGAAATTCATAAGTTGACCTTGTAGATGTTTATAGAGACTAGCTTGACCATGGTTGACTACTTTGACTAGACGTCGAAGTAGAGTCAACATTTGACCTAAGTTAGACTAGTTTTGACCTTGGTTGACCACAGTTGACTATTTTTGACCAAAGTCAACCGGAAGTCAACCATAGCCTAGGATTGACCAGAACTTGACCGAAGTTGACCAGTTGACCAAAGTCAACTGTACGTCAACCTTGACCCAGTTTGTCTTAGTTTGACTTAGTTTGACCTAGATGTTTAGTATGTCTTTTGACCCTGATCAGCTCTTGTATTATTTCATCTTTAGGTCTGTGGTTTTACTCTGAACCCTGATTCATATTGACAGCAGGACCCCAGGCGAGTACATTCTCTGATAATATTTCTGTTTATGATATCGTCTATATTTCTTGTATTTAGTGTAGATACCCTTGTTCTCTTGACACATTGTTCACACGGATTGGTATTTCCCTGGATTCCGTCATGAGATATTATTCCTCGCTTTCCTTGGTATATCTTGTGCAAGTCTTTCTTGTTCCTTGTGTATTGTATAGACACGATTCCTGCGAAGGCTAGCTACCCTCTCGGAGAATCGCGTGTCATGATGTGTCATGGTTGGATCCACTATACTAGTCGGGGATGGGGAGTATTAGTGTAGATGTGTGGTCATTAGCCACCTTGTTGTTCTTGTAGATCTTGTGAGTGTTAATCATACACCCCACGTATGATTAACCAGGCCAGTAGACCTTGTGCAAGACCCAAGCCGGCCACATGTTGAAACTAGTACTCACACACTTAGATAGATGATTCTTGATTCTTGTACATGCCATGATCAGTTTTACTTGCCTTGTTCTAGCTCTAGATTTACAGCTTACCTTGCCATGATACTCACATGTACCCATGATACTCACATGTACATTTTATAATTTCTTGTATATTCTCTCTATTTACTGCTACATGTTCAATATCGTATAATTAGAACTGTTATTTGAGATTTGTGCTCGTTCCATCCTGACTGGATATGTTGACAAAATTTTAGGAGTAGTTGTGCCACATTTGTTGGACTTCATGATGTTGCTAGCTGAGGTGGATCTCACTATTCTTCTATGTGAGTTGCCTGGTAGTTATTCTTAGTTAGTCTTGTTGTTCTTTCCTTATTTTTCTTTCTTATGATCCTTGTAGATTCTAGTTGTTCTAGTGATATTGTTATTAATTCTTGTCTTATCTTCCTTAGTTTTCGTGATGTGACATGAGTACATTTCTAGTTATGGATTCTTGGATGTTGTAGTTAGTATAGTATGCTTGACAGCGTTCCACCGCCGATACCGCGGCGTAGGCTGGGCGTGGCCCACGTATTCGTATCCGTATATCCGGGTGCGGGTCGTGACACGTTTTTAGTGGTGGCCCATGCAGGTCAGTCTTTGCAGTTAATGCGAAGTCGTGGTAGTACTTGAGTTTATCTGTACTACTGCGAGCCTGCCCTAGGATTAAGGTTGAGTAATGGGATATTTTAGGATTTTGGTACTCAGTCACATATTAGGAACTCTTGGTAGATTCTAGGAATGAACCCTGGGAATCTTATTTCGAAACTCTTCGAATCTATTCCCATTTGTTTCTATCTGTCCTGATTCCTGAGATATCTCTCAGTTATCGTACTTTATTATTATTCTTTGGGATGAGTTTGTGGACCCCAGAGGGAAGGTATAAGTTGGACTTGTATATCATCTAGGTTGGGGAGAGAATATGATTTATCAACCTCGTATCATGGTTGAGGTTTGTTTTAGATTATATTCCACCATTTTCTATCTTGACCTAGGTAGTACCCTCGGGACTTTTCCTGAGATTTTTTCTCTGAACCCTATCTCGGAAGTTGTTTCCGTTGTTTCTATTAACTTACCCTTGACTTGTTGTTGAATTTTAAATCTAAATATTCGTTGTTGACCTTTGATTTTGTTTTGGATAATTCTTTTAAGAATTGAGTTAAGATATCCTGATAAACATATTTTGGATGAGGACGATGAGAACAGTAAGTGTCTACTTTATTTATGGAGTTTAAAATTTATCGCAGTCATATTAGCTAGCCTGACAGGGACATGGAGCCTGATTTTGGATATACTATCCTAAGTTACGGAATTTAAATTCTCTTGCAGCCATACCGGTTGGCGTGGTAAGGAATCTAGATGACCTGATTATAGGGTGTATACCTTAGTTATGGACTCTATCGTTTATTGTAGCTATGTTTACTGGCGTGGCGTAAATTCTGGCAATATGATTTTGGATAGACGTGTATGGTTATCAGGTCATATCTTAAGTTGATTCACTTCTTTTACCAATTGAGCAAGATAATTCCTACCATTATTTCTTGTTTATCATTTTTTTTCTCTCTTCCTCATCGCATGATGATTTCCTTCTTAGATGCTCGTGTCCAAACTTCGTTGATTTTGTTCTCTATCTTGCCCAAATTCTGATTTACTCAAAACTTGAACAATTTCAATCGTGCTGAGACTAAATTATTTATTTTCATCATGATTGGACAATGCTATCATCACTCGTGCTTTAAACTTTCGATTCAATTCTGGCAAATGACTAAATTCTATTCCAATCACGATTAGGCTTCATACTATCCTTGATTATGCCGGAGTCTCATTTTCTGAATCGTGTCCCAATGACTTAACTCATCTATAATCGTGCCTATATGATTCTGTTCATATTTTGATTCTATCGTGCGAAAATTTTTCATCATGCCTGAATAATTGTGAATTGAATATCTTAATCGTGCAAACTTGTCATTCTATGATCGTGCCTAAGTTTTTACCTAAAACTTACTATCTTGTTTTAACCCCACTACCAACCTTTAATTTTGAGGACAAAATTTTTATAAGGTGGGTAGGATGTAAGCCCCCTGAATTTCCGAATTTTTTTCGAATTTCCTAAATGATTTATTCTTAATAATTAATTTTGATTTAATTAGTTATTATCATTTAATGCTCTTTACCGTGACTTGGAATTCTAGAGCATCAGGGATGCCAGTCTCTGGAAACTTTCTTCTTGACGTTTGTAGTAGACGAGATTATCTTCACAGTGATATTTCGTGTCCCACTCGAACTTGTTCCCTTGTGCTCTTTTTGCTTCGCACAAGTTTGGGTCAATTTAGACCATTTTAATTATTAATTGAATTCCCACTCTTTTCTTTGATCCTCATAAGCGCGTTACCGTGACTTTTAATTTAGGAGCACCAGACCAGTCGTTTTCTCAGAACCAACTTGCCATGCATGATCTGCTCGAGACGTTCTTCACCCATGACCTTCGTGTCCCACTCAGACACTCCATTTTGTGCTCCATTTTCTTCGCACAGGTTTGGTTCAATTTAGGCCAATTAATTATCTACCGTGAAACCTGATTTAATTTCCAATTTAATTTCGGGACCCGACATCGACCCAACCTAGTCGACCCCAAATATGGACATGGCCCACATGAAGCCTACTACCCGCCTGACACTTGTGTCCCATTTATTTGAGTCCCTGCATGTTATTTATTTGCCCATGATTATAAATACCCATTTTAATTCGAAACTCTTGAACCCTGGGAATCTTATTTCGAAACTCTTGAAGCCCGATATCTTGGAAGCAATAGTGTGCGTACAAGATTGGATGAAAGCAGACAGAAGAACACAAAACCAGAAATATGAAGAAGATCATGATGTCAACGAGCTGGATTTGGAATCGCTTTCATTGCATGAAGGCGAACAACAATGAGGCTACGGTGCAAGGTATTTGGTATGTACATTTAAACTTATACATTTCAATTTTAAATTCTAACTTATACTTTCAAAAACCATTTTTTATTTTTAACTTATACTATTCAAATTTTCAATTTTAACTTATACTATTCAAATTTTAACTTATACTTTCAGAAACTATTTTTTATTTAAAAAAAAAATATTTTTTAACTCCGCCTATGCCAAAAAAGCATTTGCCGGTCCCAAGCCCGGATAAAGGAAGAGGAAGAAATGTTTTTTTTAATTTTTTTTAAATTTTTATAAACATTTGTATATATTTGTATAAACATTTTTGTATAAACATTTGTATATCATTTTTTATTTATTTTTATAAACATTTTTTGTAAATTTTTATAAACATTTGTATATCATTTTTTTTTTCAAATTTTTATAAATTTTTTGTAAACATTTGTATTACAAACTTATAAACATTTGTATTACAAATTTTTTAAACTTTTACTATTCAAATTACTAACTTTTGTATTACAAAATTTTATAAACATTTTTCAAAATTAAACATTTTTCAAAATTAAAATTAAATTACAAATTATCAAAATTAAAATACAAAATAAAACTGTTAAAAAAAGGAAAAAAAATACAAAAAAAACTGTAAAAAAAAATAATAAATAAATTAGAAAAAACCGGGCCGGTCCGGTTCAACCGGCCTGAACCGGCCCGAACCGACCTAGGCCCGGCCCGGCCCGTGGACCGGTTCAGCCCGGACCGGCCCACCCTGGGTCCGGTCCAGTGGGTCGGACTGGGCCGGATACTTCAAAACCGGGCCGGGCTTGGCCCGGACCGTAATTCTCCTTGGGCCGGTCCAGGACCGGCCCGAGACCGGTCTGGCCCGCAGCCATTGGCCCGTGGGCCGGCCCGGACCGGCCCGAATACACCTTGAGAAAATTGTAAAAATTTGATAATAAACTTAACATTATTGATATATAAATAATAAAACAGTCCTACCTCCTTATATTTGGTGAGAATTTGGTGGCTCTAATCTTGTATGCAAGATGCAAGCAACAACTATTACCAACTTGCCGGGAGAAATGAGAGCATACTTTACCTAGAGAGTACTCAATCATGTCGAGAAGATTATAACTGCATATCTAAACTCACTAGTTCTGATTATTTATCACTCTAGCTTATTTTCTTAAACGCCATGTGAGCTGGTTTTAGTTTCGGAGACAGATAAGACATTGACGATGATGAAAAGTAGCACAGTACACTACTATCACCTAACCTCATCTTTAAAAAAAAAGTACAAAATGTTATATTGAAAGAAGCTAAGCGACAGGTTTCGGTAGCCTACAAGTTAACTAATCCACACTGCAAAGACCAAAAAAAAAAGGAAAAAAAAAGAAAAAGAAAGAGGAGCGTGCGTTGGAGGAATATTTAGCTGCAATTCTGGGAGTTCAGTATTTCTACTGTCTATCCTTGAAAGAAGGGTGCTACTGTTGCTTTAAAATATTCATGAGTTAGCATGGGACAGATCAGAAGTATAGATAAAGAAAACTTCAGTACATCTACCAGAGCCGCCAGAAGCTACCTTCAATTTTGATGTGCACCCTTCAATGCTTGACCAGTAATAGACGACTGCAGATTTAGCCATCAGTAGTAGGCCTGTCAATGGTTGACCGAAAATCCGTATCTGATTCGTATTCGAACCGAAAGTATTCGAAATTTTGAATACGGATACGAATTCGGATATCTTATCGGATATTTATCGGATATCGGATACGGATACGGTAAGTGCCATATCCGAACCAATAAAATCCGAACCAATAATATTTAATTTTTTTAATAAATTTAAAATATATATGTGGCTTTCAGAAATTTATAATTCTGACATGAGTACTTTTCCCAAAACATAGTTTGTGCCAAGCATATGAAATGTGACGAGAACTCGGCTGAACTCTATTATTGATAGTACAACTTTGGTTTCATGGACACAACTTATCAACTCTTGAATTGAGACTGAATGTTCTAGGAAATATTGACCAGTATAAATCCATCTTGCCGTGTGTTTTGCCATTTTATGAACTAAATGTCAACTACAGTGTGTTGATTATTCTGCAGCTAGCTTGGATTTGCATACAGGAAGGGAACATAATCAGCCTTCCTGGAATAGTTTCTGAGTTGCCATGGCATTTTTATTTAGAAATCAGCCTTCCTGGAGGCAAAGCCCCTGTAAAGTGCATACCTTCAGTTTATGTATGAGCCTTGTGTGGAGAATTTCTTGTTGTATGTATTTTTTTAGTAATCTTATTGGTTCGGATATTATCCGATATCCGATAAAATTATCGGTAACGGATATGGTAGCCAAAACGTATATCCGATCGGATATCGGATAGTTATCGGATATATCCGATAGCTAATGGTTCGGATATAGTATTGGCAATATCCGACCAATAAGCTACCATTGACAGGCCTAATCAGTAGAAATGACACACTTGTCAAAGAAGAAGAAGAGTCACCCTCGTTAGGTTCATCACCCCTAATTTGTCTAAAGTTTGACGGAGACCCTTAAGATCATTAAGATATGATTGATCATAAGCTCATATGGTTAAAGACACTAACAAAATACATTAAAGATTGTCACGCATTGTCGTAATTTTGACCCTTTTATTCTCTTTTTCCTCATCCTCAAATTCCTTTTTCCTTCTTTAGCAATTTTTTTTTGTTTACCTCTACCTTCCACTCCTTGTTCACAAACTCATCCTTTCGTCCTTTTTTTCCAATCCCAAATCTAACAAACCCAAGTCCATTCTACTAAATCTTCGGGGCATAAAGGACATGGTTAAAGTTCACTATATGATCAAGTTACTTTAACAAACCCAAGTCCATTATACAAAATACATGAAGGATTGTCACGCATTGTCATAATTTTGACCCTTTTATTCTCTTTTTCTTCATCCTCAAATTCAAACTCATTAAATACTAAGACATTCTTTTTTCCTTCTTTAGCAATTTTTTCTACCCCTCTCCCTCTTCCACTCCTTGTTCACAAACTTGATAAATCCAAACCTAATAACCCCACACCCATCCTTTCGTCCTTTATTCGATTCCAAATCTAACAAGCCCAACTCCATTCTACTAAATCTTAGGGTTGTTTGGTATACGATATTTTTTATTATTTCTGAAAAAATTTAGAAAAAAAATCTATTACCATATTTATTGGGCTATAAAAAATTGATTTTCGAAAATTAGAAATATCCGGATAAATAGTTTACCATAAAACATGAAAATCTTATACCTTAAAAATAGGTGGGTATATTTTTTTTTTTTTGCCCGGATACAAAAATTGCTTAAATTTTTTTCTTCATTTTGATTATTTTTGAACGTTATTATTGTTTTTTTTATATAGTTTTTTATCGTTATTTATCTTTTTTGTCACTTTTTGGTCATTTTTGTCGCTTTTGTCATTTTTTGTCATTTTTGTCGTTTTATAGCAATTTTTTTGCCATTGTTTGTCATTTTTTGGTATTTTTGTTATTTTTTTATCCTTTTTTTGCCGCTTTTTTTGGGTCTTTTTGGTCATTTTTATCATTTTGTTACTTTTGTCCTTTTTTTAAGTAGCTTTTTATCATTTTTTGGACTTTTCTGTCGTCTTTTGTCTTTTTTAACGTTTTTGTCGTTTTTTTGGTCATCTTTTTTGTCTTTTTTATCGTTTTGTTGTTTTTATCATGTTAAGTAGTTTTTTGCCCTTTTTTGGTAATTTATTATCTTCTTATTTATTGTTTTTTGTTGTTTTTGTTTTTTGGGTTATTTTTTTGTTTTTTTTTGTTTTTAGTAATTTTTGTCTTTTTTGTCGTTTTTGGTTTTTTTGGGTTCTTTTTGCCATTTGTGGTTATTTTTTAGTTTCGTCTTTTTATCCTTTTTTGTCTTTTTATCTTTTTTTTCCTTTTATGTCAATTTTTAGTTTTTTGTCGTTTTTTGTCCCTTTTTGGATTTGTTTGGTCGTTTTATTTGATTTTTTATTTTTTTATTTTTGTCGTTTTTTCTTTTGATTGTTTTTTTGTCGTGTTTACTTTCTTCTTTCTTTTTTTTTTTTTTTCCTTTTTGACATTATTTTGTTTTTGTTTTTTTTTCTTTTTCGCTTTATATCATTTTTTTGGAAACATTTATATAGTCACCAATCATGGAAATGTAATTTTCCATGGAAGTTAATTACTTGGAATTTGATTTTCGGGAATATAGAATTTTCAGCTATATCATATGACCAAGTTACTTAACTTGAAGAAAAGATGACAAAGGTGAATTTTATTTCGACAAGCATTAGAGAGATCTCCTACCAAATAACAAGAGATATATTCACTTATGTTAAAATGGAGAAGATTAAATATGCTTATCTTGCGGGAAGAAAAACCCTCCCACCCCCACCCGCACCCCACCCCCACTATGAAAAGTACGATCCAACTATATCTAGAACCCTACTGGACCCAACCCTAACCCCATATCAGACCCGACCTTAATCCGAACTGACCATGACCTGATCCGAACCAACATAAGCAGAACCCGACTAAACCCTGATCTAACTCGGATCCGAACTCGATCAAACTCAGATCTGACTTATATATATATATATATATATATATATATATATATATATATATATATATATATATATATATTCCGAAAAGGGACTAAGTCCCTACGGTAAATAAAACCGAATTCATGCCACATGGGCTCGAACACCTGACCTCTCGATCGCAATGTCTTCCCTCTACCACTAGAAGAAATAAGTCACATGTTTATGAGAATTTTGTTTTCCTTGACATTCAAAATTTTCGAAAATAATTTTATAACCCAAACCAAATAGGATAATTGGTTTTCACTCTAAATTTTTTAGGCTAAGTTCAGCTTTACCAACAAAGTGAAATAACCCCAGATAGAACAAGGGTACAAGCTCTCACAGTTAATGCATGCAACAACCAGTCATTTTCTAGCAATTGACCATTTGGCATGCATTAACTTTTGCCACCAGCCCACATGACTTGAGAAAGGGCGGGTGTTGTGGCTGTGGGGGATGGGTGGCTTTAGAGGAAGGAAAAGGATATATGCTACCAACTGCACGTCATGCATATGTCGTTTAGCAAAATGGACTCTATCACACCTGCATATAATTAAGGAAAATGCTAACTTTGTCCTCAGACGGGTTGGCCTATCCGCATGCATGGTCAAATTCTATTGTCCTTGTCATGTCTCGATTCGAAAAATTGTTCGTCCTCATATCGATTTATCTGAATCATCGTCCTCATTGGGACGTGATACCGTACGAGTCTGAAATTACACTCGTACAAGACAAGATGACAAGTTCTCAAATGGTTATCTTTGATTTGATATTAGCAACAGAAGAAAATAGAGTATACGAAACAATTCTTTTTATTCAATAAATGAACTGAGGTTACAAAAGTTTTCAATAGTCCAACTGAATTTGCCAGATTGGCCACAACACTCAAGTTCTCTCTTGCACACAAAGGATTTTACCGTTCCATACATCATGCCTTTTATATCTCGGCTGCATCAATCATGTTGCAAGTTCGAACATCAATGCGGTCGCACGCTTCTGTAAAGCCCATAACATAAATAGCCCAAACTCAATGACTTAAACCCATTAGTTATCAACCCGACCCAAACCCTTTAACTCTAACACGTTCAAACCCACGTCTCCTCTCTCCCCTGAACCGCGCGCACCCCCCTCCTCCCCTCTTCCGGATCTCATCTCTACGTAACCCTCTCAGAAACTCGCATCCTCCAAGAACAGAAACTCCATTTTCCTTTCTCCACCAAAGCCTTCACATCTCTCAAACCACTCCACCATTCCCAAATCCGAGGACACCCCCGCGATCACCTCGCCGTTCTCTCCGATTCCAGACCACTCTTCCTTCCATTCCGCGCCGCGCCCGAACCCGTGCCTGCGCCAAACTGCCGCCCGCCGCCGCCGCCAGCCACAGCGCGGACCCTCCAGCCGTCGACGCAGCCCGCCAGCGCCGCCAGCAGCCGCAAGCCCGCGCCCGCGTGTGCCGGACCCCCGCTGCTCGTGCGTTCCCATGCGGCATCTCCGCGTGTCAGCACATCCCGTACGTGCCCAGTTTCTCACGGTTCCGTCGATCCTCCAACGATTCGTTCTGAGCCCGAGGCCTCCCCTCGGTGCTCCTTCGTGCAAACTGTTGGTATATTCCTGTCCCGAATATCTTATGTCATTTTCACAGAACCCATTTTATGTCCTGGCCAATTAGAATAGTTTAGTTCTGTAGTATTAATGTTGGTTCATTGTGTAGGAATGTGTTAGTATAAATGGTTTAATCATCAACTAGGATAACTAAATAATATTAGTAATATATGTTTTAAGGTCTTGGTTATGCTTAAGTTGCTAATAATAAATTATTAGTCCTAATTAATTAGGATTATTAGTATAAAAAGTTATTATTAGTTAAATTAGCTAAATAATTTTAGTAATTAAAATGCTACTAGAAAATGTATATATATTTCTAAAACAGTTTTATATCTAAAGGAGTTAATTATTCATATTTTGTCCCAAAAACTTATAAATTTTGTAGTAGTTTAGTTACACAATATTTCTGTAAAAGAAGTTTGCACCGAAAAATGTATTTTCAATACTTAGCAATTATTTTGGAGCTTTTGCGATAATAGAATTTCATTAAAGTATTATAGTATAATTACTTTCCTTATTAAAAATAATAATTAGTTTTTATAAATAAACAGAGTATAAATTCTTTTCTACGATAAAATGTTTATAAAAAATTATTTTGGACAAGAAAAGAATTTTGGTAGTAAATAACCGAAAAATGATTTCTAGTTAACAAAAGAAAATTAAAATATTGATTTGGACAGAATATAATTTTGGATAAAATATTAATATGTTAAATGCAATCAAAATATTATTATTCTTATTTTGTGAATCATAGTCAAAAAGGAGTTTTTAATATTAAAAAAATCGTATTTTCGCATAATTTGGTTAATTTCATAAAACGACTAAATCTCTAAAAATACGATTTTAAAGTGATTTTCTTAATATTTATTATTTCGGCAAAACATACATTTTATTCAAAAACGATTATTTGTCAATTATTATTTTGTAATAAAACATACTCCTAAAATAAGAATATTTTCTTTATTAATAATAAAATTACGTTATTTTCAACCTGACTAGAATTAGCATATTTAGCGTTGCTTTAAGGGTTAGAGTGTAGTTTTTCAGTCACTTAACCAGGTGTTACGAATCTGTAGGTTCGGGATCCTAAAACCTCGCGGTTACTTGCTACTCGTCGTGTTCCACGCCAAGGAGATATCCAAGGCAAGTTTCATATCTATTCCATGTCTGTGTTTTTACTTTAATAACTAAATGTATGCATCAGTTGATCTCATATAGTATCGTGACACTGATTCACCGTGGATCCCTCTGGGATACCACATCGATTGACAGATTGCTGGATTGCTATAGTGACTTATTGACTCATTGACTCATTGACTCGGGGATTGCTTGGGGGAGTAGTATAACGTCTGTGACCAAAGCCAAAATTTTTACTTGTATCTCTCGTGCTAACCCCTACCACACAGGGGGTTGAGCCATACCGTACGTATACTATTCGTTTCGACCGAAACGTTAGTATACATATTGCCTCTTTCCCAGCCGGTCACAGACCCTGTTATATACTAAAAAACACTAGCTTAGCATTGCATCATATTCGATATCAGAGATCATGTTGCTTGTTGTCTTTTACTATTATTTACAAAACATATAAGTTTCTTAAACTGTCTCGCATTGCCATTTATTATTAATTTAGAAATATTAGATGTGGAAGAAATATGTTTCTTGTTCACTCCTGACTGGAGACAACATTTTTAGGTGATTGCGACGAGGAGGCGCTACCTTACTGTTCCTTTTACGGGCTTGACTTGGGTCCTTCAGATTTCGGCTAAAGCAGAACCAGGAACCCCAGAACCATAGATGTTAGCATAGTTTCTTTTCCTTTCTTTGTTTTGAAACAGTTGTAATAAATGAATATTGTTGTTTGTTATTTTCTTTTCAGACCAGTTGCAATTTTAATAAAAATATTTTATTTTCGTTAGATATTTTGCCTGTTGTATTTCACTGCTTGATACAACTTACTGCCGCCGTCTCACAATGGTGCAGGCTGGGCATGATCCGACTGGACCCATTATACTTGGAATCAGGTCATGACATGTTTTTAGTGGTGGCCCATGCAGGTCCAGTTCTGCAAAATTGGTCTAGTCAAGTTAGTCTAGACCAGCATGTAGTCCTGCAATCTGACTTAGGTCTAAGTATGATCTTAGGAAAATAGACTTTAGAAACAATTAGAACACTTAGATTATATTTACCCTGTCACAACATAGGACCAAAATTATCTATTTATAATATCTATTTTTGTTTGCTTATAGTTTCGTAGGTTATCTTGCTTATGTTTGTACCTAAACCTTATCGAGATTAGGCCGATTGTATGATGGCATATTTTACTGCCTATAATATTTTCTAAATATTATGTATCTTTTAGTGTTCATGGCTTTCGGGGTTATTTTCCTCCATATCTTATCAGATTCTAGCATCCTCTTTCGCTATTTATGGATTAAAATTAGATTTTTTCAATCTCCTTCTTCAGCAAACCTATTTCCAATTTCTCTATTAGTTTGATCAAATCTTACTTCTCTATCTTTATTTAGGATCTAGATCCATTCATTATTTAGAGTTTCAAATTCTTCTTTAGCAAACCTAATAAACTCTTATCTACCCAAAGTATTTTTACGACTAGTGTATCCAACCATTTGTCTTGACCTTATTTTCAATTGACTTTCTCGAAACCAATTCCGAACCAAATTCTTCTGGAACCATAAAGCCCCAAGGTTAATTGTTACCAAAAGTATTGGTTCAACTTAGCTAGTTCACGAATCTTCCCAAGGAATTATTTTTCCAAAAAAATAAATTCCATTATTGATTGATATTTCCTATGTATTCCAAGGACCAAGAATATTTTCATTTGTTGACTTCCTCCACTCAACTTGAAACCTTACTCTCTCTAGGCAACTTCTTGATCAATTCAAGGCCTAGAAAGCTTCTAAACTCAATGCTTGAGTATCATGAAGCATGAACGGTCAGAGAATTGATTTCATTATATTATTCAATTTTCTTTAGTCATTGAAATATTCAGTGACTAAACTTTTGAATTATTGAGCTATCCCTTTGAAATTCCTATGGACAAAGTTGAGAAATATTCAGTGACCTAATATGGCTTCGCACATATGCGTTGCAGCCATTTATCTGAATCATGAAAACTGCGAGTTTACTGCAGCCAGATGCGCATTGGCGAGGTATAGGCTCTAAGTTGAAGTGATTTCGAATATTCATAGGTTTTCGGATATTATTGAGACTATGTCCTAAATGCATCATGTTTGTCTCCTATGTTGTTCAGCCAAAAAATGGATAAAGTTGATAGACTACTCGGTAACCTATCATTATTCAAGTTATGGAGCCAAAAATTCACTGCAGTCAGGTGCACTCTAGCGAGGCATGAATTTGAGGCAAAGTGACTTCGGATATATTTGGTTTCCGAATATTATTAAGACTATATCCATACCATGGTTGTCTTTTTAGCACCATCAAATTATTCTGACTTTTGCCCGATTAGAGGATTTACATTTTTAGCGGTTGTCTTCATTTTCAGAAATCTCTTATCACAGCCAGAAAGAATAGATTTTATATAAAATTCTACTTGATTTTCCTAGAACTTATTATGACCATGTCAATCTCTATTGGCTCAATCTCTTTCAAGGTCCAATTCTAGTGTGTTGCATATATTTTATGGATAGTTATATATTTTGTCGCTATATATATAGTTATGTGATAGTTATATGCAGGAAAAACCTAGATAGTTACCTAGCAACCTTATTATATTATTCTGATAAGAGCATCCTTAGAGGATCGATATTTTTCCAAAGAGATTAGATAGCTAAGAGTAGAAAAGGGTAGTATGACAAGGCACATTGTAAGCAAGTTAGTCTGGAGAGAATTATAAATTATGGTTCATTTAGGATAGAATCATTATTAGTGCTTGGGTATTGGATTTGAACAAATGAATGTATTTGACGATTTTGAATTTTTATGAAGAGTTATGGAAGATACAGGAAAACGTAGGTAGAATTAGCGAGGAAAGTCTAGGATTTGGTAAGATTTTTCCAAGGAGGAAGTGAATTTGGATAATATATATAAACATGATAATATGATGATCAAGTAAAGGAACACTTGACGAGGATCAACTTTTATGATTAGATGACTACTGTACCCAGAAGGGCCGGATATAACCATGGAAGGAATATCACAAGCAATGGAATGATAGGTTCTAAAGAAGGAATAAGCAGTGAGGAATTGAGATAAGACCATTGGCATGCAACCTTGGGAAGGAGCAATTGAGTTTGCAATTTCTACCAAATATTGGAGACTCATATTAGTTATGGTAAGAATGATTGGGATTTTGTGATGTGTTTGGATGAGAACGATTGTTAGGTGCATGGTTAAAGATTAAAATTTGATTATAATTATAATTTGGTCAACTGATTTCAAGAATTGAAAATTCTCGAATATAGATCATGGATCAACTTTAAAGAATTTTCTAATGATTTACTATGACAAGTGAGGATTGTGACTTTGATGTAGTCAGTTTTGAAAGAATGGCTGACAATTGGAAATTGATATCCGTAAAATGATTTGATCAATAGATGTGAGCACCCTGAATTTTGGGTTGATTTTTTTTATTTTTCTGCTTGATTTAATTTCAATAAATAAATTATTCTGTTTAATTATCTTTAAGTGTACTTTTTCGTGCCTTTGATATTTGGAGTGTCAGGGATGTTCAACTCTGGAAACCTTTTTTACGAGTTTTGTAGTGGACATGATTACCTTCATGATGGTATATAATGTCCCATCCAAACTTGTTCCCTTGTACTCTTTTTGCTTCGCAGAACTTCAGGTCGATTTAGACCATTTGATCATTAATTAATTTTTCTACTCTTTTCCTTGATCATTATTAGCACGTTACCGTGACTTTTAATTTGGGAGCATAAGACCCGTCATTCCCTTGAAACCAACTTCTCATGCATGATCTACTCGAGATGCTCTTCACCCATGACCTTCGTGTCCCACTCATGTTTGCAAAAACAAAAGTATAAAACTTTATTGATACAAACTGTAATAAAGATTACAAGAATTCTGGGAAAATTACAACTATAGGAATCCAATCTTGATGACGATTGCTTTATCCCTTGGACGATGTGAACTTTGAAGACGGAGCCTTTGAAGTTGAAAACAACTCTGGAAACTGAAGACAAAAGCCTCGGAAGTTGAAGGCAAAAGCCTCGGAAGAATGCAGCAGCACTTCGGCAAGAACTCCTGAACTCTCTGATTTTTGAACTTTATGTCTGATCTTGATCCCCTTGAAAGGAAGACTTGAAACTCTATTTATAGAGTTCTGAAAATAACTAACTTTCAGTTATTCTGGACTGCGCAAGATGATTTGCGCAGCAACTGGTTTACGCAGCATTGGACTGCGCAGGCAGTTACTGGATCGTGGGCCAACTATCTGGGATACATGGCATCATTTGATTGAAATGCGCATGATCGTGCATGGACAGTTGCCACGTAATGAGCAATTGATGGCATGAATGCCACATGTATTTTTTCAGTTATGTTGGTGGAATGCGCAACCTGAACTGCGCAGAGCTTGGTTTACGCAGACTCAGACTGCGCAGGAATGGTTTGTGCAGACTCAGTTTGCGCAGGATTGGTTTGCGCAATCCTGGATTGCGCTGCCATCTGTCAGCCGCCTTCGAGCACTGTGCGGCGCCAAAAACGAACAGTCTCCTCGTTATCCGTGCTGTCAGTTGTCAGAAAGATTTAATTTGATTCAGGTAATGATGACTTCTGCCACGTCAGCCTGCGCAATTGGAAGTGTGCGCAAACCAGTGTGCGCAATCGGATTGCTGCGCAATCTGTTGCCTGCACAATTCATCAAAATGATGTATATATTGATTCTTTTGACATTGTTGATTGATGCAACTTGATTTTTTAGGACCTACAAGACCCCCTTCAAAGTTTTCGAAAGTTGATTTTATTCAAAATTTCGAAATACTTTGAATTTTTGAATGTTGAATCACTTTGCGCATGATGCTGAGCTGTCTGCGCAAAGCGAAAAGACCACAATTTTAGGCGCAATTGGAGGCATCTGTAGAAAATGTTGCTGAAAATCCTGTTGAAAATGTTGAGATAGAAATATCTCATGAAGAAGCAGCCGATGAAGGCGTGCTGAAAGAAAATCCCGCCACCGACCCTCAAGGTATAAAATGAGATCTAGCAATCTTCTTTAAAAATAGACTGATGATTAATATCTTCATTTGTAATTCTTGCAGATCTTGAGACTCTGCCAACACCTCCAACGAACCTGGCTATGGTGCCCATACCAACTGTGGTGGTCAGTAGTAGTCATCACTTATCTTGCAGTTCGGAAGCGGGCAGTAGCCAGGCTGTTGCAGCTGAGGCTACTTCTGTTCAAAGAGAGTCCATTCCAGTAAGGGATGCACTTGTTGTTAGACCAAACCAAGGTAAGATTTGTTCTTTTTTTTTATCTTCTTGTTCATCAGCAAACAATTAGTAAAATAATAATTTTACTATTGCAGAGGATCAAACAGGAGGAGCGACCAGTTCTACTCTGGCTCCTTTATTTAAAGAGCCTGTTGTCCAACCACAAAGAATCGAGCAACCTGCTACCCTATCGTCAATAGGTGTAGCAGCGACTCCTGGAACTTTGGCCATCAATCAACAAGTTGTCCAGTCTTTTACCAGATGCTTCTTCAAGTCGCTGGGATCTCTTGTCCATAAAATGATAGAAAAAGAAGGGGCTGACTTCATTATGGTTAGGAAGCCAACTTCTTTCTTAATAAGAGCCATAAGAGACCAAGGAGACGAAGCTCAGGCCACTCTCCTTGAACATATTTTGAACGAATTAGAAGTCTCCATCAAGAAGTACAAAGAGCTCAAGAAGAAGGATATAGATTCTTTAGTACAGGCTGAATTTGAGCGACTGGCTCAAGCTGCTGATATGGAAAGGTTAACCCTTCAAAATCTGTTAGAGGCTCATTCTGCAAAATCAGCTGAATACAATTCTAAGATAGAATCAGTGACTTTAATGGCTGAAAGCAAAGGACGGCGACTTGCTGAGCTGAAAGCAGAAATTACTCGCCTCCAACAAGAGTTTGAAGAAGAAACTGTTAATCACCAACTGGTGATTGAACAATTCAATGCTTTAATTGAAGAGAGGGATGAGTATGAGACAACCCATGGTGCAAAAATCACCCACCGGACAGTGGATATGCCCATTTTTGATGAAGAAAGCGGAATGGAGGAAGCGAGAAAGATAGTAGCATCAACTCACGAAGAAGAGCTGCAGACACTGAAGCAGCAAATTGACAATCTGATTATCCCTCCTTCTTGATTAGGACTTTTTGTATTTTTGTGTTTGTCACTATTGATGCGTTTTCTGTAATGCCTCATATTTGGATAAATAAAAGACATTTTGTTGTGGCTCCATTATTTATTGCATATCTTATTCAGATATAAATAATAGAGATAGAAAATATATTCAGAGGTGCAAGATATGATATATTTCTTGTAGAAAATAATTATATTCATTATATCTGCTCAGAGGTAATATGGACGTGGCAGAATATATTGAATATTATTATTTCGATTTGACAACTTAGTCGAAAATGACGAGTTGCTGATAAACGATGATGAATCGTCAATGAATGAATGGGTAGACCGTCAAGTGATGATGAATGAACGGATGAACCATCAAATGATGATGAACGAACGGGTGAACCGTCTAGTGGTGAATGAACGAACGGGTGAACCGTCAGGATGAATGTAATAAATGAACGGATGAACCGTCAGTAGTTAATGAACGGATGAACCGTCGAATGAATGTAAATAAATGAACGGATGAACCGTCAAGAGTTAATGAACGGATGAACCGTCGGATGAATGTATCGCTTCGTTAGTTGAGGAACTTCTGCCTATAAATATAGCAGAAATCTGACAGGAACGAACACTTCTGCTCTTTTAACATAAAAATGTCGTCCGGAGAAGCATCTAAGAAGGCTGAGATCGCCTCGCAGGTTGAAAAGGGCACTGAAGAACGCCCTGCCAATCCAGTTCAACCGAAAGAGACAAAAACAGGCGAAGGTCCGTCTGTACCCCAGCCACCACGGGACATTCTGGACTTCCTGCTCGAACCGGGAAGGACTGAAGAAGAAGAAGCCATGAGGATGGCTGCCTGCAAGTTCCTCGTGGGTTCTAGCAATGAGGTTCTCGGTTCTTTTGCTGATCACATTTTCGAGAAGGACGGCAATGGCCCGCGTCCCAATATAGAGAAAGATGATAGTGACCTTTAATATCATGTACTATCATATAATGAAATAAAATTTGAATTTTATTTATGAACTTGATTCTGTCTGATAATTTTACAAGCATTTACATTTATACATAATACTTCTTAAGGAACTTGCCATTGATAGGCATCATAGCAACTCGACCATCAAGTTCTGAGAGCTGATAAGCTCCATTTGAGAAGACTTTGCTTATAACATAGGGACCTTCCCATTTAGCATCAAATTTTCCTTTGCTCATATGAGTCATAGTCATAGGACGTCTGACCGCTAGAATAAGTTCTCCTTGCTGAAACGTTCTGACTTTAACTTTGCGGTTGAAAGTCTTCGAGACGCGGGCTTGGTATAACTCAATATGTTGTTGAACCATTAATCGCTTCTCATCAAGTGCTTCCAACTCTTGAAGTCGAAGAAGATCGTTGTTCTCTGTAGTAAGTTCGTTAGCAATGGCAATCCTTAAAGAAGGAATTTGCAGTTCTAAAGGAAGAACAGCTTCACAGCCATACACCAAAGAGAAGGGTGTAAAGCCCGTAGGATTGCGAACCGTAGTTCGGTAGGCCCAAAGACATTCGCCAAGTTTCTCGCTCCAGTTCCGTTTGTTAGTGGATACAAACTTCTTGAGGAGTTTAATGATGGTTTTATTAAAAGCTTCAGCTAAACCATTAGCAGCAGGATTGTATGCTGTTGAAGCGACATTGTCAATCCGATGATCATCGCAGAATCTGGTGAACTTCTGGCTGATGAATTGAGGTCCATTGTCATGAATGATTCTTCGAGGTACACCAAATCTATAGATGACGTGGTGTTTAACGAAGTTGATGACACTGCTAGTCTTGACTTCAGCCAGAGGTATAGCTTCAGCCCACTTGGAGAAGTAGTCGGTTATCGCTAATATGAACCGATGTCCTCTAGAAGAAGGAGGGTTAATAGGACCTATGATATCCATACCCCAAGCTTCAAAAGGCCAGGAAGCAGCAGTCGGGTGTAGGAATTCTGATGGTTGATGAATGAAGTCTGCATGGATTTGACAAGCACGACATTTTCTTGCATATTCAATTGCATCTGATACCATAGAAGGCCAGTAATAACCCATGCGTCTAATGCGGTCCTGTAGTTTAGGACCAGGTTGATGTGCTCCATAAACACCATCGTGAGCTTCACGCAAAACTTGTTTAGCTTCGTCACCAGCGAGACAGCGTAGAAGAAGACCATCATAAGTTCGTCGATAGAGGGTCATGGTAGTTTGATTGTAATAGAATCGGAGAGATCGTCGACGAACACTTGTAGCCTCCTTAGGATCTTCGAGAAGTATGTCATGAACCACGAAGTCAATGAAATGAGTTCTCCAGTCTTCATCGATAACATTGACTTCAGCAAAGTTGATGAATTCAATATTACGATTGTTTTCGATGCAGAACAGTTCTCGGTTGGAGATAACCACGACCTGCTGTCTTTTGATAGGGATGGCTAAGACAGCTGCAAGATTGTCCAAAGCATCTGCTTCGGTATTGCAAGCTCGCCGAACATAGTCTATGAAGAAAGCTTTGAATGATATAGCTATGTTGATCGCTGCTTCGTGATAAGGCACTAGGTCTTGATGACGAACTTCATAAATTCCTCTAACCTGATTAACAACTAGCTTAGAATCACCGTAGACTTCGAGATATTCAACATTCAGTTGTTTGGCTAACTGAAGACCGATGAGTAGAGCATTGTACTCTGCTACATTATTGGAGCAAGGTTCATCAAGAGAGTAGGCTCTTTGGATAGTTGATCCGTCTGGAGAAACGAGGACCACTCCAACTCCTGCTACAATAGCACCATTTAGTCCAATTCTCGATGCACCATCAAAGAATAAACGCCATGTTGGAAATTCTTCAGAGATCATGTTGGCTTCCAATGTCTCGTCTAGAATTTCGTCATAGAGCTTAGATGTCTCAGGCACAGGATGAGCTGCTAAGAAGTCCGCCAGTGCTTGACCTTTAACAGAATTTTGTGGAACATACACCATGTCATACTGAGCTAGCAGGATTGCCCACGTAGCCAGTCGAGAATTGAGTATGCTGGGCTTCTTTATGAGTACCCGAAGAGGATTAACTCGAGATATGACATGAATAGTTTGGCCAATGATGTAATGCCTTGTCTTCTGCACAGCAAACATGAGAGCCAGGCATTCTTTTTCGACCGGACTATAACGGTGTTCAGCACCAATCATAGTACGGCTAAGATAATAGATGGCCTGTTCATGACCTTCTTTATTCTTTTGGGCAAGTAAAGCACCCAATGAATGATCCATAGCACAGACGTACATCAAGAATGGAATGCCAGAGATAGGTGGCACCAAAACTGGTGGGTTCATGAGATATCGCTTGATATCATCGAATGCTCGTTGACACTCTTCAGTCCAAACGAAAGATACACCCTTCTTCATTAGTTGAGTGAATGGTCTGCAGCGTCCAGACAAGTTCGAAATAAATCGCCTGATGTACGCAAGTCGGCCTTGAAATCCTCATAGCTTTTTTAGGTTGCGTGGAGGACGCATCTCTTGAATGGCTTTAATCTTCTTGGGATCTACGTGTATACCCTTAGAGGTAATGACGAAGCCGAGAAACTTGCCACTAGAGACACCCAAGAATGACTTGGTGGGATTCATCTTGAGTTGATGTTGGCGCATGAGATTGAAGATTGTTCTCAAATCTTGGATGTGATCTTCTTTTAAACGACTTTTGACAGCAATATCGTCAACATAGCATTCCACAGTTTTACGAAGATGGTCTTTGAAGATAGTGCTCATAGCCCGTTGGTAAGTTGCACCAGCGTTCTTGAGACCAAATGGCATCACCGTGTAGCAATAGACACCACGAGGAGTGCGGAAAGAAGTATGCTTTTCATCTTCAGGATGCATCTTGATTTGATTGTATCCAGAGAATCCATCCATGAAAGAAATTCGCTCGAACCCACAGGTATTGTCGATCATGACATCCGTGATAGGGAGAGGAAATTCATCTTTTGGACATGCTTCGTTAAGATCTCGGAAGTCGATGCAGACTCGAACTTTGCCGGTTTTCTTTAGAACTGGAACGACATTGGCCACCCAGTCAGGATGTTGTTCTTCTCGAATAAAACCACAAGCAATGAGCTTCTTGACTTCATCATCGATTGCGTCCATCATTTCTGGTTTAAAACGCCGTTGTTGCTGCTTAACTGGTTTTGCATTAGGCAAAATATTCAGTTTATGTGTAGCAATTTTGGAATCTAAACCTGGCATGTCTTCATAACTCCAGGCAAAGACGTCGATGTATTCTTTAATAAGAAGAATTAACTCCTGTTTGTCTGCTTCTGGAAGATTCTTGCTGATGAAGATTGGACGAGGCAACTCGCTCTCCCCTACATCAACTTGAACTAATTGATCTTCAGTAGGAGGTTCACGTTGTTCAAAGCGAAGTACCCATTGATTGTCCATATGTTGAGCCCAAGGATCTGTTTCAGTATTTTTTTCAACGTCTTCATCATAGCCTTCTGGTAGTTCAGCGGAGACCATGTTAGATGATACGATCAGCCTGTGAACTTCACCAATGCTAGTATCAGAATCCCAAGATCTAGAATCAGATGAATTAGAGCGTTCTTCACTGTCTGAGTCAGAGATTGCTGGGGATAACAGTGGAGGAGAAGTATATCCGAGACCTTTCTTAGTCCTGTTGTAGTACATTTCCGACTTTCCTTCTGGAACAGTCGTGCGGATAAGAGTTCGTCTACCTTTACCGTAATTGAGGCCACTTTTGAAGTCATAGCCCATTTTTCGGATGATGTCTTTTGATTGTTGACTATAACGATGGAACTGGAGACGTCCCGTATCGTTAAGTTTGCTATCATCCGTATAACTGAATTGTTTTTCTGGTCCTTTACTAAAAAGTTTTGGACTTTCACCTTTCTTTAGAGAAGGGTGAATACGGTAAGAATCATCTGGATCTTCAAGTGAGACTTCTGTCTGAAGAGATTGTACAAATCCCATTGTAATTGATTGGAAGCTATCTATCATATCTAAATAGCATTTTGTATAATAAATAACATCAGTATACTAGAAAGTAGGTGCTTTCATTCATTTGTACATCAGTATTTACAACAGGACCTTTAGCCTTAGCAGGCTTGGTCAGATTAATTGCAAGAGGGGGAGAAGAAGAACGTGGGGAAGGTTTGTTACGACAGAGGTCGATAACAAGTGGCTCAGAGGAGGTGAGCTCCCTTTTTTCCTTGTTGCGAGTGAGATCAACAACAAGTGGCTCAGAAGGAGTGAGCTGCTTTTTGTCCTTGTTACGACGTAGGTCGATAGCAAGTGGCTCAGAAGAAGTGAGCTCCTTTTTGTCCTTGTTACGACGTAGGTCGATAACAAGTGGCTCAGAAGAGGTGAGCTCCCTTTGATCTTGATCAACATCAACTGATTTCTTTTGAATTGGCAAGTGAATAGCCAGTGGTTTAGAAGACTGAGGATGTGAAACTCGTCCTTTGACAGGTATGATAAGAGTGTCTTTAGGCACTGCTTCTTGTTCTTCTTCAGTGTCTAAAGCTAACACAACCTTCATGAATTCATCCTTGTACATCCGAGCGTCGTTGCAGTATGCTTCAACGCCTTTGAAGGGATAAAGATCCGCAACTTCCTTATAGACCTCTCCCTTATCATCAACATATTTGAAACATTGATGAAGGGTTGATGGAACAATATTATGCTCATGTAAGAATGGTCTCCCCAATAGAGCATTATAAGAACAACCATGATTGTTAATGATATAGAAGGTAACTTTTGTGCGAAGATTGCCTATTTGGAGTTTTAAGCGAATCTTGCCCAAAGGTTCACTCCTTCCCTGATTGAATCCAAGGATGGTGGTGATTGTGGTGGAGAGACTATGTACATGAATTTTCAGAGCATCGAGCATTGTTTTCGGCATGATGCTGAGAGCAGATCCTGGATCTATCAGGATACGATCGACTTTCATCGAATCAACATATCCTGTATAGTAGAGAGGACGATCATGCCTATTGTCTTCCATCAGCATGTCATCTTGTGTGAAAGTAATATTCGGAATCAACTCCATAACACTATGACAATGTAGACAAGAGACTGGTTCTGCTTCTGGCTTCTTGAGAAAGGCTAAACAAGTCTCAGCTTGCATAAGAGCTTCACTTAAAGTTTTTCGCGTCTCTCTAGAAAGACGTAAGAGCTCAAAGATAGATAGCCTTGCTGGGGTATTAGCTAGTTGAGCCAATATATCAAAGTTGTAAGGCTTCTCCAGCCCTGTAGGGGATGATTTCTTCAAGGGTTTATCAAAGTGGACTTGTTGTTTGCCTTTATCAGCAGCCACTGGTTTTGGAGGAATAGGAACCACAACTGGTGAAGACGTAGAAGGAATTTCTTCAATAGCAACAGGTTGTGCTGGAACAGGTTCAGAAGAAGAGGCAGGATTCTCTTGAGATTCAGAGTAATCTTTCAGATAAGTTTTCCCTGATCTGGTGCCCAACAGAATTTCTTCGTCAACTATGGGGTCAAAAGACACCATGTTGCAAATCTTTATCTTGCCTTTAGAGCGACCTTTCTTCTTGGAAGAAGAAGAATCCTCGAACTCTGAAGTAAGATCGGGATGGATCCACATAATCTCGCCATTGTCAAGAGACAAAGGAACGAGGCCTTCATTTGGTGGAGAAGGAAGATTTTCAATCTCGAGAGTAGCCTTCGGAATAGGAATGACACCATGCTGTATCATCTGTGGGGGAAAGTCACCAAACTGGACTGAAACCATATTGGCAGTAACAGTCTTCTCATCTTGTTGCAGAGTAACAACTCCATCATTGACAAGCTCTTGAATCTTACCCTTAAGCACATAACATGCTCGAGTAGGATGTCCAATGAATCGGTGGTAGACACAATATTTAGGATGATTGGTCTTACCGACTTCATCAGGCTTCTTTGGGTCTGGAAGCTGGATCTTATTGCTTTTGAGTAAACACTCAAAGATGCTTGCTGTGTCATTTTCATCAAACGAATACTCTACCTTAGGGCGAGGTTCCCTCGGTTGAGGTGCAGCAGGAATAGAAGTAGATGTAGGCGGAGCTACATTGACAGCCAAGGACTCTTTACTTTTCAGGTTAATGTTCAGAGTTTCTTTGTTCTTGCGGTTGTTCTGACGATTACCGCCACCTGATGATTGATGTTCAACCCGATCAGGGTTAGACATCTGTACCCCCAGCTGTTTGAATTTCTCAGCACTCACTTCAGCTGCTTTGGCATTGACAATAAAGGATGGCAGGTCTTGGAACTGAGTTGAGCCTGTCCACATACTGATGATAGGCAAAAGATTTGCCTTGCAAGTGTCTATGGTAACAGCAGCAGGAGTCCCCGGAGGCATCTTCAAGGCTTCTCGACGGAAACGTTCGATGAAACTCTCAGCAGTTTCATTATATTTCTGTTTGATTTTATTGAGGGCAGACATAGTCATGTCATTGAATCCCTCATAGAATCTTTCTAGAAAGATCTGCTTAAGTCCTGAAAATGAAGTAATACAACCATCGGGCAGACTTCTGTACCAATCGTATGCTACGCCGGCTAAACAACCGACGAACACCCTGGTAAGAAGAGCGTCATTTGGTTGGAGTTGAACAGTCATTACCTCGAAGTGATTGATGAACTGGCTTGGTGAGGTACTGTCGTCGAAAAGAAAGATTATTGGAATCTTATATTTAGGAGGAAATGGAACTTCCTTCCATTCAACTGGGTATGGCTGTTTGATTCCCAACCTTTGCAAATTATCCTTCTCTTTGAAGGCTTCGAACTGAGTTCGCAAGAGTTTAACAGCTTCATTGGTGTCTTCAGATGATGAAGAAGGAGCCGACGGAGTCAGAGTAGTAGGAGGAGGAACAACATTGTAAGCACTACCCCCAGCGGACTGACTAGGTGTAGTTTGAACTTGCACTTGTACATGAGGCATTTGAGAAGGCATTACTCCCAACCCAGCATTGACAGGTATTGAAGATGCTATGATCTCCTGACTTGCGGTAGGTATAGTTGGTGGTGTGGCATGTTGGGCCACAATGATAGAATGCATGCTAGCGACCATTTCAGCCATAGTTTTTAGCTTGTCTTCAAGTGCAGCGATTCGCTGTTCTTGATTTGCAGACGTTGAAGCATCTTGATCATCAGTGACAACATAAGATGTCACTTCTCTTGGTACAGTGGAAGATACTGTCTGTTCAGAACTTTCGCTGTATGCATCATAGTCGGAGAAAGAGTCATCTCCTGACTGAGAAAGAGGGAAATGACCAGAAGGATCTTGAGGAAGATTCCTTTGACCGATTGTATCTCGGCTTCGAGAATGGGTATGTTGGAATACTCCCTCAGAAGATTCTTGAAGTAAATCCAGATACCGTTGACTTGGTTTCCGAGGTTTGCCGTGCTTAGAGCATCTTCTACCCCCAGTGTCTCGAGAAGTCATGTTAACAGAAGCATATAGGACTTCATCTTCATCCTCTGACATTGGTTCAGTTTTAGCAAAAGTCAGACGATCGAAGACAGATCATTTTGTTGTTTGACAACAACATTGGATGATGATTTTATGATTGCAATGATGATCAGATGATTGAACTGAAGGAGTTGAAGCATTATCTCGTTTCTGTTTGAGATGTTCTCGGAGATCAGAAACCATGCCAAGATGAGGAAAGGTTTGAGGAATATGTTCTTTAACAACATTCGGAACATGGTTCCGATTCTTCAAATGTTTTGTCCCCTGTGTGTACAAGGAAGTGCTCACCTCATTGGCATAGGTATCAGAATTTTTGTTCCTGGAGGTTTGTCTTTGAGGCTTGACCTTCGGCATAGGTTGTTTACGTTTTGCCGAAGTTGGCCTGTTAAGATATGTTTTTAGATCTGCAAATTCACCCCCAGGGGTTTCTGTTTGAGACACCAACAGTTTTCCCTGTTTGGAATGGGATATTTTGAATGTCGGAAGGTCTTGGAATTCTGCTACTGGGGTAGGCAGAATACCTCTTTGATCAGTATAAGTTCCCTTGTCATGAAGGAAAGAAGAATCTTTGTTTGTAGGAGTTCTTGTATTGATAGGTGCCGAAACACGTTCAATTTGATCTTCTTCGGTAAAGACCGAGGAAGACTGAGAAAAGACCAAAGGGCCTTTTCCTTTATTTTGAGAAGAAGGGTTAGCTAAAGAGCGTTTCCCTCTGTTGTCTTCCAAGTCATGAGACAAGGAAGTCTGAGAAAAGACTAACGGGCCTTTCCCTTTGTTTTGGAGAGGAAGAGGAATAGCCAAAGGACTACCCCCAGTGGATTGCGCAGGAGCAATAGGGTGTTTGGGAAGAGGAGTGGAATCTCTTCCTTTGTTATGAGAAGAAGAGAGTTTAGCCAAATGGCTGTTTCTCTTGGATTGCGCAGGCTTAGTTTGCGCATGGGTGGAAGGTGCACATGTCACTTGTGCAGTAGAAGCTTTGGTAGAAAGTGCATCAGGAGTTCTTGCCTTAGAGTGCTTGGGATGTACTTTGGTTACTGGAGTATTGGCTTGCACAGGAAAAGCTACTGCCAATTGCGCCAGAGTCATAGGAGTCTTTTGTTTTGACAAGGCAGCATATGAAGTAGCCTGTGCAACAGTTGCAACAGACGGCGCAGCATTGACTGCAACAGATTGTGCAGCATTGGTTGAGACAGACTGTGCAGCAGTTGGCACAGCAGATTGTGCAGCATTCTGACTAGCAGATTGTGCAACAGAGTGTACAGCATCTTTGGTGGCAAAACTGCCAGATTGTGCAGCAGTCTTGGAGATCCATACTGAGTGCACTTTGCTCTTGGCAGAAGTGGCTGCAGTACGGGGAGTGGTCTTGGAGTTGAGCATCGCCTCGTAGGCTGTCTGGTTGACCTTAACAACCAGCGTCTTCTGCGTCTTTCCGATAGACGCTACGTCACATTGAGTTGCTACTTCCTCGTCGGAGGAGAAAGTTGTCCCCAGCAGAATCGCCATTTTGTTTGCAAAAACAAAAGTATAAAACTTTATTGATACAAACTGTAATAAAGATTACAAGAATTCTGGGAAAATTACAACTATAGGAATCCAATCTTGATGACGATTGCTTATCCCTTGGACGATGTGAACTTTGAAGACGGAGCCTTTGAAGTTGAAAACAACTCTGGAAACTGAAGGCAAAAGCCTCGAAAGTTGAAGGCAAAAGCCTCGGAAGAATGCAGCAGCACTTCGGCAAGAACTCCTGAACTCTCTGATTTCTGAACTTTATGTCTGATCTTGATCCCCTTGAAATGAAGACTTGAAACTCTATTTATAGAGTTCTGAAAATAACTAACTTTCAGTTATTCTGGACTGCGCAAGATGATTTGCGCAGCATTGGACTGCGCAGGCAGTTACTGGATCGTGGGCCAACTATCTGGGACACATGGCATCATTTGATTGAAATGCGCATGATCGTGCATGGACAGTTGCCACGTAATGAGCAATTGATGGCATGAATGCCACATATACTTTTTCAGTTATGTTGGTGGAATGCGCAACCTGAACTGCGCAGAGCTTGGTTTGCGCAGACTCAGACTGCGCAGGAATGGTTTGCGCAGACTCAGTTTGCGCAGGATTGGTTTGCGCAATCCTGGATTGCGCTGCCATCTGTCAGCCGCCTTCGAGCACTGTGCGGCGCCAAAAATGAACAGTCTCCTCGTTATCCGTGCTGTCAGTTGTCAGAAAGATTTGATTTGATTCAGGTAATGATGACTTCTGCCACGTCAGCCTGCGCAATTGGAAGTGTGCGCAAACCAGTGTGCGCAATCGGATTGCTGTACAATCTGTTGCCTGTGCAATTCATCAAAATGATGTATATATTGATTCTTTTGACATTGTTGATTGATGCAACTTGATTGATTTTTTAGGACCTACAACTCAGACACGTTATTTTGTGCTTCATTTGCTTCGCACAACTTTCCTGACACGTGACCGATTTTATTTCACCCCACGGTGTCACATTATTTTCCGACTTGAGTTGTGGGTACCCTGTCGACCAAAACCTGTCAGCCCCAAATATGGACATGGCCCACATTGAGCCTACCACCCCGATACTTGTGTCCTATTTATTGGAATCCCTACGTGCTACTTATTTACCCATGATCATCAACACCTATTTTTAATTCGATTATTGTGCAATGTCTGATTTTGATCCAACCCGGCTCCACTGAACCAAACCCCAGCTTCATGTTCCCACTCTCATGACGCCCTTATTTTTCCTTGTCCAAAAATAATATTCGATATCTAGTTTTCCACTTCAAATATTGAGTGTAAATTCCATTGATTTTTAAATCCCAAAAATAAATCCAATTCCCAATTAATCCTAGCCTTTGATTCTTCTAATAAAATTCTCACCATTAAATTCCCTCCCATAGCAGCCAACATCCTCATTTTTCCTCACATGGCCGACCCTAAATTCTAGGGATAGCCAATCTCTCTCCTCCCACAAACTCACACACACATTTATTATCACTCTCTTTCTCTCTCTTCCCTCTCATTTTTTCCACACAACATTAAACACCACCACCACTACACAGCATGTCACGACCCGATCCCAAATAATTGGGTCAAATCGGATCATGCCCAGCCTGTACCGTTGTTGAGACGGCGGCAGTAAGCTGTATCCATTTGCAGGTAATATCCACAACACAATAATTGCCACAATTTATTATTCCAAATTTAAAAAAACTTTTACAATGAAATGAAAGATACAACTTAAATCCATTTTCTACATACATCATGAAGAAAAAAAAAACTCTAGGCAAACAGCTCATCAGTCTCGAAATTATCGTCCTCTAGTTGGGACCTCGGGAAATATCGCGGAACAAAGTCTCATCAGTGTTACCTAAAAATGTTGGATCTCCAGTCAGGAGTGAGCAAAGTACAATTCATGCTAATTTGACAATTGAAATAATAATAGAATCATGCACTTTTAAACAATTTGAAATAAACAGTTCTCCCGAAGTTAAAACATTGTGATGTGAATAGGCAATGAATATGACCGGCTTGGGTTGTACATTGAATGATATGGCTTATCCCCGTGTGTATGAGGGGTAAGTTAATACATTTCTAAATTATTACTTTGGATGTGGTCATATTCATTACACTACTTTTCCAGTCCCCAAACAGTTACAGTAGTTACAGTAGTTACAGTAGTTACAGTCAGTGCTCTCAGAGAGAGTTCCGTGTTGCATCGTGGTTTAAACTTGCAATAAAACGATTACTAAATAATTGTAAACTAACACAAAGTGTACTTGTCTTGGTTTGAAAGGTTGAAGACTTCGAGATGGAAATTAGACTCGTCCTCGAAATCCTACATTCGAGAAGTTTGACTCAGATTCCAGAGTTACCATGCTAACTATGCTAGTTGCAATCTCTAAGTTTGTCCTAATCAATTTTAATCTTTGATTACGCTATCACAACAAATCTCGGTTATCGGGTACGTTGTAATTAATTATGAGGGAAAGATCAATTTAACTTTTTATTTTGGAAAAACTCGTAGTTACCAATTTAATTGGTTAAAACTTTGTATTTTTCGTAATTATATAAAACTAAATTTCTTGTTTAATGAGAAAACATGATCTTTGTTTAAACTTGTAAATTTTAATGTGAGAAAAACCTCATTAATTTTTCTATATCAAAATAATATTTATTTTAGTTTTACGCATCTACGCTAAAAAACCAGCAAAACCAGAAAATGAAAGAAAACCACGCTACAATAATTACAGGCCACAGAGAAAGAAAATAGAAAAGCTGGGCTTATGCCCTTACAAATTATTGAATTTTTATAAGAAATAGACCTGGGTTAGTCCTGAAATCTCTCATACAAGTTAATTATAAATAAAACTAATAATTAAAATAAATTTAATAGTGAGTCTCAAATATTGGTCCAATCGTCATATTGGCTAATGCCTCAACGTCCGGGCGAAGCCGGTTTCGTTTGCACTTAGCCAGGGCCCATTGACCAATACGGTCGTCGCCCAAAAATCCAAAATAATATTCTTTTCCGAAAAATCATTTTAAAATTATATTATAAAATTTTATAAAAATTTGGGCAGCATTCCCTCTATATTCGGGACAACCCAAAACTGGAAAAATGTGCAAACAATTCCAAAAAAATATCCCAAACCAGGGATAACCCATTTTTATAGAAAATATAATCACAGAAATCATTCCCGAAGCCTAATCAGAAAACCCGAAATAAATCAAAAATCCTGAAATTCTGAAATCCAAAAACCAAACCACAGAAACGTCCAAAATAAAATCCAGGATGTTTCCGAAGAAGGTTCGAAAAATCCCGAAATAATCCCAACCATCAGAACTCTTTCCGAAGAGTTCTCGGGAAAAACCCGAAATCAACAGCAACTAAAACCACAGAACAAAATGTCAAGAATGGTTCCGAAATTCCCGGAAACCATAACGTAACAGAAAACCGAATTCCCGAAGAGAATTCGTGGACCAATTTATCATCACAGACACGTTGGGAGGGACGAACTACTGTGATTATCCAGAAATTACCCAAATCGATGGAATCCGAAGGGTTGCCTCGGACTCGGGACATGCCTCGCCGGGGTACGGCTGCGTAAGCGTAACCGAAGCTCGGGTTCGGACAACGGTCGCGCACAGAAGCTTGCCGGAGACAGGGAAGCTCTGGACAACAGCTGGACGGGCCGGCGCGCGGAGATCGGAGGGGATCGGGTCGGGCACGGACAGAGAGGGGGCCGCGGAGGTGCTGCGAAGAGCCCGACGGAGTGGGGGTTCGGGCTCGGGGAGGTCCGCGGGGCGGCGCTCGGGCCGAGCGGTGGCCGGCGTGGGCGGACGCGGCCTGGGCACGCCGATCGGGGGTGCGGGTCCGGTATTGGGCGTGGACTCGGGGCTCGGGTGGCTCGGCGGGTTTGCTGCCGGAGGGAGCCACGGGTGCTCGGCGGATGGAGTCGGTCGGAGCTCGCACGGAGAGGCGCGGGGTTGGGGAAAACTCGAGAAGGGCTCAAGAGGGGGTGTGTTTGTGAGTGGAGGAAGTGAAATGGGATGATGGTGGTGTTGTGTTTTTTTTATGTGGGAGAAAGGATTAAACGTGGGGGGTGAAGTAGGTGCTGGTGTTGGTGTGTGTTAATAAGGGGAGTGGGGAAAAATAATGTGTGGGGATGAGTGAAAGTAGGGAGAAAAAGGGGGATCAGTGGAATAGGGCGTGAATGGCCTGGTCGTGGGTGACCAGGCCAATAGGTTAAGAAATTTTTTTTTAATAAATAGAAATCAGGATTTCAAATAAAAGGGAATGGGTTCAGATCGGGATTGGGTTTCGGGAAGCTGGTCCAGGCTCGGTCTCGCAAACAAAAACCAAATTATTATTTTGAAAATAATTTTCGAACCCACCATAGTAATAATATTATATTATAATAATAATAATATTAATGGCAATAATAATAATATTATTATTATTAATAAACTAAAATTTACACTATAAATTCTGGTTTCACAATCTTCCCTCCTTAGAAAATTTCGTCCTCGAAATTAAAGGCAGAGTTAGGGGTTACCTCAAGTCAAGTTGGTACGAGTACTGCACCCGTAACTCAGGTCCAACAATAAAAATTTCCAAGGCAGTCGTAGATGAGACGGTTTAGGGACAAGTTTCATTTATGATATCATCTATGGAGAAAAATACAAAAGCGAACCAAAGTACACGAGGTTGATCTGACCATCATGCACCGGTCCTGATTAGACAATATATTAGTGGATGCACCCAATAAAATACTATCATGATCAAGCTTGATAAAGAAATAGCTTGCAAAACTAGGCTAACTTAGCAGCATCAGTCAAGTTTAGAACGAAAAGATAAGAAATATGAGTTATGTGATGGCTCAAATTTTCTGATCTTCTTCTCACCTCTGACTACGCTTGCTACTGGTTTCTCTGGCACTGAAAGGTTGAGTCCAATCTTCAGCTCTGAATTATCCAAAATATGACTCGGATCCGGAATGTACGTCTAAGCTGTGATAGTATAAGACGTTGTACACACTCTCAAGATTAGCTGGTAGAGCTAACCGGTACGCTACTTTTCTAACTCGTCTTAAAACTTCAAATGGCCTGATGTACCTGGCCTCAATTTCCCAGCTCCGTCAAAACTGATCGTTCCTCTGGTAGGAGAAAACTTCACAGAAACGCTATCTCCTTCTTCAAACTCCACTGGTCGACGACTACTATCAACCCAATGCTTCTGTCTGTCTTGGGCAATCCTGAGCTTACATTCACCTTCTCTACTGCGTCAGTCACCATCTCTGGACCCAGCAGTACTCTTTCTCCTACGTCGTCCCATGCAAGTGGTGTACGACAACGACGTCCATAGAGAGCTTCAAATGGGGTCATACCAATGCTGGCTTGGTAGCTGTGGTTGTAAGAGAACTCTACCAAGTGCAAATAATCTTCCCAAGACCCTCCAAACTCCAAGACGCAAAATCTCGGCATGACTTCAGGCGTCTGGATTGTCCTCTCTGATTGTCCATCTGTCTGGGAGTGATAGGCAGTGCTGAACTTCAATTGTGTCCCCAGGCTGTCATGCAAACTTTTTCAAGAGTGAGAGGTAAAATGAGTGTCTCGGTCAGATACAATGCTTACCGGTACTCTATGAATCCGGTAGATATGTCGCACGTATAGTGCCGCCAACTTCTCGGTGGATAAACCAACTTTGAAGGGGATGAAGTGAGCTGACTTGGTCAGTCGGTCCACTATAACCCAAATGGCGTCCTTCCCTCCTTGGGAACGAGGCAGTCCTGACACGAAGTCCATTGTGATGTGCTCCCACTTCCACTCCGGAATGTCCAGTGGCTGTAGAAGTCCTGCGGGTCTCTGTCTGCTAGCCTTCACTTGTTGACAAATTAAACATCTAGCAACATACCTGACCACGTCTTTCTTCATTCCAAACCACCAAACAATGGTACTCATATCCCGATACATCTTATTAGCTCCAGGATATATGGAATGTTGCGACAGGTGTGCTTCCTTCATCAGCTCGTTCCTCAGTTAGCCAGATGCTACGCAGAGCCTCATACCATTCTTCAGTACTCCATTGCTGGTGATTGAGAAACCCTCAAGTGTTCCTGCCAACACATTTTCAGCAGATCTACATGCCAAACATTTTCCCAATCTCTTGCGACAAATATTGGCTTGGTGACCAAGCCTTTTACAGTAGTCACAAACCAATAGCTTCTTACGATATGACTGTCGGATAGGGCTTAAATATCTTCTAGATTCAGGGGTATCCCTCCTAGGATGAGGTTCCACTCCAACTTGGTTTAAGATAGCTAAGGCTACATCATTGACGTTCTTCATGACTTCTCTCGTGATATTCATCTGTTCTTGCTGGGCTTCAGCTTGAGCCTTCTGGAACTCCAGGATTTCTTGAAATAGGGCAACCATTTGGGAGGTGTTTGTTGGTACTGGTGGAGCAACAGGAATGGGTACTTCACCAAGGAAATGCAACTCAATTTGAGAAGAGGTAGGAATCGCCAGTGTAGTGAAAACTTCACTGGATGCATTATGGGGACGGTCAATCAGCTGCGAGGGAATAAATCCTGAACTTGGTTGAGGAGATGGGGTATGATCCGGAGATGACACCTCATCGCCAGCAGGATTGGTCTTATCAATGGCCATTCTCTGGAAGGTTTAGGATGCAAACATAAGCAAGGTATCCTACCAGTCTATAATCAAACAAAAATATTTATGTATATAATTCGGACCTATGTTGTGACAAATCAATGTTCTAGTGTTCTAATTGTTTCTAGGTATGTTTTTCTAAGTTGTTGAGACCTGCATGGGCCACCACTAAAAACATGTCACGACCCAATCCCAAATAATCGGGTCGAATCGGATCATGCCCAGCCTGCACCGTTGTTGAGACGGCGGCAGTAAGCTGTATCTATTTACAGGTAATATCAACAACACAATAATTGCCACAATTTATTATTCCGAATTAAAAAAAACTTTTACAATGAAATGAAAGATACAACTTAAATCCATTTTCTACATACATCATGAAGAAAAAAACTCTAGGCAAACAGCTCATCAGTCTCGAAATTATCGTCCTCTAGTTGGGACCTCGGGAAATATCGCGGAACAAAGCCTCATCAGTGTTACCTAAAAATATTGGGTCTCCAGTCAGGAGTGAGCAAAGTACAATTCATGCTAATTTGACAATTGAAATAATAATAGAATCATGCACTTTTAAATAATTTGAAATAAACAGTTCTCCAGCAGTTAAAACATTGTAATGTGAATAGGCAATGAATATGACCGGCTTGGGTTGTACATTGAATGATATGGCTTATCCCCGTGTGTATGAGGGATAAGCTAATACAGTTCTAAATTATTACTTTGGATGTGGTCATATTCATTACACTACTTTGGATGTGGTTTGACTGGATTTGAAAGGTTGAAGACTTCGAGATGGAAATTAGACTCGTCCTCGAAATCCTTCATTCGAGAAGTTTGACTCAGATTCCAGAGTTACCATGCTAACTATGCTAGTTGCAATATCTAAGTTTGTCCTAATCAATTTTAATCTTTGATTACGCTATCACAACAAATCTCGGTTATCGGGTACGTTGTAATTAATTACGAGGGAAAGATCAATTTAACTTTTTATTTTGGAAAAACTCGTAGTTACCAATTTAATTGGTTAAAACTTTGTATTTTTCGTAATTATACATATAAAACTAAATTTCTTGTTTAATGAGAAAACATGATCTTTGTTTAAACTTGTAAATTTTAATGTGAGAAAAACCTCATTAATTTTTCTATATCAAAATAATATTTATTTTAGTTTTACGCATCTACGCTAAAAAACCAGCAAAACCAAAAAATGAAAGAAAACCACGCTACAATAATTACAGGCCACAGAGAAAGAAAATAGAAAAGCTGGGCTTATGCCCTTACAAATTATTGAAATTAAATAAGAAATAGACCTGGGTTAGTCCTGAAATCTCTCCTACAAGTTAATTATAAATAAAACTAATAATTAAAATAAATTTAATAGTGAGTCTCAGATATTGGTCCAATCGTCATATTGGCTAATGCCTCAACGTCCGGGCGAAGCCGGTTTCGTTTGCACTTAGCCAGGGCCCATTGACCAATACGGTCGTCGCCCAAAAATCCAAAATAATATTCTTTTCCGAAAAATTATTTTAAAATTATATTATAAAATTTTATAAAAATTCGGGCAGCATTCCCTCTATATTCGGGACAACAAAAACTGGGAAAATGCGCCAACAATTCCAACAAATATCCCAAACCAGGGAGAACCCATTTTTATAGAAAATATAATCACAGAAATCATTCCCGAAGCCTAATCAGAAAACCCGAAATAAATCGGAAATCTTGAAATTCCGAAATCCAAAAACAAATCCACAGAAACGTCCAAAATAAAATCCAGGATGTTTCCGAAGAAGGTTCGAAAAATCCCAAAATAATCCCAACCATCAGAACTCTTTCCGAAGAGTTCTCGGGAAAAACCCGAAATCAACAGCAACTAAAACCACAGAACAAAATGTCAAGAATGGTTCCGAAATTCCCGGAAACCATAACATAACAGAAAACCGAATTCCCGAAGAGAATTCGAGGACCAATTTATCATCACAGACACGTTAGGATGGACGAACTACTGTGATTATCCAGAAATTACCCAAATCGACGGAATCCGAAGGGTTGCCTCGGACTCGGGACACGTCTCGCCGGGGTATGGCTGCGTAAGCGTAACTGAAGCTCGAGTTCGGACAACGGTCGCGCACGGAAGCTCGCCGGAGACAGGGAAGCTCTGGACAACAGCTGGACGGGCCGGCGCGCGGAGATCAGAGGGGATCGGGTCGGGCACGGGCCGAGAGGGGGCCGCGGAGGTGCTGCGAAGAGCCCGACGGAGTGGGGGTTCGGGCTCGGGGAGGTCCGTGGGGTGGCGCTCGGGCCGAGCGGTGGCCGGCGTGGGCGGACGCGGCCTAGGGTGCGCCGATCGGGGGTGCGGGTCCGGCATTGGGCGCGGACTCGGGGCTCGGGTGGCTCGGCGGGTTTGCTGCCGGAGGGAGCCACGGGTGCTCGGCGGATGGAGTCGGTCGGAGCTCGCGCAGAGAGGCGCGGGGTTGGGGAAAACTCGAGAAGAGCTTAGGAGGGGGTGTGTTTGGGAGTGGAGGAAGTGAAATGGGATGATGGTGGTGTTGTGTTTTTTTTAGTGTGGGAGAAAGGATTAAACGTGGGCACTACAAGAAATGTGGGTTTTCGTGACAAGTAATTTGTGACAAGTGTCAAACTTGTCATTGAAAGGGATATTTTTGTGACAAATAATTTTTGCTGTCACTCATAATTTGATTCTGTGACAACAGTTTTTTTTCGTCACACAATTAAATCATTTAGTGACCATGTTTTTATTGGTCGTCACTTAATGGTGTCACTGAAATAAAATTTAAAATTTTGACTTATGTCAAAGACAAGTTATGCATGATAAGTGAAAATACTTGTCACTTAAAGGTTTTTTATAGTTACAATAAAATATTATTGTCACATAAAAGTATTAGCCACAAAATTAAAATTTTATTCTTGTCACTTAAAAGTTTCTTTTAGTTACCAAATAATTGTTTGTCACACAAAAGTATTAGTCACAAAGAAGAAATTTATATCTTGTAACAAAAAGTTTAAGTAACACTACAAAAAAATAGAGTTTTGGGGACGATACTATTTGATACACTACTCTAAAAAGTCCTAAAAGATTAGTATTTGGGACAGTTAACGTTTTTGTAACAAAAACTAATATTATATAGGATATATTCCTAAATAGATCATAATAATGTATATTTTTTAAGAATATAAATTACTTTTGCCCCAAATAAACTTTCAGGCCGTCCAAATAACACTTGGCGAAAAGAAAAAAATAATTGCCCGCCCAAAATTAGACCCATCCAATCAATTCATTATTTCATGTCTTTATTTTTGTATTAATCTTAGTCTTGTGATGTGAACGGTTCAATCTGAACCGTTGATGTTAGGAATTTACCCTACCCAACACTAATTCTTTCTCTCAAGCACACCAAAACACCAATTTTTAAGAGAGAGAGAGAGAGAGAAAGAGGATGAAGACTTTGATCCATGGCTGATGTTGTTGGGTCCCTCTTTCATTAAGCCTGACATATTGGCATTTCGAGAAGGATTTGCCATTGTTACTGAAGCAATTCAGAAAGAACAAGAAATAGCAGAATAATTTGGGGAGGAATTGGAGAATTAGGGCTAAGAGAATTTTATAGAAGACTTGAGGAAGAAGAAGATCTACAGCAGCTAAGAAATATAAATTGCATATCATTCCTCCCTCTTTCTCTCTCTTTACACTTTATTTATACTAGTGCTATGGCTAACAAACTAACGGTCACCCTGCTGAACGTGTAGGTGAGCTGTCTGATTGGAAGTGCCACATTGCCGAGCTGGCAAATTAGGCAGCCATAACAGAATTCTACCTGTGATTGTCAGAGAGAGGACCAATAATGTTGATAGCAGTAGAGCCTTAGAATGGGCTCGTAACAATACCTCCCCCTCATTTTGACCTTGTCTCAAGGTCAAAGTAATATTGCTTGTGTGCAAAGCCACGTTTGTCGGTGTACATATTATAGAGCTACTCACACATGCATAGTTCACTGAGCCTTCTCTCACTGAGTGTGCAGTCCTGGAGCAAACTACTACTGCTGATAGTACACCAAAATTGAACAGGAACCACTGAACTAACATTTACTGGTGCCAAAGTAAGGTCCAAAAAAAAAATTCTCCCTCCAAAATTTGCAGTGCCATTCGATGAGCTCAAGTCTACAGTTTCAAAGATCACTCGTGCGATCCTTATTAACACTCCTCATAATCCAACTGGCAAGATGTTCACTCAAGAGAAACTTGAAGCAATTGCATCTCTCATCATAGAAAATATGTGTTGGCTTTCTGCGAGGAAGTCTATGTCAAGTGGGCATTTGAAGCTGACCACATATATTTGGCTTCTCCTACAGGCATGTATAGCAGGTAATGAATTTGGCAAAACTGAACAGTTCAGTGACTGAAGTGAGAAGTTCCTCTACACACTAGAAGCAACTGGATTGAAATTCTGATACTGAAGGAAGAGAGGAGCTAAACTGCAGTTTGATAAATCCTTTTGATACCACCGTCCCCTTGCCGATACTGAACAACTGAGGTATTTTTATTGCCTTCACCCTGGACAATGAACTACTGCACTAACTGATAAGGATACTCCTTGACAACTCCCAGCATAACTAGCCTTCATGGTATCTGAAACAGGGACTGGTTGATATGATGCGATACTCCTCTATATGCTAACTGAGTTCTAATACTCAGTAGTAGTGGGAGATTGATGCTAATCATTAAGATCCTACAAATATACCTGGATCCCACACCATTCCCCTTTCTTCTCCAAAGTCATGAAACTCACCTAGAGGGTACTCGTCAGTATCAAGATGTGGAGATGGAAAGAAAGGAAATTTCAGACGCCCAGCACCAGCAGCCTCGAAATTAGGAGCAAGCTCAGGGACCGCATCGACATAATGGCCTCTAAGGCCTGCAGTCTTAATTATATGGATGTTCTCCTTTGGATCTTCATTCTTCGAACTGGTGCTATCTCCATTAGCAAGAATGTAAAGAGTACAGGCAACAAGAGTAGTAGAAGCAGCTGCTACTGATGATGAATGGTAATTTCTGGAACCTTGCAGCTTGACAGACTCCTCTATGGTGCACAATATCACGGGAACTAATTTAGCCATACGTTTCAAGTCCTTCACCAGTTTAGGTAGGTCAGAAGCAGCCCTACATTGCACAGCAACACTGACAACATGAGAAACAGAGAGCTTCATAGCTCGGATAGAATGGGCATTTACTTCCTTCTTTTCGAATTTTGGAGTGGGTGAGTGGTAACTTGTAGCAGCTAAACCTAGATATTCGGTAACATGACAGCGTCCATCCACCATCGATTTTAGAACAACATAGAAATTTTTACCTTCCTCGAAGACAGTTCTGTTTTTTCTTTGCACGATCTTAAGATGGAAGATTTCAAATTCCTCCTCCTGCGCCTTTAACTGTCTTACATGTTCCTGCAAGGCAGCAACGGGTGACTCATTGATGATCCTAAGAACATTGAAGCCATCAATGGCAGCAGCATCCTTGGTGGCTTGGCGTTGTGAATCATTGAAGTGTGTCGGGACTATGATAACAACATTCCTGATGGTGGAACCAAGATAAGCTCCAGCAATCTCTTCATCAACAGCCTGCATCACCCCTACTACTTCCTTCCTCACAGGCCTTTCATTGAACATATACGGAGCAGTTGGGTACTGGTACTGCTGCTGTAGATTTTGATAAGCATGCACAGGTGTACTAGGCATCCTATGTCTGGAATGGTAGTTTGAAACCCCCATAGTCACACAGTCAATCTTGCACCTGCGGCACCAACTCATGCTACAAAGCTTCCCCATTCTTGATTGCTCATGACTATCAACCTTACCATGCTCAACTTTGTCAGGTTGGTTGCGAACTGTGCCAGAATCTGAACCATAACTAATAACATATCCACCTTGAGGAGTATCAGCAATGTTGTCTGCAACCTCATCTCACCGAGCATCAGCCACAACGTCGGTCTTCTCCAAATCAACTATTTCCTTGCCAATAGCCCAGTGTTGTAAAAATCTCTCTAGGCGGCCGACTAGTCCCCGACTAGTCGCTAGTCGGCCGCCGCCGACTCGACTAGGGGCTAGTCCCCGACTAGTCACTTGTCGGCCACCGTCGACTCGATTAGGGGCTGGTCCATCCAAAAATTAGCTAAATTGGTACTAGTCTGGTCTGCCGTCGACTTCGTCAAGGCAGCCGTCGTCGACCATTTACTTTGTTGCTGCCTTTTTCTATTTTTGAAAAAAGTGACTAGCCTACTCTTTTTTTATTTTTACTTTTGCTTTGTTATCTCTTTGCTACTGTTGTTGTGGCTCTTTTTTAATTTTTGCTTGTTACTTTTTTTTTTTGATTTTGCTTGCTACTGCGGCTGTAACTCTCCGTGCAAAATAGTAAGTTGTTAACATATTATTCAAATATTTATCAAAATAAAAATTTATGCAAAATAATGAATAAGGAAATGCACTGTAGTCTGCGATAATTAAAAGTTCAACAATTAACATATTATTTTTTAAATTTTTATTATAAAATATTATATATATATATATATATATATATATATATATATATATATATATATATATAAATATATATATATAAAAATATATATATATATATATATATATATATATATATATATATATATATATATATATTCATTAAAAATTCTAAACCGACTAATCCGACTAGTTCCCGAGTAGTCCCCGAGTAATCCGATTAATCCGTAGTCCCCACGAACCGACTAGCGGCCGACTAGCGATTTTTACAACCTTGCAATAGCCTCAACCTTCCTCTGAGAACTTACTCCTCTCATGTGCATTTCGTCAAACACATACGGGATAGATTGTTTCTGCTGATGCAAATACGTTGGCGAAGTCGTGTAATGCTGCGGATAGTGTGGATACATCATCGCCCATTGCTGCAGAGGCGGAGCTGATGTGCACTGCCACTGTTGTTGATGGTCCCACGCTGCCGCCGACGAGCTTGCGTACAGCTGCGGGTATGAAGCAGGGTTTCTCGACGCCATCATCTGCAACGGATAGTGACCATACGGATCCGGTGGTAGCTGCGGTGGTGGCTGCGGTGGTGGATCCATCGTCGGAGTATAGACCGGTAAAACTGTCCTCCTAGATTTCATCAACTCTTCCAATATCTCCATTTTATGATCTAATTCTAGAAGCGTACCTTTGATATACCGGAGGCGCTCCTCCCTGGTGCGGCGGCGAGGTTCTTCCGACGTTGCAAGTTGAGAGCTCCAGCCGCTTGAGATCAAAGGCTCTGATACCAAATTGTTGGGTCCCTCTTTCATTAAGCCTGACATATTGGCATTTCGAGAAGGATTTGCCATTGTTACTGAAGCAATTCAGAAAGAACAAGAAATAGCAGAATAATTTGGGGAGGAATTGGAGAATTAGGGCTAAGAGAATTTTATAGAAGACTTGAGGAAGAAGAAGATCTACAGCAGCTAAGAAATATAAATTGCATATCATTCCTCCCTCTTTCTCTCTCTTTACACTTTATTTATACTAGTGCTATGGCTAACAAACTAACGGTCACCCTGCTGAACGTGTAGGTGAGCTGTCTGATTGGAAGTGCCACATTGCCGAGCTGGCAAATTAGGCAGCCATAACAGAATTCTACCTGTGATTGTCAGAGAGAGGACCAATAATGTTGATAGCAGTAGAGCCTTAGAATGGGCTCGTAACAGATGTTCTTCAAGCGGGAGTTCAGCAGGAACTGGCCCTCCCTCGTCGGCTTCGGCATCACAGGCGCTCTAATCACCAAATTTTTTACCGGGCAGGGTTTTTTTTTTTTTGCAAATTCATCATTTTTCTTTTTATTATTACAGATTTGATTTTCAATTCCCTGATTAATTTTATATTTCTCTAGAGAAGGACGCTAACAAAACCCTCTTCGTGCAGGAGCACACCAGGTTCTTCTTTTGCCCCCCTAAACCCTTGATTTCCGTTTGTGGCATAATTTATGTGGTTAAATATTCAAATTTCAGTTAAAATTTGTGCTAAATTGAGGGACTCATGAATTTTTGCATGAATAATACTATTATTAAAATAGTATTCCATAAATGTGGTGTTTCGAAACAAACCTGATACCAATACCAAATTATTGAATATTTTTGAAATAATACGACACATTAGTAGAAATCACATTTTAGAGGGGTTTCAGAGTGATTTTTCAGAAATGTAATTTCAAATAGAATGAAACCATGGTTACATGGTAACAAGTCTTAGAAGTCCCGTCTTGTGATAAACTGATATTATTCTAGTTTCAAATCTGATATAAATCTTGCAAATATTTGTGTAGAATAGTTTGAGACGCGATGAGAATTGTTGTTGTGTCGATACTAGTAGTGGTTGGTGACCTCAATATGCTATGGTTATATGCTTGATTTTCTTGCATCATACCTTGGGAGATTGTTAAAATTATATCTATTGAATGGACACAAGGTATGGATAATGACACATGGACATTACTCATGTTTCTATGTTTTATTGTACTTTGGATGTCCGATATGTACTTTGAGTGATGTAGTTATCCATGTTCATTATATATGAAAATAACTGATATTCTTCCGTCTTTATCTTATTGTCATAAGTTAGCAAAGCCAGCATAATGCTTAGTATATACTATTCTAAAGCGTCTTCAAATGCACAAGGTCTCTAATCAACTTAGATGCATGCCTGTGGGTTTCATCCTCAATGTTTGTTCATCACTACAATGGTTATAAATCTAAATACTCAACAGAGCATGCAAATGGAAGTGGTATGAGCTCAAAAAAGAAAAACACCAACAAGCATGTGTTCTATTATTAATTATTTCTTCTTGGCAGATCACACTCCCTTTTTTGTTATTCACGATTAAATTTTCAAATTCCCTAATCGATTTTACATTTTCCAAAGGAGGACGTCAGGAACTCTCACTTCGTACAGGAGCACAACAGGTTCTTCTTCCCTCTCCTCCAAACCCAATATCTCTATTTATGATTTATGTGGTCAAATGTTCAAGTTTGTGTTATAATTCAGTTCAAATTGAGCTATAATAGGAGATTCGTGAATGATCATATGAGTAATGATATTTTTTAAAATAATATTCCATAAAAATGTTACTTTTATAGCAAACCTAGTACCAAATTATTGTTCTTTCTAAATCAAGATTGAAGATACAATATCATTAGTAGAAATCACATTTGGGGGGGTTTTGAAATTCGATTTTGGAAATATGTTTTCAAGTAGAACGATTTTATGGTACCAAGTTCCAGAAGCTCCATCTTATGAAATAAACAGACCGATCGACACTGATCTTTCGAATATTTTAAAGAAAATTTTGATATGTGCTGGGCATTGAGATGTGATTGGAATTGTTGTTGTATCAATACTATTAGTGGTTGATGCTTTCAATTTGCTACAGTTGTATGCTTGATTTTCTCGCGATTGGCCTCGGGAGACTGTCAAAAGTATGTTGTATAAACACAAATATGACTCATGTTTTTGTGTCATATTGTACTTTGGATGTCCTGCTTGTATGAAGTATATGACCTCAAATTAGGCATGTTTTGCAATACTCTAGAGAAAGCAGGGGATGCTTAGTAGATATATGCTTTTCTCTGACCTATTTAGAGCTCATGTTGAACGAACACAAATACGACATGATATACACATGAAAACACAGTGATGGCGTTGATTTTGGCGTCCCTAGTGGGCCTGGAGTGTTTGTTGTCAAATATATATATGAGTATAAGACGCGGCCACTACACCGATTTTCGGACTGTTCATGCTTGCCAGATTACGCACAACCATAATTTCTTGATGAAATCTAATAGAGGTTGGAGGCCGTCTTGAAACACTATATGAGGCACCCATATGTTCTTGTTAGAACGCATTGGAACATAATAGATGAAATTGCATAGTTACCAATAGCATTGGTTCATCAATGGGCTTTTTTCACTATGAACGGTGTCATCTCTCTATCAGGTTACTTAGAACAAAGAGGACCGAAGCAAACAATTGCACTTGCAATTGCACGTATGAGGGAAACAATAACATATATTTGATGATAACTTTAAATTTATATTCTACAAGTGCATAAAGTGTTGAATCTAATATTTCTTTTATTACTGGGCAACATGAGCACTCAATATATATTACGCAAACTGATCACTCATAATTGCATGCTTGATGGATAGCTACTAAAGCCATAGGTCTCAGACCAATAAATTGTGAACATTACCTATAGGCCTTGGTGTTCCTTCTTCTTTGGATTGTCATTCAATTCCCTGTATTTAGTATATAGTTGTGCAGATACCTGTTATGAACTGAATGAGTAATATTTTGATTATCTTCAAATATTTGATTGAAGTCGATGATGATTGATGCAGTCAGCAGATGTCCAAACACTTAGGTATGTAATTTAACTAGAGTATTAAAATAGTAACGATATGAAGTCACCACAACATCATAAACTTCTTTGTTCTTATTGACTACTTAAATAAATTCCACAAAGAAACAACATAACTAGCATTCACCACCCAAATATTCAGTAAAATTATCAAACCAAGTCATACAATTATAGCTTGAGACATTACAAACACGTGGAAAATATTTAATGCACTAGAATGAGTCTGAGAACCTCCCAAGAAACTCTGGATCAACATTACTAATAGTACTTAAATATCCGGAACTAAAACATAGATGAAATTATCCATTCTTACACCAAAAATAATATTCTGGCACCATATTCCAAATAGATTACCTAATCCTAGATAACAAATTTAAATCTTGATTCCTATGAGATTTAAGTACACTAAGATATAAACAATATCATTATTCACAAACACAAGACGACATAAACATTGATGACATGGTTGCAGCTATTTGGTCCGGATGAGATTTCTAATAAAAATCTATCGACTTGGCCTTCCGTAGCTCTACCCTACATATATGTATTTTGGTAACTATGTTAAATAATAGGAAGTGTTTGTAATGCCAACCATATAAAAAATGTGACAATGAAGCTAATTCCAATAAATATAGAACTAAGTAATTATTACTTCCAACTGACTGTATCGACATAGATTGAATTTATATGTAATAAAGTATCAAGCATAATTTAGTTTAAATTACTTCAATCTGTCAGGCACTAGTAAATTGTATTACAAAAATAATTTATACACATGTTCATTGAATCTTAACTTACATGCCAAATGTCTTTATTCACCAATTATTAGGTCAATGCCACCTAGGCATCCATACTTTTACATATTTTTAGTAGCCACCTAGGCACCCATATTTTTGGGCAAATTTAAAAGCCACATATACACTCAATTAAGCCCAGACAGATGTTATACCATCAAGAAAAATACTAGCAATACCAACGTAAACCTTACATCTATCATGATTCATACCTTACCATTTCCACTGACGTATTGGCTGGGAGAAAGAACCTAGCATACATATCACAAAGGGTGTGTTTGGTAGGAGGGAAAAGTGGGAGGAAGGAAAATAGAGGAGGGAAAAGTGAAGGAAAAGATTCATTTTCTCTTGTTTGGTATGGAAGGAAAATAGGAAGGAAGGAAAAGTGGAGGGATTACTTTTCCTTCATTTTCTCTAGTATCACTCAGTCATGTTGGTATATTGCAGGCTGTCATCTTCACTAATATCAGCTTGGAAAAGTCAATTCAATATGATGATTATTGCCACAACCACCAACCCCCAATTCCCTTCATCAAGTCTGAAGTATGTGGTCTTTTTGGCAGCATGTTCTGTGACTTCGGTCCAAAATTCACAGTGACAGACGTTGATCGCGAGGAACCACATACTGGCATAATTGAAGTAAAGGTGAGGAGCAGATAAAAATCTTGAAACTAATTGCACATGACTATTATAAGGTTTTTGTTCAACATTGTGCTTAAATTGGTAAGCTCCTTCCATTCTTTTCACTAGTTGAGGTATCGACACAGTTAACATAAATAATCCGATGATATGCCTAAGAAGAATCAGATGTCTTCTTTTATGATTATCTTTCTGAATACTTCACACTGGGAACTAGATGCCTTCATGTACGAATACCTTTGTATGATAAGCACTATTCAATAAGATCCTCATAATTTAGGCATGACCTTCGTTACCAGTCTTGTTAGATGGAGTACAGGCCCCTATAACTCAATAGTGCTCGTCTAAATATTTGCATTACAAGATTTGGAGTACCAGTCTTGTTAGATGGAGTACATGACCTTCGTTACCAGATTTGGTAGTAAACTATTCAAAATTTTATACTGAAAGCATCTTTGCTTGCTTCTTCATTCAGTTGAGGAATGGGAGTTTACTGTATGTTGTAACCATGAAAATTTGAGAACCAGCCTGCAACAACGAGAACATGTCATGTCCTTTAGTGTGTGATTGGTTTGGTGGAAAACTAGGGTAGGGAAATTGGAAATGTTCTATGTAGAAATGGGTTCTCATTTTCATAGGATTCTAAGATTCATTTCCTCTTTCCTTGCCCCTTATTTACTTAGCAACCAAACATAACCTACTATGCTGTAGGAAGCGAATGCACGGTAGGTCATGGCTATATATTGAATTAGTCATGTGATTTTGGGTAACCTTGCAACTAGAGTTATATATTTAACTAGCAATCTTGGATCCTTCTTATGACTGCATTGTGTTAGGACTGAATGCTTTTATGACTACAATTGTTTTGAAGTTATCTAGAATGTTTTAATTGAGTCGCCATTTGGATTATTTCAGATACTGAACTCCAGAAGTCCATTGCCAACAAGATTCTCAGGTTCAGGTATGTAGATCGGTTGTATATTATTTGTTCATCTAATATTGTTGACAATTTAGTACAATGTCTTCTTAGCTTCTCTAGTGTCTTCTTGTTAATTATAAATCTGTTTTTTTGGCTCTTCACTTGGCTGAAAGGTGGATTTTAGGCAGCTCATGGCTTGCTCGTAAACCCCCAAAATGTTGAACTCGATGTTGAAGTTGATAATTCTGAAGAGGATTGTCTTGAGCCAATAGCCAGATGTTTCTCTTGTAATTTACAGCATCTACTTGAGAGTTACTATTTGTTGTCCTATACTTGGCTTATCTTGACATGTTATAACATCATATAACTTACATGTGATGTAACTTCTATTTAATGTACTATTCATGTGATTTTGGGTAACATTGCAATTAGAGTTGTATATTTTTTTAGCAATCTTGGATCCTTCTTATGACTGCATTTGTGTTAGGACTGGATCCTTTTATGACTAAAATTGTTTTGCAGTCATCTAGATGTTTTGACTGAGCTGCCTTCTGGATGGTTTTAGCTACTGGAGTTGGATGGTTTTAGCTACTGAACTCTAGAAGTCCATTGCCAACAAGGTTTCCAGGTTCAGGTATGTAGAATGAATATCTACTATTTGTTCATCTAATATTGTTGAAATTGTAGTACAATTTCTTCTTTACTTCTCTAGTGTCTTCTTGTTAATTGTAAATTTGTTAAGAAGAAATGTTCTCTTCATTTGCATTCCTATTTCCAATTAGTGCCTAGTTTCCGATGGTCGGGAATTCATGAAACTTTCAAACTGAAAGTTTAGAATCATCCCAACAAGGTGCATGTATGCAATATGCATTACACAAAAGATCTCTTATAGTAATTGACTATTTCTTTTTTCCTCGTGGATTTATCATAAAATAATGTTGAGGTCTTTTGTTCTAGTTAACTCTTTAACTAACTAAAGACGTAGCCACGTAGGACATACATGAGATTTTGTACAACTTTATGAAGTACAACCTTTTTTCTTCTTCTGTTGAATTCTTTTTATTTATGTATACAAAATTAAAGGACATCATCTGATTTTCCTTCCTGAAGTTGATTTTTTGTGCAGTAGATAATTTTATCCCCATCTTTGCTAAGCCTTTCTTAATTTGTTTCTTTTCTTTGTCATACTTTTATCAAACATTTGAAGTAACAATCATGTGAAAAATCTTCTTAGATAATGAATTTTTTTTGTTCTTTTATACATTATTCCTGTGCTATCCGGTACTCTGTGAAACCAAATTATGTTCCACATCATGAGTCGGACTAGTATTTTAATCGAGATTCAATTACCAAATTTGTCTTTTCCTTCTTTTTTCTTCCTAAATGTCTGGACTGTTATTGAACAAAATACTCAATTTTCTTTCACAGGTTACTCTAGGAATGAAGTTCTGGGACAAAATTGTAGATTTTTAAGTGGACCTTCTACCGATGGTGAGGTCTTATTCTAGGTAGGCATGTGATGATGCTAAAACTTATCTGACGTGCACTGCAAGATCATATTGCTATTTTGTGTATTTTCTTTATAGATAAAAGAGAGCATTCGAGGATAACAACCTTGCACAGTGTGCATCTTAAATTACAGGTGCAATTTCACAACTTAATGAAGTTTAGTAGATATAATTCATAAAATAGTTCTTAGCACTTGTTACAAAGTGGTGTTCTAGATATTTCTTTTTGTTTCAAATTTTAGGAAAGATGGAATATCATTTTGGAATCGTCTTCATATATCACCAGTACAAAATGCGACTGGCAAGGTATTTATTCTCGACCTCTAGCAATTATAAGCTATTCCTTATGCTCTAGTTAACTACTTTGTTGGTTCTTTTAAACATTTCATAGACATTGCGGTACTCTATTTTCATTGCTTCTATTGTAGAAATTCTTGACAATTTTTTTTCTTATACATATATGCTTACGTAATATTCTAAACAATCTCTTTACTAATTTATACAGGTCATTAAAGATTGATCATCACCAAGACAGGAGCTGCATATGCAATTGATCATCAATTTATATTTATAGATTACTCTAGGTTTTATGTACCAGCTACTTTGGATACTCTTTATTTTATAAGTACCAATAATACTTCTTGTCATGTTATATGTACTGAATTTTGTGGAGCAATATAATTACTTTTTGAGAATTGCTTTAATTACTTTTCATGTTGTTGTCTATAATTACTTTAGAGTTAGTCGCCTATATAAAGGCTTTTTAGAATTTGTGAAGGTTAGTTTTGGTTTACATTGGAAAGTCGATGGGGGTGTTCTTGGAAGATGAGCACAATCATGCATACCCTCTTCTACAAGAATTGTGTGATATTACATTGTGTTCTTGTGTTTTTAATGTATAATGACAATGACAAAAAAAAAAAATACTCGTGACAATTGATTTTCCATCAAACATATAAAGTGTACGCTATGGTGACAATAATAAATGTGTTACTGCAAGTGTTTACAATGATGACATATACTTGTCACTAAACTTATACGTTTATTGTGACAACAATAAAAGTGTTACTAAACTTGTTTTGTGATAGCAAATGTCGTCACGAAAATAATTTTTATTTTTGTCAAAAAATATTTATTTATTTTTAGTTATAATAAAAAGCTATTTTGTGACAATATCGTGCGTCACTTATAATACCTTTAGTGACGCATTTGTTGTCACAGAAAGTATACTATCACTGACAACATATTCTTGTCACAGTAGAGAACTTTTTGTGACAACGACGTTTGGTCGTCACTTATACTTTTAGCTACGGAGGTATATGCTACAAAAATAAGTCGTCACTGGACTCGTCACAGAAGATATATTGTGACGAGTTTTATAACTTCTGTGACAACTGTACATGTCACATAAACCATGTTTTCTTGTAGTGGGGGGTGAAGTAGGTGCTGGTGTTGGTGTGTGTTAATAAGGGGAGTGGGGAAAAATAATGTGTGGGGATGAGTGAAAGTAGGGAGAAAAAGGGGGATCAGTGGAATAGGGCGTGAATGGCCTGGTCGTGGGTGACCAGGCCAATAGGTTAAGAATTTTTTTTTAATAAATAGAAATCAGGATTTCAAATAAAAGGGAATGGGTTCAGATCGGGATTGGGTTTCGGGAAGCTGGTCCAGGCTCGGTCTCGCAAACAAAAACCAAATTATTATTTTGAAAATAATTTTCGAACCCACCATAGTAATAATATTATATAATAATAATAATAATTTTTATGGCAATAATAATAATAATAATATTATTAATAAACTAAAATTTATACTATAAATTCTGGGTTTCACAATCTTTCCTCCTTAGAAAATTTCGTCCTCGAAATTAAAGACAGGGTTAGGGGTTACCTCAAGTCAAGTTGGTACAAGTACTGCACCCGTAACTCAGGTCCAACAATAAGAATTTCCAAGGCAGTCGTGGATGAGACGGTTTAGGGACAAGTTTCATTTATGATATCCTCCATACAGAAAAATACAAAAGCGAACCAAAGTACACGAGGTTGATCAGACCATCATGCACCGGTCCTGATTAGACAATATATTAGTGGGTGCACCCAATAAAATACTGTCATGATCAAGCTTGATAAAAAAATAGCTTGCAAAACTAGGCTAACTTAGCAGCATCAGTCAAGTTTAGAATGAAAAGATAAGAAATAGGAGTTATGTGATGGCTCAAATTTTCTGATCTTCTTCTCACCTCTGACTACGCTTGCTACTGGTTTCTCTGGCACTGAAAGGTTGAGTCCAATCTTCAGCTCTGAATTATCCAAAATGTGACTCGGATCCAGAATGTAGCGTCTGAGCTGTGATACGTAGAAGACGTTGTGCACACTCTCAAGATTAGCTGGTAGAGCTAACCGGTACGCTACTTTTCCAACTCGTCTTAAAACTTCAAATGGCCTGATGTACCTGGCCTCAATTTCCCAGCTCCGTCAAAACTGATCGTTCCTCTGGTAGGAGAAAACTTCACAGAAACGCTATCTCTTTCTTCAAACTCCACTGGTCGACGACTACTATCAACCCAATGCTTCTGTCTGTCTTGGGCAATCCTGAGCTTACATTCACCTTCTCTACTGCGTCAGTCACCATCTCTGGACCCAGCAGTACTCTTTCTCCTACGTCGTCCCATCCAAGAGGTGTACGGCAATGACGTCCATAGAGATCTTCAAATGGGGTCATACCAATGCTGGCTTGGTAGCTGTGGTTGTAAGAGAACTCTACCAAGTGCAAATGATCTTCCCAAGACCCTCCAAACTCCAAGACGTAAAATCTTGGCATAACTTCAGGCGTCTGGATTGTCCTCTCTGATTGTCCATCTGTCTGGGAGTGATAGGCAGTGCTGAACTTCAATTGTGTCCCCAGGCTGTCATACAAACTTTTCCAAAAGTGAGAGGTAAAACGAGTGTCTCGGTCAGATACAATGCTTACCGGTACTCCATGAATCCGGTAGATATGTCGCATGTATAGTGTCGCCAACTTCTCGGTGGATAAACCAACTTTGAAGGGGATAAAGTGAGCTGACTTGGTCAGTCGGTCCACTATAACCCAAATGGCGTCCTTCCCTCCTTGGAAACGAGGCAGTCCTGACACGAAGTCCATTATGATGTGCTCCCACTTCCACTCCGGAATGTCCAGTGGCTGTAGAAGTCCTGCAGGTCTCTGTCTGCTAGCCTTCACTTGTTGACAAATTAAACATCTAACAACATACCTGACCACGTCTTTCTTTATTCCAAACCACCAAACAATGGTACGTATATCCCGATACATCTTGTTAGCTCCATGATGTATGGAATATTGTGACTGGTGTGCTTCCTTCATCAGCTCGTTCCTCAGTTCGCCAGATGCTACGCAGAGCCTCATACCATTCTTCAGTGCTCCATCGCTGGCGATTGAGAAACCCTCAAGTGTTCCTGCCAACACTTGATCTTTAAGTTTGCAAAGTGTCTCGTCTTGAAACTGCGTCTCCTTGATTTTGTCCATCAGACTCGAGCTCACTTGCAACTTCATCAACAATGAATCAGCATCCAGCTCCTTCCTTCCAGGCAGTATAATCTCCAGTCCAAGCTTCTCGATGTCCTCTAGCAGGTGCCGCTCCTTGGTCAAAAAAACATCGCCATAGGGTATCGACTAAGTGCATATGCGACCACATTAGCATTACCCGGGTGGTACTGTAGATCGATGTCAAAATCCTTCATCAGCTCCAGCCATCTTCTTTGCCTCATGTTCAGCTCCTTCTGAGTGAAAACATACTTCAGACTTTTCTGGTCTGTATATATTTCCACTCTCTCTCCATATAGATAATGCTTCCATAGCTTCAAAGCAAAGATGACTGCCGTAAGCTCCAGATCATGTGTGGGATAGTTCTTCTCATGAGTCCGTAATTGCCTAGATGCATAAGCAATTACTTTTCCATGTTGTTGAAGAACGCAACCCAGTCTTTTACCTGAGGCATCACTGTAGATTGAGAAACCACCAGTTCCTGCGGGTAGCGCAAGGATTGATGCAGTGGTAAGTCTCTTCTTCAGGTCCTCAAATGATGCCTGGCAATCTTCCGTCCAGATTAACTCTTCATTCTTCCGAGTGAGCTTCGTCACCGGCTCAGTAATTCTGGCAAAATCCTTTACGAACTTCCGGTAGTAGCCAGCCAAGCCCAAGAAACTCCTGATTTCAGCAACTGAGCTTGGGGTAGACCACTTCTCAACAGCGGCTATCTTCTTCGAATCCACCGAAATTCCTTCTCCTGTGACAACATGGCAAAGAAAATTCACCTTGTCTAGAAAGAACTCACATTTGGAAAGCTTACCGTACAGCTTCTCCTTCCTCAAAGTTTTCAGAACTTTCCTAAGGTGCTCTTCGTGCTCCTCTTCCGTCTTTGAATAGATCAGAATGTCATCGATGAAGACGACGACAATTTGATCTAGGTATTCATGGAAAACCTTGTTCATAAGGTTCCTGAACACCGTAGGAGCATTCGTCAGTCCAAACGGCATGACCAAGAATTCAAACTGCCCATACTTGGTGTTGAATGTCGTCTTGGGAATATCTTCCTTCCTGACCCTGATCTGATGGTAGCCAGATCTAAGATCAATCTTTGAAAACACCTTGGCTCCGCTCAATTGATCAAATAGGTCATCGATCCGGGGCAGAGGGTACTTGTTCTTGATGGTGATATTGTTCAGCGCCCGGTAGTCGATGCACATCCGTACTGTTCCGTCCTTCTTGGGCACAAACAAGATAGGTGCTCCCCAGGGTGAAGCTCCGTCTCGAATGAATCCCTGAGCCTTCAGTTCATTGATCTGGTCCTTCATCTCCTTGGCCTCCTTCGGGTTGACTCTGTAGCATCCCTTAGAAATAGGGGGGAGCCGGGGACTAGGTCAATGGTGAACTCTATGTCTCGATCTGGGGGTAATCCGGGAAGACTATCAGGGAAGACATCTACCATAAAGGTGTAACTAAGAATTTTATTCATGTGGAGAATTACAGCAAAAACTCTCATGATTGATCTAAGGACATCCTGTTACAACTTCTTATAACAATAGATAGTGCTATTCAGCAGTCCTAGGTACTATTCTTCATGGTTCTGGCTCTTGCATGAGCAGTCTCCAACTGCTTCATCTTCTATGAACCTCGAGTCTGCATCATACCTTATTGTAGGAGGCAAGGTCTGCTGGATAGGAAGAGAGTCCCTAGGTTGTGGCCTAACAGGTGTTGCTGGGATATGTGCTCTGGTTTGATGGAAAGATAAGGGGCAGTCCTTTACCCGATGTTCAGCAGATCTATATGCCAAACATTTCTCCAATCTCTTGCGACAAATATTGGCTTGGTGACCAAGCCTTTTACAGTAGTCACAAACCAATAGCTTCTTACGATATGACTGCCGGATAGGGCTCAAATATCTTCTAGATTCAGGGGTATCCCTCCTAGGACGAGGTTCTACTCCAACTTGGTTTAAGATAGCTAAGGCTACATCATTGACGTTCTTCATGACTTCTCTCGTGATATTTATCTGTTCCTGCTGGGCTTCAGCTTGAGCCTTCTGGAACTCCAGGATTTCTTGAAATAGGGCAACCATTTGGGAGGTGTTTGCTGGTACTGGTAGAGCAACAGGAATGGGTACTTCACCAAGGAAATACAACTCAGTTTGAGAAGAGGTAGGAATCGCCAGTGTAGTGAAAACTTCACTGGATGCATTATGGGGACGGTCAATCAGCTGCGAGGGAATAAACCCTGAACTTGGTTGCAGAGATGGGGTATGATCCGGAGATGACACCTCATCGCCAGCAGGATTGGTCTTGTCAATGGCCATTCTCTGGAAGGTTTAGGATGCAAACATAAGCATGGTATCCTACCAGTCTATAATCAAACAAAATATTTATGTATATAATTCGGACATATGTTGTGACAAATCAATGTTTTAGTGTTCTAATTGTTTCTAGGTATGTTTTCCTAAGTTGTTGAGACCTGCATGGGCCACCACTAAAAATATGTCACGACCCAATTTTAAATAATTGGGTCGAATCGGATCATGTCCAGCCTGCACCGTTGTTGAGACGGCGGCAGTAAGCTGTATCTATTTGCAGGTAATATCAACAACACAATAATTGCCACAATTTATTATTCCGAATTAAAAAAAAACTTTTACAATGAAATGAAAGATACAACTTAAATCCATTTTCTACATACATCATGAAGAAAAAAAACTCTAGGCAAACAGCTCATCAGTCTCGAAATTATCGTCCTCTAGTTGGGACCTCGGGAAATATCGCGGAACAAAGCCTCATCAGTGTTACCTAAAAATGTTGGGTCTCCAGTCTGGAGTGAGCAAAGTACAATTCATGCTAATTTGACAATTGAAATAATAATAGAATCATGCACTTTTAAACAATTTGAAATAAACAGTTCTCCAGCAGTTAAAACATTGTGATGTGAATAGGCAATGAATATGACCGACTTGGGTTGTACATTGAATGATATGGCTTATCCCCGTGTGTATGAGGGGTAAGCTAATACAGTTCTAAATTATTACTTTGGATGAGGACGTCATACTCATTACACTACTCCCCCAGTCCCCAAACAGTTACAGTAGTTATAGTAGTTGCAGTCAGTGCTCTCAGAGAGAGTTTCGTGTTGCATCGTGGTTTAAACTTGCAATAAAACGATTACTAAATAATTATAAACTAACACAAAATGTACTTGCCTTGGTTTGACTGGATTTGAAAGGTTGAAGACTTCGAGATGGAAATTAGACTCGTCCTCGAAATCCTATATTCGAGAAGTTTGACTCAGATTCCAGAGTTACCATGCTAACTATGCTAGTTGCAATCTCTAAGTTTGTCCTAATCAATTTTAATCTTTGATTACGCTATCACAACAAATCTCGGTTATCGGGTACGTTATAATTAATTACGAGGGAAATATCAATTTAACTTTTTAATTTGGGAAAACTCGTAGTTACCAATTTAATTGGTTAAAACTTTGTATTTTTCGTAATTATACATATAAAACTAAAATTCTTGTTTAATGAGAAAACATGATCTTTGTTTAAACTTGTAAATTTTAATGTGAGAAAAACCTCATTAATTTTTCTAGATCAAAATAATATTTATTTTAGTTTTACGCGTCTACGCTAAAAAACCAGCAAAACCAAAAAATGAAAGAAAACCACGCTACAATAATTACAGGCCACAGAGAAAGAAAATAGAAAAGCTGGGCTTATGTCCTTACAAATTATTGAATTTAAATAAGAAATAGACCTGGGTTAGTCCTGAAATCTCTCCTACAAGTTAATTATAAATAAAACTAATAATTAAAATAAATTTAATAGTGAGTCTCAGATATTGGTCCAATCGTCATATAGGCTAATGCCTCAACGTCCGGGCGAAGCCGGTTTCGTTTGCACTAGTCAGGGCCCATTGACCAATACGGTCGTCGCCCAAAAATCCAAAATAATATTCTTTTCCGAAAAACTATTTTAAAATTATATTATAAAATTTTATAAAAATTTGGGCAGCATTCTCTCTATATTCGGGACAACCCAAAACTGAGAAAATGTGCCAACAATTCCAACAAATATCCCAAACTAGGGAGAACCCATTTTTATAGAAAATATAATCACAGAAATCATTCCCGAAGCCTAATCAGAAAACCCGAAATAAATCGGAAATCCTAAAATTTCGAAATCCAAAAACCAATCCACAAAAAAGTCCAAAATAAAATCCAGGATGTTTCCGAAGAAGGTTCAGAAAATCCTGAAATAATCCCAACCATCAGAACTCTTTCCGAAGAGTTCTCGGGAAAAACCCGAAATTAACAGCAACTAAAACCACAGAACAAAATGTCAAGAATGGTTCCGAAATTCCCGGAAACCATAACGTAACAGAAAACCGAATTCCCGAAGAGAATTCGAGGACCAATTTATCATCACAGACACGTTGGGAGGGACGAACTACTGTGATTATCCAGAAATTACCCAAATCGACGGAATCCGAAGGGTTGCCTCGGACTCGGGATACGCTTCGTCGGGGTACGGCTGCGTAAGCGTAACCGAAGCTCGGGTTCGGACAACGGTCGCGCACGGAAGCTCGCCGGAGACAGGGAAGATCTGGACAACAGCTGGACGGGCCGGCGCGCGGAGATCGGAGGGGATCGGGTCGGGCACGGGCCGAGAGGGGGCCGCGGAGGTGCTGCGAAGAGCCCGACGGAGTGGGGGTTCGGGCTCGGGGAGGTCCGCAGGGCGGCGCTCGGGCCGAGCGGTGGCCGGCGTGGGCGGACGCGGCCTGGGGCGCGCCGATTGGGGTTACGGGTCCGGCGTTGGGCGCGGACTCGGGGCTCGGGTGGCTCGGCGGGTTTGCTGTCGGAGGGCGCCGCGGGTGCTCGACGGATGGAGTCGGTCGGAGCTCGCGCGAAGAGAAGCGGGGTTGGGGAAAACTCGAGAAGGGCTCAGGAGGGGATGTGTTTGGGAGTGGAGGAAGTGAAATGGGATGATGGTGGTGTTGTGTTTTTTTATGTGGAAGAAAGGATTAAACGTGGGGGCTGAAGTAGGTGCTGGTGTTGGTGTGTGTTAATAAGGGGAGTGGGGAAAAATAATGTGTGGGGATGAGTGAAAGTAGGGAGAAAAAGGGGGATCAGTGGAATAAGGCGTGAATGGCCTGGTCGTGGGTGACCAGGCCAATAGGTTAAGAATTTTTTTTTTAATAAATAGAAATCAGGATTTCAAATAAAAGGGAATGGGTTCAGATCGGGATTGTGTTTCGGGAAGCTGGTCCAGGCTCGGTCTCGCAAACAAAAACCAAATTATTATTTTGAAAATAATTTTCGAACCCACCATAGTAATAATATTATATAATAATAATATTAATGGCAATAATAATATTATTATTATTAATAATAAACTAAAATTTATACTATAAATTCTGGGTTTCACACAGCAGCACCCGAGCTCCTCCCATGCCCGAGCCCTGTCACTCCCCGTTCCCAGAATGCGTATTTTTATACATGTACAACTCGTATATATTTATTTAGTATTTATCATGTATCATCCTGTATTTAAATTCCTTTAATTTCATGTTAATTAATTATCTATATTTTATTTCCTGCAATTTTATTCCTGTATTTTATTTCTGTATTTTATTCTCTGCTTTAGTCTTATGTGGTTCGGCCTAGGTTGGTTTTCTCGGGTTCATGGTGGTTCAATGAACCGAACCCCACCTACCACCACCCTTTCTATTTAAGGCCCCATCCCCTTCTCTCTCCTCATAACTTTCCTTCACCATTACTTCTTCTTCTTCTTCCTCATCACTCTCTCCACCAACCAACAGCAGGCAAGTACATCTTGCTTCTTGCTTCCCACTTGGAGAACCATTTTTATGGTTCATTTGTCTTCCTCTCATGATCCTGAGAGAGTTTAGTATTTAGCATTTTTGATTTCTTTGGCTTGTTTCTTCTAGATCTAAGTTGTTGTATTCTCGGTTGCCCATGGGTTCTGAACCATGGGAACTTCATTTCTGGCTTGGAAGGAAGGTTCAGTCACACACACGTCTTTACGTGTCTGCGTGAATTTTTAGTCACGCACACGTCTTTACGTGTCTGCGTGAATTTTCAGTCACACACACGTCTTTACGTGTCTGCATGAATTTTGAGTCACGCTCACGTTCTTACATGAGTGCGTGAATTTTTATTTACGTGCACGTTCTTACGTGCGTGCGTGAATTTTTAGTCACGCACACGTTCTTGCGTGTCAGCGTGACATTTTAGTTACGCACACGTCTTTGCGTGCGTGCGTGGATTTTTTATCACTTTCCACGCTCACTTTTCACGCTCACGCTGTGCATGCGTGAGTTACTTTTCACGCTCACGTTATGAGTGCGTAAGTTATCCTTCACGATCATGCTGTGCGTGCCAACGTGAACCACTTTTCACGCTCACGCTGTTTATACGCTCACTCCTGCTAGACTTAGCATAGACTTGTTGGCGTGACTTGTTAGCCTTAGGATAGACTTGTTGGCGTGACTTCCTGACCTGGGTGTTTTATTTGTTCTATAATTTATTCATTTAATGGTGGCATGATAATTCTTCTATTATATCCTTACGCCTTTTATGAACTCGATAATCTTAGCATGTTAATATTTTTAATACATATGGTTGTGTAGAACGTGCCCTGTGTCTTGATTGGTTTATGGATACCCAGTAAGACTGGAACTTAACCTTGAGAGTTATAGACTCGACCCCATTTAATACTAATTGACTTTCATGCCTTGTCACCATTGGTAATAATGGTTATCTTGACTAAAAATTGATCATGCGTTCCTAGTTGGAACTAAGAGACTGGCTAGTCGTCTTATTGAATTGAATGAATGAGACACGTTCATGTAATGAACTATTGTAATCGACTGGCTGATCCCGAATATTGACGTACAGGCACATGCAGGCTTCAATTTATTTATTTATTTATTTTACAAAAGCAGCATGTGTACTTTATGGTCAAGGCATGATTACTCCGTGGTTAGATTTGATTGTTGCATTACGCTATGTAAGACCTACAATCTAGCCGCACGGGTATCGTTGTAGAGTTGCACATATCGTACCCCGTACGAAAGTACTCATTTGAATGACCATGATCCACGACATGGGATTTCACTCAACGTAGGGACTATTAAGTTAAATAAAAAAAAATAATGATTGCATGGAGAGAATGGATCCTCGAGTTCTTACATGGCAGCCCTCTTGGGACTAGTAGTGCCCGACAGGCCGGCTGGTTCCCACAGATACTGTAAACCTGCCACACGGGCAGGGAGCGGTATCTGCTTATATTATTATTATATATTGTATATTGATGATGGGCGTCCCGCTGGGACTCGTCTAATTCATGATTGGTGCAATTGATTGACTGGATAGACTAGCCTTGCTCGTACATAGTAAGAACTGAGGAATCCCTATTTGCATAATTCCAGGATAACTTGGAACTCACAATAGCAAGCCGTAGGAGTTGATTGGCCGTTCAAGATGATTTGTTTGTGTACTGTACCTACTCTGTTACCTAACTGAGATGATCAGAATGTCAGGACATGACGGGCCAACTTTTGTCCTTGTTTGGTTGGAAGGTTGGTTCGAAGTGTCTTAATGTGATGTGAATCCTAATGGAAAGCAGAGATCTATTATTATATTCTCTTACTTACTGGTTTAATCCTTCATATCGTGCTTCCTTGTGGTACTTGCTATTAGAGGTCTAACCTCTCTGGTTTTGCCTGGCCAAATTTAGAGCCGGTTCCCGAGGACTCAGCTTACTTCCACCTCCAAGATGGTCAATACTAGGGGAATGATCGCAGGAGGACTCGAGTGGGTTCCTTACTCCACCACTCATTTTGTTATTTACTTTATACTTAGTCGTTTGGCACCGACATGTTAGTCGGATTGTCTTGCACTTACTTTTATATAATTGTAATTAAGTCAGACTGCAGCTGATAACAATTGTGTATATGTTACTATACCATCTGGCTATGTTTTGTAAAGCCATATGTCAAGAACATCTTGACTAAGCGTTTGGGATGCCTTACTGCTTTATCTTACATGTTCTCTATTTTTGCTTCTTGTTTGAATGATTGAGACAATAGATGTGAAGTGACCATAGTGAGACTTTCATGTAGTATGCACCCCCTCGTCTGGTTAGACAGCATTGATCGTATTATACGGTATTCTTCTATCCATAATACGTAGCTGGCTGAGTCATTCCCCCGCTCTCCAATATTCTGGTTCTGCGACGTGACAAGGTTTTAGTGGTGGCCCATGCAGGTCTGATTTCAGACTTGTGGGGTGTTTTGATTTATAGGATGTCTTAATCACACATGTCCCCTTTGATCTCATGATTCGTTGTTCTCAACCCTTGCTTGACATTCCGGTATCCTTTGACTTCATTGATCCTTCATGTCCGGTTGTTTGATTGTTCTCTTGTCCCTTTTCTTAGGGGCACTTCGTCCGTCAGAGCTGGACAACAACAGGGGCAACATGGGCAACATGACCAGGTTGGTCAGCAACAAGGGCTAGTCTCACCTCAGAAGACTATCCAAGAAGAAGTGATAGTAGAACCAGCAGCTGAACCGCGATATCCGGAAGTTCCAACACCAACCATAGTTCCATCTACCCCTGTGGAAGTAGACACACCAGCCCTTCTGGAGATCATGAGAGGAATGATGGCTACTCATCAACATCAGATGTTAGCCCAGGAACGCATGCACACTCAGCTACAAGAGCAGAATGTGTTGCTCAACCAAGGATTGCAGACGGCTTTGGAAAGAGGAATAAGGACTGATTCAGGAGCATCAGCCAAGTTTTGCAAGTACAACCCCCGCCGTTTCGAGGGCACGGAGGATACCATCTCAGCAGATGCATGGCTTAAGGATATTAAGGCTATTCTGACAGCAGCTAAGGTACCGACAGAAGAACGTGTGGATCTAGTGAAGTTGTTACTTCAGGATCTCGTACGTGATTGGTGGAAATCAGAGAAAGTGGGCATCAGACGTCCTGTGGCTTGGGACGATTTTACTGCAAGATTCAAGACCAAGTACTATGGAGTGGTGGCACGGTTTGAGCTACAACAGAAGTTTATCAACCTCAGGCAGGCCGGCAAGACTGTAGATACTTATGCAGCGGAGTTCTACAGATTGAGTAGGTTCGCCCCAGAGATGGTAGCAACAGAGAGCCAGAGGGCCATGAGGTTTCAGCAAGGGTTTCATCTTGAACTCTTGCAATTGATAGAGGGGCACAATTACCAAACTTTTGACGAAGTATTGACGGCAACTCGAAGGCATGAGATCACCATTCAGAGGCTTGCGGCGAGGACTGGGGGTCAGAAGAGATCCCACAGTCAGATTGAAGGAGGAGGGGGAGCAGCGCCCCGAACAACAGCACCATCCACTGGCATTCGTATCCACGATGTGGCGATACGAGGACCAGCACCACCACCCAGGCAGCAGCAACAGCAACAGAGGAAGAACCAGCAACCCCCGGCGGGCTGCACTTATTGTGGGAAGATGGGGCACACTAGAGATGTGTGTCGGACATTGAATGGACTGTGTCTGATATGTGGAAATCCAGACCATCGGGTTACCACATGTCCCATGAATTCGAGGTCAGGAGGACCAGGACAGCAGTTTCCAGCTCTGCCAGCACCAGGGACATGCCAGTATCGAGGACCAGCGATGGCAGTAAGGCCGTTGGCACAGCGTCCGTTAATGCTGCAGGCTCAGATATTTCGGCTGCAAGGGCCGCCGATGCAGCAACACCAGCATAAACCACCCCAGCATCATCAAGGAAGGGGCCAGCAACAACATCAGGCTAGGCCGCAGCATGGGAACCAGCAAGGAGGTCAAGGGCAAGCATTCACTCTGTCCTTGGAGGAGGCATTGGCATCGGAAGATGTTGTGGCAGGTAACATTCTCGTCGCCTCATATCCCGCAGTAGCATTGCTTGATTCGGGAGCATCCCATTCATTTATATCTGCACAATTTGCGACACGACTAGGAATGGAGTTCGAGGCATTGCCAGGGAGGTTGAATATACTTACTGGTAATAGGCTCGTAGGAGTTAGTAGAGTTAGTTTAGCATGTAGCATTGTAGTTTGCGGGCATTCTTTACCCGCCCGGTTGATAGAATTTCCGGTTAGAAATTTTGACGTTATCTTAGGCATGGACTGGCTGAAAGACAGTCATGCGATAATAGATTGTCGTAGAGGGAGTGTGTCTTTTGATATTCCAGGTATGAAGAGATTCACCTTAGTCAGATCGGAGGCAACTCAACAAGAGCAGGGAGTAATAACGGCAATGGAAGAAGTTCAGATTCTGAAGGTAGTTGAAGAGTTTCTAGACGTATTTTCTGAAGAACTTCCAGGTCTACCACCAGTTAGAGATATTGAGTTCAGTATAGAATTGGCACCAGAAACTAAACCGATATCAGATCGAGTTTATAGAATGGCGGATTCAGAGCAGGCCATGGTATATCAGCACATAGAGGAACTAAAGAAGAAAAAGTTCATCCAAGCTAGCGTGTCACCATGGGCAGCACCAGTGGTACTTGTGGAAAAGAAGGATGGGTCATCCAGATTGTGCATTGACTACAGAAAGCTTAACGCGGCAACAGTGAAGAACAAGTACCCATTACCCAGGATCGACGACCTATTTGATCAGTTGAGCAGAGCTAGAGTTTTCTCCAAGATAGATCTTCGTTCAGGGTACCATCAGGTGAGGGTTCGGAAGGAAGATATTCCCAAGACAGCATTCAGGTCGAAGTATGGGCATTATGAATTCTTAGTAATGCCGTTTGGTTTGACCAATGCTCCAACAATATTCATGGATTTGATGAATCGCATCTTTATGCCATACTTAGATCAGTTTGTCGTAGTATTTCTTGATGACATTCTCGTATACTCTGCTAGTGAAGAGGAGCATGAAGACCACCTCAGGAAAGTGTTACAGGTTCTGAGAGAGAACCAGTTGTATGCCAAGCTCAGCAAGTGTGAGTTTTGGTCGGATCACATTTCATTTTTGGGTCACATCATATCAGGAGCTGGAGTAGCAGTAGATCCCAAGAAGATAGAAGCAGTAGATAGTTGGCCAGTACCCAAGACCGTAGTAGATGTGCGGAGCTTCTTAGGATTGGCAGAATATTACAGAAGATTTGTGTCAGACTTTGCGAGGCTTTCAGCGCCCATGACCCGCTTGACCCGGAAGGATGTACCATTCGTTTGGTCGGCAGAATGTCAGACATCATTTGAGACTTTGAAGCAGAAGTTGATATCAGCACCTATTCTTACATTGCCAGTTGGACCCGGAGGTTTTACAGTATATTGTGATACGTCAGGTAAAGGACTTGGATGTGTCCTTATGCAACATGGGAAGGTGATAGCATATGCGTCTAGACAGCTTCGGGACCATGAGAAGAATTACCCAACTCATGATTTGGAATTAGCGGCCGTAGTGTTTGCTCTGAAGCTATGGAGGCATTACTTATATGGTGACCGAGTGGACATGTACACAGACCATAAAAGTCTGAAGTACATCTTTATTCAGAAGGAACTAAACATGAGGCAGAGAAGATGGTTGGAGTTGATCAAGGATTATGACGTGGAGCTTCAGTATCATCCAGGCAAGGCTAATGTAGTCGCAGACGCTCTCAGCAGGAGAGGCGGCGCATTTATGTTGACAACACAGAGGCATATCTTAGAAGACCTTCAGGAGATGGGCATCGAAGTTATACTTCCTAGTGATGTAGGAGTTCTAAAAAGTCTGCAAGTTCAATCCGACTTGGTAGACAGAATCAAGGCAGCTCAGGCACAAGACCCAAAGATTTAGAAGCTTAGGGCAGAATGTGAGTCAGGACTCAGGAAGGAGATGAGAATTCATGAAGATGGTACACTTAGGTTCGGATCACGTCTATGTGTGCCTAGTGGAAATATCAGACATGAGGTTATGGCAGAAGCTCACAGTTCTCAGTATTCTATTCATCCTGGAGGGACCAAGATGTACCAAGATATCAAACAGCATTTCTGGTGGAACGGGATGAAGAGGAAGATAGCTAGATTTGTTCCCATTGCTTGGTATATCAGCAAGTGAAGGCAGAACAGCAGAGGCCAGCTGGGTTATTACAACCGCTTCCTATTCCAGAATGGAAATGGAAGCATATTACAATGGACTTTGTGACCGATTTACCGAGATCACCAAGTGGTAAGGACGCTATTTGGGTAATAGTGGACCGACTTACGAAGGTAGCACATTTTTTTCCTTTCAGAGTAGGGCAATCTACAGAAAAGTTGGCAGAGTTATATATGCAACAGATAGTCAGGCAGCATGGAGTCCCTATCAGTATTGTGTCGGATCGAGATACCCGCTTTATATCATATTTCTGAAAGAGCTTACATCATAGTCTGGGTACCAAGTTAAGATTTAGCATGGCTTACCATCCGCAGACGGATGGGCAATCAGAAAGAATGATTCAGACTTTAGAAGACATGTTGCGAGCTTGCACTCTAGATTTTGGCGGGTCTTGGGAGAGTCACCTGCACTTAGTCGAGTTCTCATACAACAACAGTTATCAAGCCAGTATCCAGATGGCGCCATTCGAAGCACTATATGGTAAGAAGTGCAGGTCGCCACTTGCATGGGATGATATCGGGGAGAGAAAGATGCTAGGCCCAGAAATGATTGTCCAGACAGTTGAAGTAGTTAAGGGAATTAGAGAGCGACTTCGAGTTGCGCTGGACCGGCATCGTCATTGGACAGACCAGCATCGTAGGCCGTTAGAGTTCTCTGTTGGGGACCACGTATTCTTGCGGATCTCACCTACTCGTGGGGTCATTAGATTTGGCGTTCGCGGGAAATTGAGTCCGCGGTACGTGGGCCCATTTGTTATCCTTGATCGGGTAGGCGATGTTGCTTATCGTTTATCCCTCCCACCTTCGTTACGAGAGGTGCATGACGTGTTTCATGTATCTCAATTACGTAGGTATGTATCGGACCCAAGCCATATCCTCGATCACTCTGAGCTGGTTGTTGGTACCAACCTGTCTTACGAGGAACAGCCTGTGTCCATTTTGGACCGAAGAGAGAAGATACTTAAGAACCAAACAATTAGTTTTGTCCGTGTTGCTTGGGGTCATCACTCCTTGGGAGAGTCAACGTGGGAACGTGAGGATGATATCCGATCACGGTATCCACACCTATTTGACTCACAAGGTATATCTCTTTCTGTATACCTTGATTGTCCTGATTTTTTATGCTTATCACCTTATGGGTAGAGCTACTTGATATCATAGAATGATGAATTTACATATATAGTACTTGCTTTCGATATGGTAAAAATGATTGCTTGCTCACTAGAATTGCTTGGATTAGTTTAGCTCTGATATTTCTATCCTGCTTGGATTTGAAATTCCGAGGACGGAATTTTTCTAAGGTGGGTAGAGATGTCACTCCCCGTTTCCAGAATACGTATTTTTATACATGTACAACTCGTATATATTTATTTAGTATTTATCATGTATCATCCTGTATTTAAATTCCTTTAATTTCATGTTAATTAATTGTCTACATTTTATTTCCTGCAATTTTATTCCTGTATTTTATTTTTGTATTTTATTCTCTGCTTTAGTCTTATGTCGTTCGGCCTATGTCACGACCCGATACCCAAATTGTTGGGCCGGGCCGAGCCATGTCCAGCCTACGCTTGGTCAAAGCGCAGTAAGCTGTTCTAGAATAAATAAATAAAGGATCTAAGCAGCTAACAGTTCTAAAATCACATTTAAGGTTCATCACAACACAGCATCTATAAGCGAAGGTAAACAAGTACAGACTTAATAATACACTTCCAAGTATCTAACTGGAGACAAAGTCCAGTATCCAAATATAAGTATAAACAAAGTCTAAGTCTCAAAATACATGAAAGAAATATCTAAGCAAGGTTCTCCGCTGGGCCTCTTCTGGAGCTAAGGCCATGTCCTCAATGCAGTACCATAATATGTAACTCATAGCGTTACCTCCTCAAAAAGTATACCTACAACGTTATCCTGTCAGGACGGGAGCAAGTACAACCTCTACAACTAAAGTACTGAATAATAATGAAAGAGATGTACAACAAGAATCATGGTGTGATAAGTCTATAAAACAGGAAATACTGGAAACATGGCCTCATGGTACAACTGGGATCATGGTATCATAGTAACATAGGGAACATGGCATATCTGGAATCATGGTGTAACTCATAATCTAGCATGGCAAGGACACATATGTCATACAGACAGATGTATATGTAATGTTTAAAACTGTAGCAGGTACGTGATCGGTCAATAGGTGTACAATGTACTGAGGCACATGTAAATAAAATGTACATACGTATAAGTCTACAAGCATAGGTGTACCTCCATACAGAAATATCGGGTAATGGCCTACGGCGCAGTAACATGTAAAATGATACTTTGCTCGGTACGTATAAGTGCGGCATGATCACGTACTCAACTGTCAGTTTCCCCATAACCCATATTCTATCATGTTAGAGAGACGAGAACAGTAAAAACATGTGAGAGATACTGGGAGTAGTATAAGCATGGCAGGTACTGGGAGCCGTATGAAACATGTGAATACTCCGAGTAGTATAAAGCATAGTGAAACATGTACTGAGAACCAGTAAGAAGCATGTGAACATATGATAACTGTCCTAAGCATGGTAGGGACTAAATTAATGTAACATGTGAAGATTTAACTTGCAACCTCGGTTAATACATGTTCTAGCATTAAAAGACAGTAAATGAGTTTGTAGATGTACTTGCCTGGGATCCTGCTATCAATATGAATCAAGGCTCGGAGTGAAGCCACAGTCCTAAAGATGAGATAATACAATAGCTAATCAGGGTGAAAAGACATACTATAATGTCTAGGTCAACTAGGGCAAACTAAGACAAACTGGGTCAGAGGTTGACTTATAGTTGACTTTGGTCAACTGGTCAACTTCGGTCAATTCCAAGTCCAATGTGGGGTGACACTATATCCAAACTAACTTTCTAGGGTCTTTACACTAGTGTAGGGGGTGGTCCAATACTACAATAACTCAAAACAACACAAAAAGTTGCAAGTCGTAATTATTCAATAAATAAATCAAACTATACATTGTGTTTCAACAATTTTTGAGATAGACAAAAAGCTCAATTTTTCATGAAATAAAGTACCAAAATGATCATTGTTAATTATAGAAATTTATACTAATTTTTCTGGAATTTATAAACCTTCATAAACATTTATTAAAAATCAGCAAACATAGGTATCCTGAAAATGAGCTATGTTTTCCTATTTTTATAAAATACCAAAAGTACTTATTAAATGCTGAAAAAATTATAATAAATTAGCTAAATTAACATAGTATTTAAATACAATTTTTTCAGAATTTTTACAGCACTTAAAATATATGAAAAAAAATGTAAAACAGCCTAACCGGATTATCCGGCGGATTACTGCGGATTACTGGCAGATTTTCCGTTCCGTCACAGCAAGTTTTGTGGTGAAAATTCGGATTTTCCGACGGATTTCCGCGGATTTCCGACGGATTTTCCGAACCGTCGCAGAAAGTTGACTTTTGAACTCAAAACTTGTTTCGGCCATAAAAACTTCGTTTTAAATCGAAATTCGGATTTTCAAATGTCAAAATTGCATAGAATTGAATTTTCTACAACATGGAAGTATTAGTTTTCACAAATCAAAATGTTTGATAGATCAAAACCTCAAAATACTCGAAAATTATATCTAGAAACTCAGATCTACGCAATACTGTCGATCAAAACCAAAAGTGCTATATACTAAACATGTTAACAATTTAAAGAAGCAAATTATAGGCCAATAAAACTCTAGTTTCCATGGAAAACAAAAATAAAGTATGGTCATGTCAATTTTGAGCAAGATACACTTGCCTAGGTTAAGCTCCAAGCCTAATCTTCTACTCCACCACCAAGAGGGGTACGAAACCACACTCTAGACCTCAAGGCCAAGCTCTTGGCAAGCTCCAAGGAAGAGAGAAGGGAAGAAGAAATGAAGAGAGAGTGAAGAGAATGAAAAGAGAGAGGAGAGAGAAAGTGAAAGGGTATATATAGAAGGGGGAATTAATCTTAGCCGTTGGATCGTGATCCATGTGAAAATCTAAGTCAATCCTAACCATTCAAACAAAACCAAATATCCAATGGGTAATAGGGTGCATCTACACTATTCACGAAAATATCTTAAACACTATTCATGAAAATATCTAAACACTATTTACGAAAATATCCGAAACACTATTCATAAAAATATCTGAAATCGAAAATATCTAAAATGTAGAAAATCTGTCTGGACGGTATGCCGTCGGTATACTCCGGTATACTGGCGGTATGCCGGCCAAGGAAAAATCTATAAGTTAGGAAACATTTTTAAAGCATTACGAAAATCAAGAAAATACGAAATACACTACAAAATACGTATCCGTATATAAATACCGATACTGTGAGAAAATATTTTATTCAGAAAAATAAAAATAAACCCTGAAATTCAGGGGGCTTACATCCTACCCACCTTACAAAAATTTTGTCCTCGAAATTAAAAATTATCCAATAGGTCAAACTATAACATGTAGCTGCTCTGGCTACGATACTCAATCTGCTACCCTTGTAATCATCTCTTACGTTTCTCTTTACAATCTTTTTGGTTCAGGTTCAACAAAGTCCTTCTATCATAAACTACGTCATATATCCTTTAGAATCTTCCATACTAACATGGAACATTTATGTACCCTAAAATATAGGTCATTCTCTGGGTATATGTTCATAAGCAAACAATGCTTAATCATCAACCATATTTTTAACCTCAATTGTAAATACTGGATTTTCTTATTGCATCATAAGTATCCTTATTCTATCAATCCACTAGCCCTTTGCATTTTTTTTTGTCGTCAATACTTTTCTACAACTTCTCTTTGAAATTATACGTTCAATTCTTATCCTTGGCGTAGAGCCTTCTTCTTTTTACTCAACAAGTCCTCCGAATATTAATCCTCGATTTTAAAACTTTCGATTTATTAATTACCAAAGTACATATGTCTTTGTCTTGTTCCTTGTCTTTTTAATCGATATCTTTTCGATCTCGTACGTACTATTATATCCCATTCTAACTTATTCTATACCATTCCACATTTCGATCTACCCTCTAATCACATGTAATTAGCTATAGATAACCAACCAAAATTCTACAAATGCTAAATCCTCAAACTGTAAGTGCAGGATTCAGATCCTCATTTCGTAGTCACAATAATATAATATTTCATTTCTCTATCTTAGACACCTTATCATCAAGTCATACTATCAATACAATCGTTCTTAATGGTTTCCAAGTCTACTATAGTCAGTCACCCATACTTGTCCATAAACTTAACTAACCAATCCCTAGGAAAAGTATTTATCACAATCACACAATACATTTATAATTATACTATAGAATCAGTTAACAAGGTTTGGCTATTTCGGTCGTCTATCAAAATAGAAGGTAACAAGGCCTAAGACTGAGTCAAGCAATCCATAAAAGTATCCAAACAAGTTAAAGGTCAAGCACTACAGAAAGGTTTATCGGAATATCTTCAAGAATGGTACGAAGACAACGGGATACATAACGAGAAGAATTACCTAAGAGGTTAACGAAGAAGAGTTTAGTCAAGTCATAGGAAAGATGGAACACAAAATAATTGTCCAAAAGATAACGCAAAAGCAATCCTATTGGAGAGTCCTAGAGAACCTGTAATCCTAGTTGTAGATGTAGATAGAACAGAGTTAATCAAGACGGGGAAGAATGATAATAAGAATTTATTCTTGCTCATTCGGTCATAATAAAGTGAACCAAGTTGAGATATGATCTAATAACCATACATGTCTTCCTGAAATCATGTTGCCAGAACTTTCGCCACACCAGTAAGCTTATATGCAACAAACGATAGAGTCAAAACTAAGGTATACATCTTCTAATCATGTTATCTAGAATCCTCGCCACGCCAACCGGTATGGCTGCGAGAAAATCTAAATTCTATAAATAGGATAGTATATCCAAAATCAGGTTCTACGTTTTTGTCATACCAGCTAATATGGCTGCGATAAATTCTAAACTCCATAACTAAAGCAGACGTTTACCTTATCAGGATATATCATAATTCAATCCACAAAATTTATCACGATGCAAGATTCAAAGTCAACAACGAAAATCAGAAATTAAATTCAACAACGAATTTAAGGAAGAGCAAATGGAAATAAGCGAAAACAGAATTCGAGGTAAGATTAGAGTAAGATCCTCAGGGGTTATGCCAAAGGTACAAACTTGGTCTAAATTGACCCACTGAAATACAAACAAGAGACTAAATACAGTTAACGATCCTATGCTGTGACGAGTTCTCCTATGTTGTAATCCTAGCATTCCTCTAGGTGTTCTAAATGTTATTCCTAGTGTTATCAAGTTATCCTAGATCCTAATTGCAGGCATGTTTGGTACAATAACGTAACCAAACAACTTAAGTCGAGACCTGCGTGGGCCACCACTAAAAATATGTCACGACCCGATACCCAAATTGTTGGGTCGGGCCGAGCCATGTCCAGCCTACGCTTGGTCAAAGCGCAGTAAGCTGTTCTAGAATAAATAAATAAAGGATCTAAGCAGCTAACAGTTCTAAAATCACATTTAAGGTTCATCACAACACAGCATCTATAAGCGAAGGTAAACAAGTACAGACTTAATAATACACTTCCAAGTATCTAACTGGAGACAAAGTCCAGTATCCAAATATAAGTATAAACAAAGTCTAAGTCTCAAAATACATGAAAGAAATATCTAAGCAAGGTTCTCCGCTGGGCCTCTTCTGGAGCTAAGGCCATGTCCTCAATGCAGTACCATAATATGTAACACATAGCGTTACCTCCTCGAAAAGTATACCTACAACGTTATCCTGTCAGGACGGGAGCAAGTACAACCTCTACAACTAAAGTACTGAATAATAATGAAAGAGATGTACAACAAGAATCATGGTGTGATAAGTCTATAAAACAGGAAATACTGGAAACATGGCCTCATGGTACAACTGGGATCATGGTATCATAGTAACATAGGGAACATGGCATATCTGGAATCATGGTGTAACTCATAATCTAGCATGGCAAGGACACATATGTCATACAGACAGATGTATATGTAATGTTTAAAACTGTAGCAGGTACGTGATCGGTCAATAGGTGTACAATGTACTGAGGCACATGTAAATAAAATGTACATACGTACAAGTCTACAAGCATAGGTGTACCTCCATACAGAAATGCCGGGTAATGGCCTACGGCGCAGTAACATGTAAAATGATACTTTGCTCGGTACGTATAAGTGGGGCATGATCACGTACTCAACTGTCAGTTTCCCTATAACCCATATTCTATCATGTTAGAGAGACGAGAACAGTAAAAACATGTGAGAGATACTGGGAGTAGTATAAGCATGGCAGGTACTGGGAGCCGTATGAAACATGTGAATACTCCGAGTAGTATAAAGTATAGTGAAACATGTACTGAGAACCAGTAAGAAGCATGTGAACATATGATAACTGTCCTAAGCATGGTAGGGACTAAATTAATGTAACATGTGAAGATTTAACTTGCAACCTCGGTTAATACATGTTCTAGCATTAAAAGACAGTAAATGAGTTTGTAGATGTACTTGCCTGGGATCCTGCTATCAATATGAATCAAGGCTCGGATTATCCGGCGGATTACTGCGGATTACTGGCGGATTTTCCGTTCCGTCACAGCAAGTTTTGTGGTGAAAATTCGGATTTTTCGACGGATTTCCGCGGATTTCCGACGGATTTTCCGAACCGTCGCAGAAAGTTGACTTTTGAACTCAAAACTTGTTTCGGCTATAAAAACTTCGTTTTAAATCGAAATTCGGATTTTCAAAAGTCAAAATTGTATAGAATTGAATTTTCTACAACATGGAAGTATTAGTTTTCACAAATCAAAACGTTTGATAGATCAAAACCTCAAAATACTCAAAAATTATATCTAGAAACTCAGATCTACGCAATACTGTCGATCAAAACCAAAAGTGCTATATACTAAACATGTTAACAATTTAAAGAAGCAAATTATAGGCCAATAAAACTCTAGTTTCCATGGAAAACAAAAATAAAGTATGGTCATGTCAATTTTGAGCAAGATACACTTGCCTAGGTTAAGCTCCAAGCCTAATCTTCTACTCCACCACCAAGAGGGGTACGAAACCACACTCTAGACCTCAAGGCCAAGCTCTTGGCAAGCTCCAAGAAAGAGAGAAGGGAAGAAGAAATAAAGAGAGAGTGAAGAGAATGAAAAGAGAGAGGAGAGAGAAAGTGAAAGGGTATATATAGAAGGGGGAATTAATCTTAGCCGTTGGATCGTGATCCATGTGAAAATCTAAGTCAATCCTAACCATTCAAACAAAACCAAATATCCAATGGGTAATAGGGTGCATCTACACTATTCACGAAAATATCTTAAACACTATTCATGAAAATATCTAAACACTATTTACGAAAATATCCGAAACACTATTCATAAAAATATCTGAAATCGAAAATATCTAAAATGTAGAAAATCTGTCTGGACGGTATGTCGTCGGTATACTCCGGTATACTGGCGGTATGCCGGCCAAGGAAAAATCTATAAGTTAGGAAACATTTTTAAAGTATTACGAAAATCAAGAAAATACGAAATACACTACAAAATACGTATCCGTATATAAATACCGATACTGTGAGAAAATATTTTATTCAGAAAAATAAAAATAAACCCTGAAATTCAGGGGGCTTACAGCCTAGGTTGGTTTTCTCGGGTTCATGGTGGTTCAATGAACCGAACCCCACCTACCACCACCCTTCCTATTTAAGGCCCCATCCCCTTCTCTTTCCTCATAACTTTCCTTCACCATTACTTCTTCTTCTTCCTCATCACTCTCTCCACCAACCAACAGCAAGCAAGTACATCTTGCTTCTTGCTTCCCACTTGGAGAACCATTTTTATGGTTTACTTGTCTTCCTCTCATGATCCTGAGAGAGTTTAGGACTTAGCATTTTTGATTTCTTTAGCTTGTTTCTTCTAGATCTAAGTTGTTGTATTCTCGGTTACCCATGGGTTCTGAACCATGGGAACTTCATTTCTGGCTTGGAACGAAGGTTCAGTCACGCACACGTCTTTACGTGTCTGCATGAATTTTTAGTCACGCACACGTCTTTACGTGTCTGCGTGAATTTTCAGTCACGCACACGTCTTTACGTGTCTGCGTGAATTTTGAGTCACGCTCACGTTCTTACATGAGTGCGTGAATTTTTATTAACGCACACGTTCTTACGTGCGTGCATGATTTTTTAGTCATGCACACGTTCTTGCGTGTCAGCGTAACATTTTAGTTATGCACACGTCTTTGCGTGCGTGCATGGATTTCTTATCACTTTCAACGCTCACTTTTTACGCTCATACTGTGCGTGCGTGAGTTACTTTTCACGCTCACGTTATGAGTGCGTGAATTATCCTTCACGATCACGCTGTGTGTGCCAACATGAACCACTTTTAACGCTCACGCTGTTTATACGCTCACTCCTGCTAGACTTAGCATAGACTTGTTGGCGTGACTTGTTGGCCTTAGCATAGACTTGTTGGCATGACTTCCTGACCTGGGTGTTTTATTTGTTCTATAATTTATTCATTTAATGGTGGCATGATAATTCTTCTATTATATCCTTATGCCTTTTATGAACTCGATAATCTTAGCATGTTAATATTTTTAATACATATGGTTGTGTAGAACGTGCCCTGTATCTTGATTGATTTATGGATACCCAGTAAGATTGGAACTTAACCTTGCGAGTTATAGACTCGACCCCATTTAATACTAATTGACTTTCACGCCTTGTCACCATTGGTAATAATGGTTATCTTGACTAAAAATTGATCATGCGTTCTTAGTTGGAACTAAGAGACTGGCTAGTCGTCTTATTGAATTGAATGAATGAGACACGTTCATGTAATGAACTATTGTAATCGACTAGCTGATCCCGAATATTGACGTACAGGCACATGCATGCTTCAATTTAATTATTTATTTATTTTACAAAAGCAGCATGTGTACTTTATGGTCAAGGTATGATTACTCCGTGGTTAGATTTGATTGTTGCATTACGCTATGTAAGACCTACAACCTAGCCGCATGGGTATCGTTGTAGAGTTGCGCATATCGTACCCCGTACGAAAGTACTCATTTGAATGACCATGATCCACGGCATGGGATTTCACTCAACGTAGGGACTATTAAGTTAAATAAAAAAAATGATTGCATGGAGAGAATGGATCCCCGAGTTCTTACATGGCAGCCCTCTTGGGACTAGTAGTGCCCGACAGGCCGGCTGGTTCCCACAGATACTGTAAACCTGCCACACGGGCAGGAAGCGGTATCTGCTTATATTATTATTGTATATTGTATATTGATGACGGGCGTCCCGCTGGGACTCGTCTAATTCATGATTGGCACAATTGATTGACTGGATAGACTAGCCTTGCTCGCACATAGTAAGAACTGAGGAATCCCTATTTGCATAATTCCAGGATAACTTGGGACTCACAATAGCAAGCCGTAGGAGTTGATTGGCCGTTCAAGATGATTTGTTTGTGTACTGTACCTACTCTGTTACCTAACTGAGATGATCAGAATGTCAGGACATGACGGGCCAACTTCTGTCCTTGTTTGGTTGGGAGGTTGGTTCGAAGTGTCGTGATGTGATGTGAATCCTAGTGGAAAGTAGAGATCTATTATTATATTCTCTTACTTACTGGTTTAATCCTTCATATCGTGCTTCCTTGTGGTACTTGCTATTAGAGATCTAAACCTCTCTGGTTTTGCATGGCCAGATTTAGAGCCGGTTCCCGAGGACTCAGCTTACTTCCACCTCCAAGATGGTCAATACTATGGGAATGATCGCAGGAGGACTCGAGTGGGTTCCTTACTCCACCACTCGTTTTGTTATTTACTTTATACTTAGCCGTTTGGCACCGACATGTTAGTCGGATTGTCTTGTACTTACTTTTACATAATTATAATTAAGTCAGACTGCAGATGATAACAATTGTGTATATGTTACTATACCATATGGCTATATTTTGTAAAGCCAGATCTCAAGAACATCTTGACTAAGCATTTGGGACGCCTTACTGCTTTATCTTACATGTTCTCTATTTTTGCTTCTTGTTTGAATAATTGAGACAATAGATATGAAGTGACCATAGTGAGACTTTCATGTAGTATGCACCCCCTCGTCTGGTTAGACAGCATTGATCGTATTATACGGTATTCTTCTACCCGTAATACGTAGCTGGCTGAGTCATTCCTCCGCTCTCCAGTATTCTGGTTCTCGGGCGTGATAAGACCCCTGGCCGGAGCTCCGCCGTGGCCAAGCTCGGTCGGCCTTCACCACCAATCTCCTCCTCCCATGAATCATCACCACCGAACCACCACCTCCATCACCACTTTAAACTGCCACCACAACCAATGAATCACCACCTCCACCGTACCGTGCGTCGCACGTCCGCCGTTCTCCCGTGCCTGGTCGTGTTCCGTCTACCTCCGTCGGGCCAGGCTGGGCCAGCGCAGCCTCCGCGCAGTGCGCGCAGCAGCTGCTAACAGCAGCGGTTGCACAGGCGGCCGTAACACCTCCTGTGGGCGCACGTACAGGGCCGCCGCCGGCCGCACGCCGGCATGGCCGACCCCCTTGGCTGGGCACCCCTCCGGTGACCTCCCCTGGGTCCGTCGCTCCTTCTCTGGCACGATGTATAGACGATTCATGCATTTCGCACGAATTTCCGTCGTGACGCGCGCGGAATCAAGTCCGTTTTATCGCCCCGTTGTAGCAACTTCGTGCACGATTTTCGAGAAATCCGACCGTTGGATCGGCGATTTCTTTGCTCCTCACAATCTCGGTATATCCACCTTCACTCCTGTCAATTTTCATCCGTTGATTTTATCGTTTGATGCCTCAAAATCGGCCACCAAGTTGACCATTTTAATTGTATAAATTTTGGACAGTTTCGCAGACTCAACTTCGTCAGCTTGTACCTCCTCCACCGTAACTCTATTTGGCATGCTACCAGTTCCGGTTTGAAGCTGGTATAACCCTCTTACTACCCCTCCAGTTTCGTTTTATTGTGAGCTTGTTTGATTGGTTGAATTCGACGCCAAAGTTGGCCGTCCGAATTCATAATTTCCAACTTATAAAATTTTATTTTTTGAACACGGGACTCCAGATTTCATTTCTGACACCACCAGTAGACTCGTGGCGTCGTTCTGGCATGTTTTCATATAAAATTTGTTAGATTTGGAGGACGTGGGCCCTGACACGTATTTCGGTACAAAGTGGGTCCCACAGTCCGGGTCAACGGGACTTTTTGACGACGGCTCATCGGAATCCAATTCCGGATACACCGTTGAATTCGTATCATCATTTTGGACTCGTTGACATATAATTTGCTAGGTTTTAGTGGACATTGGATCCAGTACGCATTTCGGTGCAAGTCGGATACCAATATCCGAGTCAACGTGTCATTTTGAGATCGGCTCATCGAAATCCAATTCCGGATATACCGTTGAGTTCGTATCGTCATTCTGGACTCGTTGACATGTAGTTTGTTGAGTTTTGAGAACATTGGCTCCGGCACGCATTTTCGTGCAAACCGGAATTCCAAGTTCTAGTCAACGGACCAAATTGAGATCGGGTCAACGAAATCCAATTCTGGATATACCATTGGGTTCGTATCGTCATTCTGGTTTCGTGGACCAATAATTTGTTATATTTATAAACTTGTTTTCTTGCACGTTTTTCGGTGCAAAACGGCTCCGACACGGATACCGTTTTGACCCGAAATTACCTTTTTGTCTTTGTGCCCAAATTGGACCGATGGGTAGGCTATCCTAGCTAATTTGACCATTCTGGACACGTTGGCGATGTTTATTAATTTTATCATCCGACAATGTTTGTTGATAATTTCTCTGAGTTTAACCTTTTTATAATTTATTAATAATTAATTCTTATAATGTTCGTATTTCGGGATTTGTACAACGAAACCGAGATCAGTCAATTCCAGTGATCTCACATCGCTGAAATTGACAAGATGGACACGTGGATCACTATAATAAGATTATCAACTTTACCGTTGATCATCTCATCTCGATTTGCGTGTCGTAAGTTTTGACGTACGAATAACAAAGTACACTTTATATCTTTAATAATTAGACAGGAATTGACCCTGTTTGACCAGAGTTGACCAGTTGACCAAAGTCAACTGTAAGTCAACACTTGACCTAGTTTGACTAGATTGTTGACCGGAGTTGACCTAGAGTTGATTTGACTTAGAAGAACCTAGGATAATATAGATTTCTTGTAGAGATTCATTTATTACAACTTGAACACCTTGTAACATGTGTTGCTTTAAATAGGACTCTGTGGCTTCAGTTGGACCCCCTATACTTATCAGCTGTTCAGGTTATCAGGCGAGTACATTTTCTGATCATTTCATATCTTGCTTAGGATTATATTTTATGCTTTAGATTATCTTACTTGATGCTGACACGTTGGTAACACGGATTGGTACTATATGGATCCCTTCATGAGATGTTATCCCTCTCGGGAGCATCGGATACTTTTGTCTCGTGTGTTTCACTTACATCACGTATCTCATGCTTCTATTATCATGAATCTTCGAGAATCAGCTAGTGACTCATGTACCCTCATGATCATCGAGCCTTCATGAATCAATTCATGAATCACCCTTTATGGGCAACGTAGTATAATCATGAATCTTAACGTAACTTGATTGGATCCTTGTGTATTGATTGGGGATGGGGGAGTATAAATTAACATGTGAATAATTCCAAGTAGTGTAATCATGAATCAATTCCAAGTAGTGTAATCATGAATCAGTCCCTAGCCATTCACATGTTTATCCTGTACTCTAAATCACTAGCACTGTCTCTCTTATATATCATAGATATTTACTTACAGTCTCTCTCTTACATTATGCTATTCTTCAGTTTCCTGTATTTTATTCTCTAGCATGATTATATTTCCTTTCCTGCTATGACTTGTTGAGATGTATTGTGCTCGCTCCTGTCCTGACTGGACCTGTTGATAAATTTTACAGATAGCCTGGAGGTTGCCTGCTAGCCTAGAGGAGACACAGTAGAGGTTGTATAGTTAGTTATTTCAGTTGTATTGAGTTGTGTTTATTCTATGGATTACTATATTGAGCTTTGAGATATTTTCGGGGTTTGTGTATCTTAGACACTTAGACTTCTATCTGCTGTATCTCTTTTGGATTTCATGTTTTACCTATCTTTTATCTTGCTCTACCTTAGTTGTGATTTAGACTGTATCTGCTATGTCACCACCATTCGGAGAGTATATATTGTACAGGTACCTTTATATTGTTAGATGTTTGACCTAGGACAGCGTTCTACCGCCGACACTGCGACGTAGGCTGGACGTACCCATGTTTTACCTATCTTTTATCTTGTTCTACCTTTATATTGTTTAGGGTGCGGGTCGTGACAATAGAAATAGTTGGTGTTTGCCATTAAAATCTTTTGATCACAATTTCAATTACAAACAGAACAGTATTACAATGAAGGACTTAGATGTAGTCCTAGGAGTACACTTTTGTTTATCTGGGTCCCTGTGTTGATGGAGCGAGTGGTAATGCGTTGACTCTGTTGACGATCTGACGACGGTTCTCGGTTTTCTGAAGGTCTGAGTTGCTCTGGGTGCTGGAGCTTGCGAAAAGGAAGAAGACGTTGAGTGTCTGTATCTGTCTCTCTAACTGTGTGTGAATGTAGGTGTCTGTCCGTGTGGAAGAAGGAGATGATCCCTCTATTTATAGCTTGCAGGCTGGCTGCTCATGCGCGCATATAGGATATGCCTGTACGTGGGGATGCCACGTGTTTGAAGCTGCGGGAGGCGCATGGATGATGCACCATCATTTGTGGGTTGAATCCTTCATACTGCTTTTGTGGGCTGGCACGTAGCAGGGGAGAGAATCATTCAGTTGATGAGATCTTGGATGATTAACACCCCATCATAGGCTGAATTGAGTCAAAGGACACGTGGCGCGTGTCCGTAGCTCAAAGATCTCGGATTTGGTGGAGGGTAATCTGATAGGATACGCCTGGGATTGGGCACATGAAAAGACTTTGGCTCGCAACCTTCAGGAGTAACGAACAAGTCTGGGCGTACGGCTTTTGAGACGCATGCGAAGCTTCAGTAGCGACTTGACCTCTGTCTTTAGGGATCAGAGGAAGGTCTGAGGCGCATGGATCTTGAAGCCCATGCAGAGCTTTGGGCGCATGGCTGCGGAGGCGCATGAGAATGGTTGGGCGGCCACGTGGCTTATAAATGCCGGAAGAGAGTAATGATGACGCTGACGTCAGCGGCGCTTTATTTTCTGTAAAAGCTGTTGCTGTTCTGTCATCGAGGCATGGCTGTTGTCGTGTCAGGACTTCAGCATTTAATGTTCTTTGACGGGTGATGGGCTGTTGAGTGGGCGCATTGATCTGCATTCCACTAGGCGCATGGGTCCATGTTGATTAGGACACATGGATCTGTGCTTTGTTGGGCACATCCATACAGGGCGCTTGGTACCGACGGGCGCATCTGTACGATGCACGGTATCTGACCGGCACATCCATTTGCATGACGCGTCTTTATTGGTCCGACTGTTGCGTTCCTCGAGTGCTTTAAATAGCCGTTTTGACTTGGCCGAATTCGAAGCGTCAGGTTCATCACCATAAATGCAAATTCATTACACGGGATTCGGAGAGCCCGCCACTTGGCACATGGGTTTGATTTGCCCGGCCTATAAATAGCAGCAAGGAGAGAGTTTGCTTTTCGTTCTCTCACGTCTTTCCGAATGAACTTATTTGCTCGAGCACATTCTGTTGACAAGATGCTCCCGAGGGTGAAGATGCGACGAATTGTCTTCATTCATGCACTTGAAGGTGACTGTTATATCCAAAAGTCGAAATCGAGGGCTTCTGAGACAGGCGGAAGGTGTCTGTTGCATCCAAAGATCGGGATGCTCGAGCCCCGTCTCCGTTATGCTGGAAGAGCTGCAGATCGGAATTGTGGTGCTCCCATCTTCCTTGGTCTTTGGAGAGCTCTTCCTCCTGCTAGAGTGGGGTGTTGCCTACTCTGGTTGTGTTGAAGCTGCTCCTTTAGCCGCAGATCGGAATTGCGATGTTCTCCTCTTCCTTGGGCTTTGGAGAGCTCTTCCTCCTGCTAGAGTGGGGTGTTGTCCACCCTTGTTCTGCTCAATAAATGCTTTATTAGTCGAAGCACTTGATTCGAAGTAGAGCGCATATGTTGAGACTTCATGATGCGCGTAACTGAGACGCTGAAATAGATACGCCTGACTGAGACGCTGAAATAGATATGCCTGACTGAGATGCTGAAATGGATACGCCTGACTGAGACGCTGAAGAGACACGCCTGACTGAGACGCTGAAGCGACGCGCCTAACTGAGACGCTGAAGTGATGCGCCTGGAAGATGATGCGCCTGGCGGGAGGTGCATGACAGTTTGCTGCTGTAGTCTTATGATCTTTCTTTCTGTAGAAATTCTCCTTTGTAAAGTCTTTCTTTTAGACATGTAATAGACTTTTATATGAAATAAAAATCTTCTTTTGATGTCTATACTTTTGCTTAGAGCTCCCTAGCGCATGTAATGTTAGACGCATAAGAATTCTGGCCTATGGATGCGCCTGAAATTACATGCTTCTAGACTTGGAATTTGAAATACATTTGGCTTACGAGTTAAATACAACGACGGATGAAAATTTTAGATGATTTATGATTCCACATACCTTGGCAGCTGCCTTAGTTTTCGGTAGATACTGGGAGTTCAGCTAGTTTAGCGAATTAGAGATTGGTTTTTTGAACGGGTATTAATAAGATGGTTATCTTGTAAGTCATTTTCCTGCATACCCTATCTTCTGACCGTTGAAATAGTGATACGATATTCTTTATATTCCCTTTGATTATCACTCAGTTCTCAACGGAAATATCTTATCCGATTACATTTCTATCATAGCTATATTATTCTAATCACCCTCGATATCCTACTATCATACAACTTGTTGACTTTTTCTGAGTCACAAACCCTTATATCTCATTCAATTTGATTTGGAATTTTTAGCCCTCCTCTCAGAAGATTCTATTACTTTCTGTCTTCTCAATAAACTGTTGACGTTCGTTTATTTCTTGCCTTTTCTGTTTCTCGGGACCTCATTTGATTTTTTTCTATTTTATGATCATATTTTAATCGTACGTAGATTTTACTCGTGCCTAAAATGATTTTGATCACAATAATATTCCAACTCTATCTCAGATCATATCTAGAAAATTATGATCGTGCCTATATTTTATCATTGTACCTAGCGATCATGCCTCGAATCTGATTATGCCTGATAATTTAGATCTGGAACGATGTAGAGATTTATAGAGTACATGAGTTATGGGATAAATATGAACACTTGAGATTTGAATCAAGGAAGGGATAATTAATGTTGTGAATACCAAGCAAATTGACATTGTAGATTAGAGGTTGTTAAATGATAAGCATGGAGATGCACTTTAGGAAGATACATGATGAATCAAAAGATATATAAAGGACGACCGAGATAAGAAATTGTTGACTTTAGGTGTAACTAATTAAGGATGACAATCGTATGAATTGAATGGTGCAAAAGATTTTAAATCAGAAACTAGAGATAGAAGAATTGTTACAAGGTTGGGAGATGAAATAAGATATATTTAACAGAGAAAAGTTTGGTCAAAAAGATACAGTGAAATCAAGATGAAGGATTCGATCTTAAACAGGATAATTAAATTTTATTGAGAATTCGGGATCAAATATGTAAATAAGGATTTGGAATCAAGATATATTATATATATATATATATATATATATATATATATATATATATATATATATATATATATATGTTGATGAAAATGGACGTCTAAATAAATCACAAAGTGATCACATATGGGTACAATAGATAAGTAAGGAATGATAAAAATTTCACATGACAAATTAGAGTATTGAAACGTGATGTTGGATTTTATGATATTGGGTTACTGAGGCTTGATACTAGAGTATTAAGACAAGACGGTGTGTACCAAATTATACTATTTTGGACAGGAATGAATAAGATGTATAAGAACGTGATTGGAACACATGTAGTGGTATGCCTTAGAATTAAAATTTGGATATATATTGACAAGCTGAAGGAAGTACATAATATACTGCAGGAAATATTATATGTGTTTAGTAAGAAAATATGGAAAGACAAATTTTCTAAATTGATGATGGTAATTGACAATTCAAGGATGAAAGCAGAAATCAATAATGGTGGATAGCGACTGTGTTTCTAAGGAGGGAAGAATATTATTTGAAAATAGTGGTTAAGATTAATGAAGATATTGCACTAGATGGATTTGCTATGGGACAGTTAGCCTAGTTATGCATAAGGCTGTTGAGGAAGAATACCCTGACTGGTTGAGGCATGATTGCATGATTTTATCCCGGCCCTTATCTTTGAAATTTTGAGGACAAAATTTTCTAAGGAGGGAAGGTTGTAAAGCCCATAACCTAAATAGCCCAAACTCAATGACTTAAACCCATTAGTTATCAACCCGACCCAAACCCTTTAAGTCTACCACGTTCAAACCCACGTCCCCTCTCTCTCCTCTGAACCGCGCGCAACCCACCCTCTTTCGGAGCTCATCTCTACGTAACCCTCTCAGAAACTCTCATCCTCTCCAAGAACAGAAACTCCATTTTCCTTTCTCCACCAACACCTTCACATCTCTCAAACCACTCCACCATTCCCAAATTCGAGGACACCCCTGCGATCACCTCGCCGTTCTCTCCGATTCTAGACCACACTTGCTTCCATTCCGCGCCACGTTCGAACCTGCACCCGCACCAAACTGCCACCCGCCGCCGTCTGTCGCCGGCGCCAGCCACAGTGCGGACCCCCCAGCCGCCGGTGCAGCTCGCCAGCGCCGCCAGCAACCGCCAGCCCGCGACCGCGTGTGCCGGACCCCCCCGATGCTCGTGCGTTCCCACGCGGCATCTTCGCTTGTCCGCACGTCCCGTACGTGCCCGTGTTCCCGCGATTCCGTCGATCCTCCAACGGTTCATTCCGAGCCCGAGGCCTCCCCTCGGTGCTCCTTCATGCAAACTGTTGGTATATTCCTGTCCCGAATACCTTATGTCATTTTCACAGAACCCATTTTGTGTCCTGGCCAATTGGAATAGTTTAGTTCTGTAGTATTAATGTTGGTTCATTGTGTAGGAATGTGTTAGTATAAATGGTTTAATCATCAACTAGGATAACTAAATAATATTAGTAATATATGTTTTAAGATCTTGGTTATGCTTAAGTTGCTAATAATAAATTATTAGTCCTGATTAATTGGGATTATTAGTATAAAAAGCTATTATTAGTTAAATTAGCTAAATAATTTCAGTAATTAAAATGCTACTAGAAAATGTATATATATTTCTAAAACAGTTTTATATCTAAAGGAGTTAATTATTCATATTTTGTCCCAAAACCTTATAAATTTTGTAGTAGTTTAGTTACACAATATTTCTGTAAAAGATAGAGTTTAGCACCGAAAAATGTATTTTCAATACTTAGCAATTATTTTGGAGCTTTTGCGATAATAGAATTTCATTAAAGTATTATAGTATAATTACATTCCTTACTAAAAATAATAATTAGTTTTTATCAATAAACAGAGTATAAATTCTTTTCTACGATAAAATGTTTATAAAAAATTATTTTGGACAAGAAAAGGATTTTGGTAGTAAATAACCGAAAAATAATTTCTAGTTAACAAAAGAATATTAAAATATTGATTTGGATAGAAATTGTAATTTTCGATAAAATATTAATATGTTAAATGCAATTAAAATATTATTATTCTTATTTTGTGAATCATAGTCAAAAAGGAGTTTTTAATTAAAAAAATTATATTTTCGCATAATTTGGGTAATTGCATAAAACTGCTAAATTTCTAAAAATACGATTTTAAAGTGATTTTCTTAATATTTATTATTTCGGCAAAACATACATTTTATTGAAAAATGATTATTTGTCAATTATTATTTTGTAATAAAACATACTCCTAAAATAAGAATATTTTTTTTATTAATAATAAAATTATGTTATTTTCAACCTGACTAGAATTAGCATATTTAGCATTGCTTTAAGGATTAGAGTGTAGTTTTCCAGTCACTTAACCAGGTGTTACATATTTGTAGGTTCGGGACCCTAAACCCCGCGGTTACTTGCTACTCGTCGTGTTCCACGCCAAGGAGATATCCAAGGCAAGTTTCATATATATTTCATGTCTGTGTTTTTACTTTAATAATTAAATGTATGCATCAGTTGATCTCATATAGTATCGTGACACTGATTCACCGTGGATCCCTCTGGGACACCACATCGATTGACGGATTGCTGGATTGCTATAGTGACTTATTGACTCATTGACTCATTGACTCGGGGATTGCTTGGGGGAGTAGTATAACGTCTGTGACCAAAACCAAAATTCTTGCTTGTATCTCTTGCGCTAACCCCTACCACACAGGGGGTTGAGCCGTACCGTATACTATTCGTTTCGGCCGAAACGTTAGTATACATATTGCCTCTATCCCAGCCGGTCACAGACCCTGTTATATACTCAAAAATACTAGCTTAACATTGCATCATATTCGATATCAGAGATCATGTTGCTTGTTGTATTTTACTATTATTTACAAAACATATAAGTTTCTTAAACTGTCTCGCATTACCATTTATTGTTAATTTAGAAATATTAGATATGGAAGAAATATGTTTCTTGTTCACGCCTGACTGGAGACAACATTTTTAGGTGATTGCGACGAGGAGACGCTACCTTACTGTTCCTTTTACGGGCCTGACTTGGGTCCTTCAGATTTCGGCTGAAGCAAAACCAGGAACCCCAGAACCATAAATGTTAGCATAGTTTCTTTTCCTTTCTTTGTTTTGAAACAGTTGTAATAAATGAATATTGTTGTTTGTTATTTCCTTTTCTGACCAGTTGCAATTTTAATAAAAATATTTTATTTTCGTTAGATACTTTGCCTGTTGTGTTTCACTGCTTGATACAGCTTACTACCGCCTTCTCACAACGATGCTGGCTGGGCATGATCCGACTGGACCCATTATACTTGGGATCGGGTCGTGACAGCTTCAAACGCTACGGCATTCCATGCCTCAGCGTGATCAAGCGAAGCTCCGTCGCGAGCAGAACATATCCTGAACCTATAAGAAATCTAGTGGGGGATTAGTACTTTCGTCCCCGCTATACTGATCAAGACCCACTTAACTAAACCCACATTTAGTAATGCATTGATTCATGCAACGTACAATTTAGTTATCTTTCTATATTCTCCTTAGGATCGGTTTTATGGAATATTCGAAAGTATTAAAGCATGTTATCATGGCAAACATATTATTTCGATTCGCATAAACAAGCAGGCAACTAATAGCAATCTCATGTTGTTTCGTGACTTCTTACCAAACACTGACGCACTCATCCTTGCACCGACGCAAGGTGAATACGTCTCATTCCTTCCATGTCATATTATAAGTGCTCTGTGCAGGATCTCTGTATTTCTGAACTTTTGGACCGTCGTTCCTTAACTATATGAAGGTCACTGGCTTGACAGCCAAAAATGGAACTCTACCAATGGTATAACGGCGATTACTTCGACTTGGGTTGCAACCCCCATTTTTCGAAGCTCGTCCAATACCGATATTATGGGCGCTCTATTTCAATAGTAGGTCGCAAGCCACATAGATTGAAATGTCCCACATAATACCCTTCAAATCCCCCTCTAGACTGAACGATCCCGGTTCTTTCGGATTACTTCGTTCGAGGGATGCCCGTGCACGGGCAATCATCAAGTCCATTTAACCATGCAACGCACATCGAATTCATACAACAAAACATAGACTGAGTTCGAGACTAAGCTATCGCATCATTTCGCATTCCCCACATTTTTTTACAATTTCAATCTTCGTTTCAATGTTCAATAGCACTATGCCCCAACTCAATGTTCGTCAACTGAATGACACGAAGGCCCCGAACATTTTGAAGGCACCGTGCCACATTCCACAGTTCTGTCACATTCACTATTTTCTTCGCAACGAAGCCATCTTTTGTAAGTCTCATGCACATACGCACGCTTTGATATAGTTATTCACCATTCCTTGTGTCGTGCAATTGATGCATGCCTTGATTCGGTATTTTCATGTTCTACGCCTTAGTATTCAATGCGTTAGACTTATGTTCCTTCCCTCCGACTCGTGCAACTGAGGCATGCCTCGATAGGATATTCAATGTTCTATAGCTCGTGCATTGAGACACTCGCGCCGATATAGTCTTTCAATGTTCTAGCATACTAACTCGTGTGCAGGGGCACGGAATTACTCATGCACTGAGGCACTTGTCGATACAGTTATCCCATGTTCTTATGGCTTGCGCACCGAGGTGCTCGCCTTTGCGATATTCAATTTTCCATAGTGACTCGTACATTTGATGTACGTTTCATTTTAATTGTTCTATCTAGTGTTTGACGCGCACTATGTTCATCTCCCGATCGAGCCACACCCGTGGTCTCGATAGGTTAACTTAGCATACAACGATATATTTTACTTAGGCATGAAGGAGTAGGAAAGAGAAGTCAAAGTCCCCCCTCCTTAAGCCGATATGCCTTGTCGTTTCGCCGAGTCGATGCGGCTCGATTTCATAACTTTGTTGCACGCCCAACTCTTCTGACTTAGCCATTCGAGCACTTCGTGCTTCATTGAATTATACAACCGATTTGGCTTATCGTGCCTATGCCTCAGTCCGTTGCGAAGTGGTGATTTGGTTTTGTGGACCCCGTAGTAAATAAGGTAAAATGCCGACCTCTTATATTTCAGCGTAAACGTATAGCCTGCACACGAAACCAACTAAAATCAATACTTGTCTGAATCGGACTAATGCCTTGTGTCGATTCGATTTCTTAGAATCTTCAAACTGACTCAATGCTTTCTCTCGGGCCAACTTAACACTTGCATCGATCTTATTCGATGCGTTCCTCGGGTCAACGTAACTCTTTGCATCGATCCGAATCGATACATTTCTTGGGTCAACGTACTCTTGTATCGATTCGCATCGATACTTAATCGGCTCAACACAATTTTTTGAGTCAATGACTCAGCATAATGCACTGCGCAGAGCAGGACATTACAGCCCTTCCCCTCCTCCCCGATATGCAAGGGTCCCATATCGGTTGATTTGCTAATAGAGCGGCATCACGTGACGGACGGGCTGGTCCACAGCCAACAAGCTAGTAGCGCCCTACAATTAAATGAATGAGTTATAATTTAACTTTGTGTGGAAACGACACATCATTTGAACTCACTAAATGGTATTATCTAAATATATATCCAAAATTCTAAAAACATATAAATTTCAAATTTTAATTTAAATATATTAAAATTATATTGTCACGTCCCGCTCCCAGAATACGACGAGCCGGGTACGTAACAGCATCCCAGGCTACACGACATACGAATACTCTAGTACCCATATTCGCGATTGTCGCCCGAAAGGTTCTAGGATAGGTTAATTTCAGGTCATCCTTGTAAAATAAAATTAATATTATTCAAAGGACATTCTGAAACTATAAATTTGAGATGGATCATTCTACCCAATACAACTATTAACCCAATATAATTATATATTTATATTCCTGAATTGATGAGGAGAAAATATGTTTCCAATATAATTACCTCCAATAGTCCCATCTCGTTCTTGTTCTCCAGCTTCTCTCCAATGTACAATAGTAGCTCTTTGGTCTACAAATCTAGTGAACAATACTAGGTCGTCAAACGACATGCAAGCCCTTAGTCAAGGACGAGAAAATAAAATAATTAAATTGAGAATCTCTGAAGTGATTGGATTCTCGGAATTCTAAAGTAAAGAAATTAAAAAATTAATTCAGAGAGATTATATCGTTAACTTAAAATATGATTCTGACTATATCTTATTCTAGTAAATTTTCTCAGTGTTCGTCCTACGACTAAATCCTAATAATTCATAAATAACGACTACAATCACAATCACAACAACCTAAATTCACTATCACAATTACAGTCAAGTTTCCTATATGATGATGCAGTTTAGAGAACACATTTGGATCACGATCACTCTCTAATTTTCCAACAATAATCCCATTTACCCGGGACCAGGTAGTGTCTGGATTGGGTACGGTGCCTTATGTCACGCCCCAGAACCAGAATACTGGAGAGCGGGAGAATGACTCAGCCAGCTACATATTACGGGTAGAGGAATACCATATAATACGATCAATGATGTCTAATAAGACGAGGGGGTGCATACTACATAAAAGTCACACTATGGTCACTTTACATCTATTGTCTCAATCATTCAAACACGAAACAGAAATAGAGAACATGTAAGATAAAGCAGAAAGGCGTCCCAAACGCTCAGTCAAAATGTTCTTGATATCTGGCTTTACAAAACATAGCCAGATGATATAGCAAAGTTTACACAATTGTTATCAGCTGCAGTCTGACTTAATTATAATTATGTAAAAGTAAGTACAAGACGATCCGACTAACATGTCGGTACCAAACGACAAAATATAAAGTAAGTAACAAAACGAGCGGGGAAGTAAGGAACCCACTCGAGTCCTCCTGCGATCATTCCTCTAGTATTGACTATCTTGGAGGTGGAAGTAAGCTGAGTCCTCGGGAACCGGCTCTAAATCTGGCCATGCAAAACAAGAGAGGTTAGACCTCTAATAGCAAGTACCGCAAGGAAGCACGATATGAGAAATTAAACCAGTAAATAAGAGAATATAATAATAGATCTCTGCTTGCTACTGGAATTCACAAAACATCACGACACTTCGAACCAACCTCCCAATCCAACAAGGACAGAAGTTGGCCCGTCATGTCTCGACACTCTGATCATCTCAGTTAGTCAACAGAGTAGGTACAGTACACAACCAAATCAATTTAAACGGCCATGCAACTAATATGGCTTGCTATTGTGGGTTCCAAGTTATCTTGGAATTATGCGATAAAGGATTCCTCAGTTCTTACTATGCGCAAACAAGGCTAGTTTACCCAATCAATCAATTACGCCAATCATGTATTTAGACGAGTCCCAGCGGGACGCCCGTCGTTAATATACAATGTACAATAAATAATATAAGCAGATATCACTCCCTGCCCGTGTGACAGATTTGTAGTCTCTGTGGGAACCAGCCGGCCTGTCGGGCACTTAATAGTCCCAAAGAGGGCTGCCATGTAAGAACTCGGGAATCCGTTCTCTCCATGCAATCATCATTTTATTTAACTTAATAGCCTCTATGTTGAGTGAAATCCCATGTCGTGGATCATGGTCATTCAGAATGAGTACTTTCGTACGGGGTACGATATGTCCATTTCTACAACGATACCCGTGCGGTTAGGTTGTAGATCTTACATAGCGTAATGCAACAATCAAAACTAGCCACGGAATAATCATGCCTTGACCATAAAGTACACATACTGCTTTTGTAAAATAGATAAAGAAATTAAAGCCTGCATGTATCTATATGTCAATATTCGGGATCAGCCAGTCGATTGCAATAGTTCATAGTTCATATGAACGTGTCTCATTCATTCAATACAATAAGACGACTAGCCAGTCTCTTAGTTCCAACTAGGAACGCATGATCAATTATTAGTCAAGGTCATAATCAATATCAATCAATGTTAATTCGGGACAAGAATCAGTCAAAAGGCATCATGGGCTAGAGTTCATACTGCCGGGAAATTATAGAAGTTCATGCGGCTGAGAATGCATATGTGGTCAGGATTTCATGCGGCCAGGAAGTGTCATGCGGCCATGAAAAACAGCATGTGCCAGAACAGCATGTGCCAGGACAGCATGCGCCAGCAAACAGCATGCGCCAGGAAACAGCATGTGCCAGGAAACAGCATGTGCCAGGAAACAGCATGCGCCAGAAAACAGCATGTGCCAAAAAACAGCATGCGCCAAGAAACAGCATGCGCCAGAAAATAGCATGCGCCAGAAAACAGCATGCGCCAGAAAACAGCATGGCAACAGTGTTTTGCCAGCAAACGGCATGCGTCAGAACAGCATACGCCAGAAAATAGCATGCGCCAGCAAACAGCATGGCAACAGTATTTTGCCAGCAAACAGCATGCGCCAGATAACAGCATGCGCCAGCAAACAACATGGCAACAGAGTTTTGCCAGCAAACAGTATGCGCCAGGACAGCATGCTCCAGAAAATAGTATGCGCCAACAAACAGCATGGCAACAGTGTTTTGCCAGCAAACAGCATGCGCCAGGACAGCATGCGCCAAAAAATAGCATGCACCAGCAAACATCATGGCAACAGTATTTTGCCAGCAAACAGCATGCGCCAGGATAGCATGTGCCAGAAAACAGCATGCGCCAGAAAACAGCACTGCTCATCTTCTCCAATCAGCCTCTAATGGCCATGAAAACCCATGAACCAAAAAGACCATAAATCACTCAAAATAGGTCGAAATCAGGACTTCCAATAGTCTAAATTGGGTAAAATCAAATTTCCTACAACATGAAACCATCAAAACTTAAAAAATAACAAAGTTACTAGATCAAAATCTAAAAATTCTGAAAATGTGTTAAACTTAGATCTACACGAAATGAGCCATGGGAATAGAAAATGTTAAGTACTAAAGTGTCTAAGAATCTTGAGACGAAGACAATGGAACAACAAAAATGGAAATCCATCAAGAAGCAAGTTGGCACTTGCCTAGCCCTTCTAGGTTGGTGGGGGAGTTATGAGGAAGAAGAAGAGTAATGAGAAGAAGTAATGAAGAGAGAGAAAGGGGATGGGCTTTAAATGAAGGGGTGGTGGTAGGTGGTGGTTTGTTTCGGTTCATGATGAACCAACATAATTAAACCAATCCAAGCCGAACCCAAAGCAAAGCTAAAACAGAGTATAAAAGCAGAAAGTAAAATACAGAAATAAAATTACAAGAAATTAATTAACATGAAATTAAAGGGATTTAAATACAGAATAATACATGATAAATATTAAATAAATACATTCCAGCAGTACATGTATTTAGAATACGTATTTCGGGAACGGGAAGTGACATCTCTACCCTCCTTAGAAAAATTCCGTCCTCGGAATTTCAAATCCAAGCAGGATAGAAACATCGGAGCTAAACTAATCTAAGTATAAGCAATTGCATAAGCAATCATTCCGCAATGTCAAATTGCAAATAACGTATCCATATTTAGCAATCGACGACACCAAGCAATTCTACTCATTAGGTGACAAGCATGAGGAGCTAAGACAATCAAGTTATACAGAAAGAGATATACCTTGTGAGTCAAACAGGTGCGGATACCGTGATCGGATGTCATCCTCACGTTCCCACGTTGACTCCCCTAAAGAGTGATGACCCCAAGCAACCCGGACAAGGCTAATTGTTCGGTTCTTGAGTATCTTCTCTCTTCGGTCCAAAATAGACATAGGTTGTTCCTCGTAAGACATGTTGGTACCAACAACCAGCTCAGAATGATCAAGGATATGGCTTGGGTCCGATACATACCTACGTAACTGAGATACATGGAACACGTCATGCACCTCTCGTAACGAAGGTGGAAGGGATAAATGATAAGCAACATCGCCTATCCGATCAAGGATAACAAACGGGCCCACGTACCGCGGACTCAACTTTCCGCGAACGCCAAATCTAATGACCCTACGGGTAGGTGAGATTCGTAAGAATATGTGGTCCCCAACGAAAAACTTTAACGGCCTACGATGCTGGTCCGCCCAATGACGATGTCGATCCTGCGCAACTCGAAGTCGCTCTCTAATTCCCTTGATCACTTCAATTGTCTGGACAATCATTTCCGGGCCTAACATCTTCCTCTCCCCGATATCATCCCATGCCAGTGGCGACCTACACTTCTTACCATATAGTGCTTCAAATGGCGCCATCTGGATACTGGCTTGATAACTGTTGTTGTATGAGAATTCGACTAAGTGCAGGTGGCTCTCCCAAGATCCTCCAAAATCTAAAGTGCAAGCTCGCAACATGTCTTCCAAAGTCTGAATTGTTCTTTCTGATTACCCGTCTGTCTGGGGATGGTAAGCCGTGCTAAATCTTAACTTGGTACCCAGACTATGATGTAAGCTCTTCCAGAAATGTGATATAAAACGGGTATCTCTGTCTGACATAATACTGACAGGGACTCCATGCTGCCTGACTATCTGTTGTATATACAACTCTGCCAACTTTTCTGTAGATTGGCCTACTCTGAAAGGAAGAAAGTATGCCACCTTCGTAAGCCGATCTACTATCACCCAAATGGCATCTTTACCACTTGGTGACCTCGGTAAACCGATCACAAAGTCCATTGTAATATGTTCATATTTCTATTCCGGAATAGGAAGCGGTTGCAATAACCTAGCTGGCCTCTGCTGCTCTGCCTTCACTTGCTGACATATCAAGCAACGAGAAACGAATCTAGCTATCTCCCTCTTCATTCCGTTCCACCAGAAGTGTTGTTTGATATCTTGGTACATCTTGGTCCCTCCAGGATATATAGAATACTGAGAACTGTGAGCTTCTGTCATAATCTCCTGTCTGATATCTCCACTAGGCACACATAGGCGCGATCCAAACCTAAGGGTACCATCTTCATGAATTTGCATCTCCTTCCTGAGTCTTGACTCACATTCTGCTCTAAGCTTCTGAATCCTTGGGTCCTGTGCCTGAGCTGCCTTGATCCTGTCTACCAAGTCGGATTAAACTTGTAGACTTGTTAGAACTCCTACATCACTAGGAAGTATAACTTCGATGCCCATCTCCTGATGGTCTTCTAAGATATATCTCTGTGTTGTCAACATAAATGCGTCGCCTCTCCTGCTGAGAGCGTCTGCAACCATATTAGCCTTGCCTGGATGATACTGAAGCTCTACGTCGTAATCCTTGATCAACTCCAACCATCTTCTCTGTCTCATGTTCAGCTCCTTCTGAGTAAAGATGTACTTCAGACTTTTATGGTCTGTGTACATGTCCACTCGGTCACCATATAAGTAATGCCTCCATAGCTTCAAAGCAAATACTACTGCTGCCAACTCCAAATCATGAGTTGGATAATTCTTCTCGTGATCTCGAAGTTCCCTAGATGCATATGCTATCACCTTCTCATGTTGCATAAGGACACATCCAAGTCCTTTACCTAACACATCACAATATACAGTGAAACCTCCGGGCCCAACTAGCAATGTAAGAATAGGTGCTGATATCAACTTCTGCTTCAAGTTCTCAAACGATGCCTGATATTCTGCCGACCAGACGAATGGTACATCCTTCCGTGTCAAGCGGGTCATGGGTGCTGAAAGTCTTGCAAAGTCTGATACGAATCTTCTGTAATATCCTGCCAATCCCAAGAAACTCCGTACATCAGCTACGGTCTTGGGTACTGGCCAACTCTCTACTGCTTCTACCTTCTTGGGATCCACTGCTAATCCAGCTCCTGATATGATGTGACCCAAAAATGAAATATGATCCGACCAAAACTCACACTTTCTGAGCTTGGCATACAACTGGTTCTCTCTCAAAACCTGTAACACTTTTCTGATGTGGTCTTCATGCTCTTCTTCACTGGCAGAGTATACGAGAATGTCGTCAAGAAATACAACGACAAACTGGTCTAAGTATGGCATAAAGATGCGGTTCATCAAATCCATAAATATTGCTGGAGCATTTGTCAAACCAAACGGCATTACCAAGAACTTACAATGCCCATACTTCGACCTGAATGCTGTCTTGGGAATATCCTCCTTCCGAACCCTCACTTGATGATACCCTGAACGAAGATTTATCTTGGAGAAAACTCTAGCTCTGCTCAACTGATCAAACAAATCGTCGATCCTGGGTAGTGGGTACTTGTTCTTTACTGTTGCCGCGTTAAGCTTCCTGTAATCAATGCACAATCTGGATGACCCATCCTTCTTCCCCACAAGTACCACTGGTGCTGCCCATGGTGATATGCTAGCTTGGATGAACTTCTTCTCCTTCAGTTCCTCTATGTGCTGATATACCTTGGCCTGCTCTGAATTCGCCATTCTGTAAACTCGATCTGATATCGGTTTAGTTCCAGGTACCAATTCTATGCTGAACTCAATATCCCTAATCGGTGGTAGACCTGGAAGTTCTTCAGGAAATACGTCTAGAAACTCTTCAACTACCTTCGAAACTTGAACTTCTTCCATTGCCGTCACTACCCCCTGCTCTTGTTGAGTTACCACTGATCTAACTAAGGTGAACCGCTTCATGCCTGGAATATCAAAAGATACACTCCCTCTACGACAATCTATTGTCGCATGACTGTCTTTCAGCCAGTCCATGCCTAAGATAACGTCAAAATTTCCAACAGGAAATTCTATCAACCGGACGGGTAAGGAATGCCCGCAAACTACAACGCTACATGCTAGAATAACTCTACTAACTCCTACGAGCCCATTACCAGTGAGTATATTTAACCTTCCTGGCAATGCCTCGAATTATATTCCTAGCCGTGTTGCAAATTGTGCAGATATAAATGAGTGTGATGCTCCCGAATCAAACAATGCTACTGCGGGATATGAGACGACGAGAATGTTACCTGCCACAACATCTCCCGATGCTAATACCTCCTCCAAGGACAGAGTGAATGCCTGTCCTCGACCTCCTTGTTGGTTCCTATGCTGCGGCCTAGCCTGGTGCTACTGCGGGCCCCTGCCTTGATGATGCTGGGGTGGTCTATGCTGGTGTTGCTGTATCGACGGTCCCTGCTGTCGAAACATCTGAGCCTGTGTCATGAACGGGCGCTGTGCCAACGGTCTCACTGCTACCGCTGGTCCTCGATACTGTCCTGCCCCTGGTGCTGGCAGAGCAGGAAATTGTTGCACTGGTCCTCCTGACCTCGAATTCATGGGACAGATGGTAACCCGATGATCTTAATTTCCACATATCAAACACTGCCCTTTCAATGTCCGACACACATCTCTAGTGTGCCCTACCTTCCCACAATAAGTGCAGCCCGTCGGGGGTTGCTGGTTCTTCCTCTGTTGCTGTTGCTGCTGCCTTGGTGGTGGTGGTAGCCCTCGCATTGCCACATCGTGAATGCGAATGCCAAGGGACGGTACCGTTGTTCGGGGCGCTGCTCCCCCCCTCCTCCTTCAATCTGACTGTGGGATCTCTTTTGACCTCCAGTCCTTGCCGTGATCCTCTGAATGGTGATCTCATGCCTTCGGGTTGCCGTCAATACCTCATCGAAAGTCTGATAATTGTGCCCCTCTATCAATTGTAAGAGCTCAAGATGAAACCTTTGCTGGAACCTCATAGCCCTCTGGCTCTCTGTTGCTACCATCTCTGGGGTGAACTTACTCAATCTGTAGAACTCCGCTGCATAAGCATCTACCGTCTTGCCGGCCTGCTTGAGGTGATAAACTTCTGTTGTAGCTCAAACTGTGCCACAACTTCATAGTACTTGGTCTTGAACCTTGCAGTAAAATCGTCCCAAGCAACAGGACGTCTGATGCCTACTTCTTCTGATTCCCACCAATCACGTGCGAGATCTTGAAGTAGCAACTTCACTTGATCCACACGTTCTTTTGCCGGCACCTTAGCTGCTGTCAGAATAGCCTCAATATCCTTAAGTCACGCATCTGCTGAGATGGCATCTTCTGTGCCCTCAAAACGACGGGGGTTGTACTTGCAAAACCTGGTTGACGCTCCTGAATCTACCCTTGCCCCTCTATCCAATGTCGTCTGCAATCCTTGGTTGAGGAGTATATTCTGCTCTTGCAACTGAGTGTGCATGCGCTGCTGAGCTAACATCTGGTGTTGCTGAGTAGCCATCATTCCTCTCATGATCTCCAGAAGGGCTGGTATGTCCACTTCCACAGGGGTCGGTGGAACTATTGGTGGCGTTGGAACCTCCGGATATTGCGGTCCAACTGCTGGTTCTACTATCACTTCTTCTTGGATAGTCTCTTGAGGTAGTACTGGTCCTTATTGCTGACCAACATGGTCAGGTTGCCCATGTTGCCCTTGTTGTTGCTGTCCAGTTCTGACAGATGCAGACGAAGTACCCCTAAGGAAAGGGACAAGAGAGCAATCAAACGACCGGACATGAAGGATCAATGAAGCCGAAGGATACGGGAATGTCAAGCTAGGATTGAGAACAACGAATCATGAGATCAAGGGGGAACATGTGTGATTGAGACATCCTATAAATCAAAATACCCCACAAGTCTGAAATCAGACCTGCATGGGCCACCAATAAAATCTTGTCACGCCCAGAACCAGAATACTGGAGAGCGGGAGAATGACTCAGCCAGCTACGTATTACGGGTAGAGGAATACCGTATAATACGATCAATGATGTCTAATAAGATGAGGGGGTGCATACTACATAAAAGTCACACTATGGTCACTTCACATCTATTGTCTTAATCATTCAAACACGAAACAGAAATAGAGAACATGTAAGATAAAGCAGTAAGGCGTCCCAAACGCTCAGTCAAAATGTTCTTGATATCTGGCTTTACAAAACATAGCCAGATGATGTAGCAAAGTATACACAATTGTTATCAGCTGCAGTCTGACTTAATTACAATTATGTAAAAGTAAGTACAAGATGATCCGACTAACATGTCGGTGCCAAACGGCAAAATATAAAGTAAGTAACAAAATGAGCGGGGAAGTAAGGAACCCACTCGAGTTCTCCTGCGATCATTCCTCTAGTATTGACCATCTTGGAGGTGGAAGTAAGTTGAGTCCTCGGGAACCGGCTCTAAATCTGGCCATGCAAAACCAGAGAGGTTAGACCACTAATAGCAAGTACCGCAAGGAAGCACGATATGAGGAATTAAACCAGTAAATAAGAGAATATAATAATAGATCTCTGCTTGCTACTGGGATTCACATAACATCACGACACTTCGAACCAACCTCCCAACCCAACAAGGACAGAAGTTGGCCCGTCATGTCTCGACACTCTGATCATCTCAGTTAGTCAACAGAGTAGGTACAGTACACAACCAAATTAATTTAAACGGCTATGCAACTACTACGGCTTGCTATTGTGGGTTCCAAGTTATCTTGGAATTATGCGATAAAGGATTCCTCAGTTCTTACTATCCGCAAACAATGCTAGTTTACCCAATCAATCAATTGCGCCAATCATATATTTAGACGAGTCCCAGCGGGACGCCCGTCGTTAATATACAATGTACAATAAATAATATAAGCAGATACCACTCCCTGCCCGTGTGGCAGATTTATAGTATCTGTGGGAACCAGCCGGCCTGTCGGGCACTTAATAGTCCCAAAGAGGGCTGCCATGTAAGAACTCGGGAATCCGTTCTCTCCATGCAATCATCATTTTATTTAACTTAATAGCCTTTATGTTGAGTGAAATCCTATGCCGTGGATCATGGTCATTCAGAATGAGTACTTTCGTACGGGGTACGATATGCCCATCTCTACAACGATACCCGTGCGGTTAGGTTGTAGGTCTTACATAGCGTAATGCAATAATCAAAACTAGCCACGGAATAATCATGCCTTGACCATAAAGTACACATGCTGCTTTTGTAAAATAGATAAAGAAATTAAAGCCTGCATGTATCTATATGTCAATATTCGGGATCAGCCAGTCGATTGCAATAGTTCATAGTTCATATGAACGTGTCTCATTCATTCAATACAATAAGACGACTAGCCAGTCTCTTAGTTCCAACTAGGAATGCATGATCAATTATTAGTCAAGGTCATAATCAATATCAATCAATGTTAATTCGGGACAAGAATCAGTCAAAAGACATCATGGGCTAGAGTTCATACGGCCGAAAAAATTATAGAAGTTCATGCGGCTGAGAATGCATATGTGGTCAGGATTTCATGCGGCCAGGAAGTGTCATGCGGCCACGGAAAACAACATGTGCCAGAACAGCATGTGCCAGGACAGAATGCGCCAGCAAACAGCATGCGCCCGAAAATAGCATGCGCCAGAAAACAGCATGTGCCAGGAAATAGCATGCGCCAGAAAACAGCATGCGCCAGGAAACAGCATGCGCCAGAAAACAGCATGCGCCAGGAAACAACATGCGCCAGGAAACAACATGCGTCAGAAAACAGCATGCGCCAGAAAACAGCATGCGCCAGAAAACAGCATGGCAACAGTGTTTTGCCAGCAAACAGCATGCGTCAGGACAGCATGCGTCAGAAAATAGCATGCGCCAGCAAACAGCATGGCAACAGTATTTTGCCAGCAAACAGCATACGTCAGGATAGCATGCTCCAGAAAATAGTATGCGCCAACAAACAGCATGCGCCAGGACAGCATGCGACAGAAAACAGCATACGCCAGCAAACAGCATGGCAACAGTGTTTTGCCAGCAAACCGCATACGCCAGGACAGCATGCGCCAGAAAACAGCATGCGCCAGCAAACAGCACTGCTCATCTTCTCCAATCAGCCTCTAATGGCCATAAAAACCCATGAACCAAAAAGACCATAAATCACTCAAAATAAGTCAAAATTAGGACTTCCAATAGTCTAAATTGGGTAGAATCAAATTTCCTACAACATGGAACCATCAAAACTTAAAAAATAACAAAGTTACTAGATCAAAACCTAAAAATTCTGAAAATATATTAAACTTGGATCTGCACGAAATGAGGCATGGGAATAGAAAATGCTAAGTACTAAAGTGTCTAAGAATCTTGAGAGGAAGACAATGGAACAACAAAAATGGAAATCCATCAAGAAGCAAGTTGGCACATGCCTAGCCCTCCTAGGTTGGTGGGGGAGTTATGAGGAAGAAGAAGAGTAATGAGAAGAAGTAATGAAGAGAGAGAAAGGGGATGGGCTTTAAATGAAGGGGTGGTGGTAGGTGGGGGTTTGTTTCGGTTCATGATGATCCAACATAATTAAATCAATCCAAGCCGAACCCAAAGCAAAGCTAAAATACAGTATAAAAGCAGAAAGTAAAATACAGAAATAAATTACAGGAAATTAATTAACATGAAATTAAAGGGATTTAAATACAGAATAATACATGATAAATATTAAATAAATACATTCCAGCAGTACATGTATTTAGAATACGTATTCCGGGAACGGAAAGTGACACCTTAGATCCGATCCCGCACATCTTGTGGAAAATTTATATGCATTAACTTTTTAAATTTCGATTTTATTTCCAAAATTTATTGGACTGTTCTCTGTTGGTGAGCTAGGCCTCACCCCCGACATCGCAAGGCCTTACAGATGCGGGACTACTGATCAGCTTTTACTGGTGTTATTATATTGCTGGAATTTCGATAGATGTGATCCAGTTGTTCTCTCCCACCCCATGATGCAACTACAAACACAGACAAGTCTATTGACTCATATGTCTAATATCATGTTCCAACTCAATCAGGGGCGGATCCAAGAGAGAGCTGGGGTGGGTTGGAGCCCACCCCCAAATTTTTTTTTACATATTTTTTCTATATAATTTTTTTATAATTTTTTTGTATGGATTTATCCACTTCTAGCACACCCAAAAATTAGGTAGCCCACCTCAGCTATAGTTTCTGGATCCGCCCCTGAACTCAATTACCATCTCGTATGTCAAAGACAATACGCCATACGATAATATCTTGTTGGCAGGAGATTATCCAACTCATTACCATCTCGTGTGTCGGAACAACACGCCATATGGTAATAATCGTTGGCAAGGAATCGTTCAACTTATTTTACCATTTCATGTGTCAAAGACAATACGCTATATGGTAATATCTTGTTGACTAGGAAGCTGGATATAAACTTAGATTATTCAATTAGGTTTTCCTAATTCTGAAACTTTCTAAATTTGGCTAACTCTCGAAATTATTGAAAATTTTGGCAGTCTCCTTTGTATTTATTGACTCCGAAATTTTACAATAGATAAAAATATAATAATCGGGTACGCCAACCCCTTCGGTGGAGCAACTCTCAACACCGGACCACGTAATTAATATCCGAGTACGCGCGACCCCTTCGGTGGAGCAACCCTCAACACCGAAAATCACACGCAGTTTATATATTTATATCTCAAATGCAAAACAAAAACTTTCTTACCGATGACACAATTTACCTTAGCAACTAGGTCTTTTAGCAATTTAGCACTGATTCCGGATTAGCTACACAAATTCAACAAATCAATACAATCCATAGATCTTAAAGTTACACAAACACTAATAACACAACCATACAAGAATAAGAACACCACTCTTAATAAATTGTATATTAAAATATCTTATTTGTACGATATTGATCATTCTATATGGATTAGAATGAATTTTCCTTTATAGAAAATATTTTCGAACTTATCGACACTGGCTAGAAATTAGAGTATTGTCTTTTTGGAAATTTTCAACGTCTAAGAGTATTAGGTTCAACTTGGTTTATGGTTTTACATGGCCTAGGCTAAATTTAAACCTCATATTAGACTATGGGCTGATAAAAAGAAAATTAAAATAACTTTAAAATTACTAAAATATCCATTTTGAACAAATACAATTAAACCTAGTTTATACCATGGAATTAAAATCTATTTGTACTAGATTTTATTTATATATAAAAATTAACATAGAGGATCCTACAATTTGTATACAAGATGGATTTTAATTATTATTGGGCCCCTTTTTGGCAAATCAGTCCAAATTTGGACCAATACAGTCGAGTTCCAATACTCTGATATTCTCCAAGCATTTCTCTTATGGCACTTCTATGTATATATATATATATATATATATATATATATATATATATATATATATATATATATATATATATACAGTCATAACCCGTGCCCATAGGACATAGTTCATTTAAGGTATTCCCCCTCAAAATCTTGGACCCCCAATTTTAAACGAACAATAATAATTTTGAGGCCCCCATCAAAATATTAAATTCCAACCACTGCTGGATGTGAATTTTCTTTGGATTCTCCATAAAACCCCACTCTCAATAATTCTCATCCACAACCATTATGAGGCCCCCATCAAAATATTAAATCCCAACCATCAAAATATTAAATTCCAATCTTTGGATTCCCCATAAAACTCCACTCCCAATAATGCTCTTTCCCATAAAACCCCACAACCAATAATGCTCTTCCCCATAAAACCCCACAACCGTTGATTCACCAAGATTAAATTCCAACCACTCTTTATCTTGGCACAGTCAGCCCTAGGATTCAAAAACCTTTGTGTTTTGTATAAGAGAAAAAGAAAATTAAAATAACTTTAAAATTACTAAAATATCCATTTTGAACAAATACAATTAAACCTAGTTTATACCATGGAATTAAAATCTATTTGTACTAGATTTTATTTATATATAAAAATTAACATAGAGGATCCTACAATTTGTATACAAGATGGATTTTAATTATTATTGGGCCCCTTTTTGGCAAATCAGTCCAAATTTGGACCAATACAGTCGAGTTCCAATACTCTGATATTCTCCAAGCATTTCTCTTATGGCACTTATATATATATATATATATATATATATATATATATATATATATATATATATATATATATATATATATACAGTCATAACCCGTGCCCATAGGGCATAGTTCATTTAAGGTATTCCCCCTCAAAATCTTGGACCCCCAATTTTAAACGAACAATAATAATTTTGAGGCCCCCATCAAAATATTAAATTCCAACCACTGCTGGATGTGAATTTTCTTTGGATTCTCCATAAAACCCCACTCTCAATAATGCTCATCCACAACCATTATGAGACCCCCATCAAAATATTAAATCCCAACCATCAAAATATTAAATCCCAATCTTTGGATTCCCCATAAAACCCCACTCCCAATAATGCTCTTCCCCATAAAACCCCACAACCAATAATGCTCTTCCCCATAAAACCCCACAACCGTTGATTCACCAAGATTAAATCCCAACCACTCTTTATCTTGGCACAGTCAGCCCTAGGATTCAAAAACCTTTGTGTTTTGTATAAGAGAAAAAGAAAATTAAAATAACTTTAAAATTACTAAAATATCCATTTTGAACAAATACAATTAAACCTAGTTTATACCATGGAATTAAAATCTATTTGTACTAGATTTTAGGCTTAATTGCACTTTGCTACCCTCAACTATTTCGCTTTTTCAACTTGATACCCTAAACTTTTTTTTGTAACAAGTTGATACCTCAACTACTATTTTTTTTCAACTTGATACCTAATTTTTCAAAAAACCCCAAAATGCCCTTATCCCTTCCCTCTTCCCTTCTTCCCTCCCCTCCCCCCCCCCCTCTCTCCCACTCCGGCCACCACCACCCTCCCGCTCCGCCTCCCCTCCGGCCACCCCCCTCTCCCACGCCGGCCAACCCCCCCCCCCCCCGCTTCGGGCGCCACCGTCGCGGTGGCGGCTGCGGCTGCTGCTGCTACGGTGGCTGCTGCGGCGGCTGCTGCTGCTGCGACGGCGGCTGCTGCTACCGCGGTGGCCGACGGCGGTGGGGGTAGGGGGGGTGGCCGCGCGCGGGAGAGGGGGGTGGCCGGAGGGGAGGCGGAGCGGGAGGGAGGGGGTAGCCGGAGTGAGGGAGGGGGGGTTTGGGGGAGGGGAGTAATTTTAAGGTTTGAGCAGGGGTATTTTCGTCCCAAAATTTTTTTGGGTATCAACTTGTTACAAAAAAAAGTTTAGGGTATCAAGTTGAAAAAGCGGAATAGTTGAGGGTAGCAAAGTGCAATTAAGCCTAGATTTTATTTATATATAAAAATTAACTTAGAGGATCCTACAATTTGTATACAAGATGGATTTTAATTATTATTGGGCCCCTTTTTGGCAAATCAGTCCAAATTTGGACCAATACAGTCGAGTTCCAATACTCTAATATTCTCCTAGCATTTCTCTTATGGCACTTATATATATATATATATATATATATATATATATATATATATATATATATATATATATATATATATATATATATATATATATATATATATATATATATATATTTGTAAAGTGGTTCTTTAAGTCACGATATTTGTATTAAAGTTTAAATTCATATTTGAAGTCTAAAACACCCTCTACTGTGTCCGAATTACATCCACATTTACAAGGATACATGTACAGACTTAATTGTAGTATTATTCCATAGTAAATCCTAGAGACACCAAATTTATCTCTAGCTTTAGATTCGGCAACATGACATTAAGTTCAAATATTAATATCACACGTAGTAATATAATGATTCTAGAATACCAACTTCAAATAGATACTTTTATATACACTATAAATGAATTTATAAATTACATATATTTTCCTATGCATCCCTTTGTCCAAACTTGATTTAAAATATAGGAATGTCCTTATTTCCATGTTGCAATACTATGAATTCCTAGATACATATACATATCACGACTAGTTATGCGTGTGTGTGTGTATATATATATATATATATATATATATATATATATATATATATATATATATATATATATACAATACAATCACCACACAACTTTGGGACCAATTTATACTTAAGTAATTATATCGTGTCCTAGTTTCGTGTCGGCGTTATATCAACATACACACATATAAATTGCAATTGAAGAACTCTATTTGAAATTAAAATTAAATTCCAAACTTCCAAATCAAATGACACAAATCTAATTTCTTGATCAAAATGACATAGGAATTTAAAAGGAAAATGAATTCAAGGAAGGAGGGCTTGCCTTGAAAATTTTAGGGATTAAAATTTAGGGTTTGATGATGGTGGTGGTGGTGGTAGTGGTGGTGATGGAGATGGAGATGGAGATAATGGTGGTGGTGCAGGTAACCGACAGAGGAGGGGGTGAGAGGGGGCCGGTTGGCCGGCTGCCGTAGGCGGCGCCGGCGGCTACGGCCAGGGGAGGCCGAGAGGAAGAGAGAGAGTGTAAGCCGAGAGAGAGAGAGGGTGCAGGAGAGAGGGTTATCTCCCCTCTCTCTCTCTCTCTCTCTCTCTCTCTCTCTCTCTCTATATATATATATATATATATATATATATATATATATATATATACTTTCTTTTTCTTTTACTTTTACTTTTTCTTTTTACCAATAAATTCATGCATGTAGACATGTGTCCCCAAGTAAAATTACCATTTTGCCCATGCTTCATGCATGAGGATATGTGTATAGATTAGGTGTCATGGTTAATTTACAATTTACAAATATTTACAAGGGGTTATACATTAAAAAAAAATTAATTTAGAAAAGAAAATGGGTTTAATTGAAAATGATATAAATTTAATGATAAATAATAATTATGTAAAAAAAAAATTTAACGAATATAATATAGAGAAGAAAACAATATAAGTATTATTTTATTATGTGGCTATTATACTCTACCCACCTTAGAAAAATTTCGTCCTCGAAATTTAAATTTTTTAAGAAAAGCTTTTTTTTTTCAAAAATAAAAATAATTATAGAGAAAACAAAATTCTACCCACCTTACGGAGATGAAGTAATAACTATTAAGTAAAATAACCCCAGATAGAATAATTTTACAAATTCTCCAGTTACTGTATGCAACAAGAAGTAATTTTCTAGCAATTGACCATTTGGCATGCAGTGACTTTTGCCGCCAACCCCCATTGCTTGAGAAGAGCTTTGCTATGCCTACAACTAAATACTTACAATTGCCTTAGAGCATCTCCAACCCTATTGTCTTGTTAAGTGTTGTGAGTCTTAGGTGGCTCCTATGTGGCATGAGCCACAAGACAATGTCTTGTTTATGTGGCAAAATTATATCTCAAAAGACAATGAGATAGAAAAACTCTCTCCAATGCAAAAATTAAAGAAGACATTGTGAAGTCTTCTTTAATTTCTCAGTGATAAGAGCATCTCCAAGTATTTTTTTGTGGTTGTGGATATATGCTACCAACTGCACACCATGCATGTCCTTTAGCAAAATGGATTCTCATCAAACCGTGCATATAATTACATGAATGCATTATAAATTGCGTGGAATCGACACATGATTTGGCTTGAAACCCCACATTTTAAGCAAAGTTTACTCGTGGAAAAGTGGATTGCTCAGCAGATCGTCAAGTATTTTGGATAGATTTACCAGGTATACTATATCAAAGTTTTTGTTACTGGACCAAGATTAAAGGAAGTGAGTTTTCAGAATTATATATCTTTACTATTAGAAAGAAGTTTGAAAACTATTCAAAATGGGCAGCCATAAATATATCCTCACTTAGTTAAGAAAAAAGTAAAATAAAATTATTTACAACTAAAAAAATAAAATAAAATTATTTAAAACTAACAGCTTCTGTATACATTTTACCTACAAAAAAAATCCTAAAATCCAACATATATCTAAAATTCTATAAACATATCTACAACACATCTAAATTAAAATATACTCAATATTTAAATTAACTACATTGTATTATCTAAACGTATTATCTAAACATATATACAAAAGTTATAAAAATATATCTATAATTAAAATATACTATAATTATATTTATACTATTTAATATAAATTAATTTTCTATCCAATTTTTTAATAATATTAAAAAAATCTTTTTATCGTAGGTATGTATTTTGTTTGACGAGCAACGCCAAATGAGAAAATTCAAACCATGCCCGTCCCGGCTACAACCCCCTCCGGATATGTATAACATGAACAATGACTAGTTTATTATAATAATTATATAACTGTACTAGTTGGGACTAGTAAGAGCTAGCAAAGACTAAGACCATCTCCAATGGGGGTTTCTATCTTCCCTATTTCTATGGAAGAAATTTATTTTAGAAAAAACTTCTGCCAATGGTGATTTCTATCACCATTTCTATCCTAGGTGGCAATGATGTAGGATGGAAACTTTCTAGGAGGGGTTTCTACAGTTTCTATATGTAGAAACTCTCATAGAAATTCTCCTATCTCTCATGGCAATTATTATTGGACCCCACACCATTAAATTGGTTCTTTTACTATGTGACACATAGGATAGAAATGGACAACCATTGGAGAATTTTTTTGTATGTCTACAATTTTTATGTAGAAATTCTTCCAACTAGGATAAAAGTCTCCTTAAAGTACAATGCCAAGTAGGATAAGAACTCAATTTTAGAAATCACCATTGGAGATGGTCTAATGACTTGTAGATCTATTCGTAAAGCAAATCTTTCAAGCAAATGATTATTCCTTCATTTCATACCGAATTATTAGCATATGATGAGAGGAGCAAATGAAGAATAAACAAAAATCATAGAAGTAGCAACAGACGGAACCAAGCACCACACTAATGGATTGATTACTCGAATCATTTCTTGGGCGCGAGCCGCGACTTGATTTTCTCCACCTCCTTCGTCCCGATCTGGAACGCCTTGGCCAGCACGGCGTCGGGCACCTCCGGGGACGAGGCGAAGAGCGTGGCCGCGATCGACTGCGTCCCGGGGAGTTGGCTGTTGAACGCGACGAGGGCGGCGGCGGGCGCCTTCCCGTTGTTCTTCTGGAAGTGCACCAGGCCGCGGGGGAAGACGAAGACCTCCCCCGTGGTGACGGTCTTGGTGATGAGCTTGTTGGCGGTGGTGATGAAGCCCACCTCGAGCTCCCCCTCGAGCACGAAGGCCATCTCGGTGGCGCGGGGGTGCGTGTGGGGAGGGTTGAGGCCCCCGGGGGCGTAGTCGATGCGGGACATGGATATGCCGAGGGTGTTGAGCCCGGGGACCTTCTCCACGTTGGCGGCGGTGACCAGGGAGCCCATGGTGTTGTTCGTGGAGCCGGGCTTCGCGAGGCCGAGGAAGGAGAAGTCCGCCTCGCTCGCGGCGGAGGCGGGCTTGCATGCGAACCCGTTCAGCTTGGTCGCTGCAAGGATCATCGATGTAGCACCAACCAGTTTCTTGATAAATTATTTATGACTCGATGAGAGTAGAATTAAGGAAAGAATGAGAAGAGTGAGTGTTACTTGAATTGAGGTCGGCGACGCAGATGTCCTGGAGCATGTCGGGGTCGGCGGCGAGCGAGAGGGAGAAGAAGAAGAAGAAGAAGAGGAGGATGAAGGAAGTCATGCTCATTTTGGACATTTGACTTTCTTGTTTGTTGTGCTTGAATATCAAGAGGGGGCGGTACTTATACAGGATGTGAAGCAATAGGAAAAATGTGACCGTCGTGAAATTTTAGGTGAATTCATTGAGTGATGGTAAAGGAATGAGATTACAGATTTTGTGAAACAAGAACACCTTTAATTAGTGTCACATCCATCCAAGATTTTGTGAAACGACATCATGCAACAACCAGTCATTTTCTAGCAATTGACCATTTGGCATGCATTAACTTTTGCCACCGGCCCCCATGACTTGAGAAAGGGCGGGTGTTGTGGCTGTGGGGGATGGGTGGCTTTAGAGGAAGGAAATGGATATATGCTACCAACTGCACGTCATGCATATGTCGTTTAGCAAAATGGACTCTATCAAACCTGCATATAATTAAGGAAAATGCTAACTTTGTCCTCAGACGGGTTGGCCTGTCCACATGCACGGTCAAATTCTATTGTCCTTGTCATGTCTCGATTCGAAAAATTGTTCGTCCTCGTATCGATTTATCCGAATCATCGTTCTCATTGGAACGTGATGTCGTACGAGTCTGAAATTACACTCGTACAAGACAAGATGACAAGTTCTCAAATGGTTATCTTTGATTTGATATTAGCAACAGAAGAAAATAGAGTATACGAAACAATTCTCTTTATTCAATAAATGAACTGAGGTTACAAAAGTTTTCAATAGTCCAACTGAATTTGCCAGATTGGCCACAACACTCAAGTTCTCTCTTGCTCACAAATGATTTTACCGTTCCATACATCATGTCTTTTATATCTCGGCTGCATCAATCATGTTGCAAGCTCGAAAATCAATGCGGTCGCACGCTTCCGTAAAGCCCATAACCTAAATAGCCCAAACTCAATGACTTAAACCCATTAGTTATCAACCCGACCCAAACCCTTTAACTCTAACACGTTTAAACCCACGTCCCATCTCTCCCCTGAACCGCGTGCACCCCCCCCCCTCTACCGGATCTCATCTCTACGTAACCCTCTCAGAAACTCGCATCCTCCAAGAACAGAAACTCCATTTTCCTTTCTCCACCAAAGCCTTCACATCTCTCAAACCACTCTACCATTCCCAAATCCGAGGACACCCCCGCGATCAACTCGTCGTTCTCTCCGATTCTAGACCACTCTTTCTTCCATTCCGCGCCGCGCCCGAACCTGCGCCCGCGCCAAACTGTCGTCCGTCGCCGCCAGCCACAGCGCGGACCCCCCAAACGTCGGCGCACCCCGCCAGCGCCGCCAGCCCGTGCCCGCGTGTGCCGGACCCCCCGCTGCTCGTGCATTCCCACGTGGCATCTCCGCGTGTCCGCACGTCCCATACGTGCCCGCGTTCCCGTGGTTCCGTCGATCCTCCAATGATTCGTTTCGAGCCCGAGGCCTCCCCTCGGTGCTCCTTCTTGCAAACTGTTGGTATATTCCTGTCCCGAATTGTCACGACCCGCACCCTGAAGAGGGGCATGAGCACGTGGTTACGTCCAGCCTACGCCGCAGTATCGACGGTAGAACGCTGTATATAGGGTCTGTAAATACTACAACTAAAACAGATAAATATACATGTACAGTATATACACTCTGAATGGAGGTGACATAGCAATACAGTCTCAATCACATATAACAAACTAAGGTAGATAGCGTGGAAAAGAGATATGATAGATAAAACAGGAAATGAGTCCAAAATCCACAAGTCAGAGCTAAACACAAACATCCAAGTCTCAGAAAATATATAAGATACCACAAAACTGAAATGTACTAGCTGGCTCGCAGGCCAGACAAACCTAACTAAACTATGCTACTCAGGGTGAGCAAAGTCTAGTGGCTCTACCAACAAGCCACGGTCTAAATCTAGTCCATCAGACTCAACCCTATAGTAGGTCGGGCAATCAGCCTCTGAATCATCTATAAAATTTGTCAACGTATCCTGTCCGAAAAATGAGCAAGTACAAACACCAACAGCAGTTCCATATGAATTGAGAAATACTATAAGAGACAGCAATAATGAAATACATGACAAAGATATAGGCGACTTGAGAACCATTTGAAAGCCGAGTTACAACCCCTGAACCAAACAAGGACCAGAGTTGTAACCCTTCTTTCAAACAGAACTTGGTCTCAAATCATGGTACAATATAAAAGACAGATAGAGCATGTGAGAAATGGAAATCATAGCATGGTGAGAAGTACAAAAAGTAAAGCTGAACTGGAAAATAAGATACACTAATAAATGTAAAAGTGATTTGAACTATTAGAGCGATATGTGATCGGCTAGGGAAGCAAGAGATGGTTATCCACTTGGCCCGGCAATCCGCGGTGTCCTCAACGGAGAGTCATGCCGTCCAACTTGGATAACTGGTAATGGGGTGTCTGCTACATCCTACGTGAGGTGAGGGTGGCGCTAGCAAAATATAGTTACAGGGAGGCTTTGATCACATAACCCCTAATAAATCTTCCATCCCCGAGTAGTATCACGGATCCGGACATGGCACGTCATGACACGGGGTTCGAGAGCAGGAGGCCAGCCCACTCCCAAATCAGTGTCTATATAAGTACAGGAACACAGAAATATCACATACTCATATACCAAGGGAGTCTAGGAATAACATCTCATGACAGGATCTGACGTATACTAGTCCGTGAAACGTCGTGTCAGAAATTATGTAAAACACTACAACTGAATCGGATATAGTAGATATCAAGACAATGAAAACTATCAGTGAATGTACTAGCCTGTGGTCCTGAGCTGATAGGGTGAACAGACGCTCAGAGTGATCACAGACCTAAAATAAGATACTATGAGTCAAACAGGGTTAAATACTGAAAAAGGAAACTAATATAAGCTATGAATGCAAGTCTAAGTCAAAACTATGTCAATCTAGGTCAAACTGAGTCATACTAGGTCATACTAGGTCACTGAAAGTCAATCCAAGTCAAACTAGGTCAAACGGGGTCAAAGGTTGACTTATAGTTGACTTTTGGTCAAAAAGTCAACTCTGGTCAACTCTGGTCAACTATAGGTCAATCCTTGGTCAAACTAGTCTAATGTTGACCAACTGTTGACTTTCAGTCAACTGGTCAACTCTGATTTGGTTTCGGTCAAATCGGGTCGCTTAAAGGCTAAGTTTGACTCTCGGTTAACTTTTGTTGACTTTTGGTCAAAAAGGTCAACCGACGTCAAAACTAGTCTATGAGCACCATATTTGATCATTACCAACCAAGGGGATCAAGTTCTAACCCTATCTTAGACTCCAAACACTAATACCCTATTCTTAGGCAAAACTAGCATTACCCTACCAAGGTAAATCCTGATACCTTGCCCAACACCAAGGAAACCCCGCTAATATCCAAGACACTAGCCTAGGCTCCTTAGGGTAGCTAGATACCAACCTATCTAAGGTTTACCTACCAAAAAAAATGGGTATCCTAGGTATCTAGGCTATGTTTGGACATGTATAGGTTTACCATATTACCTACCTTACCCATATCATGAATTACCCTCATAACTCTATCACTCACCCATTCTACTCACTCACACACAACACTCACACATGCACTCACAAGGTTTCTCTATAGGTTTCCTATTGGTTTAGACATAGGCTACTAACTACACTCATTGGTAGGCTCTCATACACACACACAATATCTCATAGATACACCCTCACACACAAGGCTAAATATGGACAGGTTTAAAGTGGTATGGTGGTGGTGTGTGGGACTGAATTTATGGTGGAATGTCAAAGGGCTAACATGGTTGAACCATGGACTGATTTAGAATAGTGTATAGGGCTGCCACTTGGTGGTTTATGACTGAAATGTAGGGGGTGACAAGGGGACAGCACTGTGGCAATGTGGGGGCTGGTTTTAGGGTAATTTCTGGACTGATTTGGGGTTAACATGGACATCAATGTAGGGGTATTGGGGACAGCCAAATGGGGTTGTTAGGACAGTCCAAAGGGGGTTTTTATGGGCTGTTTAGTGTGGGTTTAAGGGACAGATTTGTAGGGAAATTTTGGACAGATTTGTAGTGTGGTTAGGACTGTTAGGGAGGACAGCAAGGAAGGGTTCCTTTGGGGACTGAATTTGAGTAAATGGGGACAGCACCTATAGGCCAAAACTGGACAGCAATGAGGGACTGATTTGGGGTTATATAGAGGCTGATAAGTGGGGGTGAAATGGGTGTAAACTTGGACTGAATTGGGGGCTAAGGGACTGTCATGTGGACAGCCAACCAGGAGAATTCCTGGGCAGTTGGTGTAATGCCCCCCTCCGCACGGTGCATTATGCTGAGTCGTTGACTCGAAGAGTTGCGTTGACCAGATTACGTATCGATGCGAATCGATACAAAGTATTAAGTTGTCCCGAGCAATGCATCGAACTAAGTCGATGCAAAGAGTTGCCTTGTCCCAAAGAATGCATCGAGTGAATCGATGCGAAGCGCCGCGTTGCCTCGAAGGATAAGTGCGTTCAGACGGCTCGAAGATTCTAAGAAATCGAATCGACCAAGGCGCAAGTCCGAATCGATGCAAGTATTGATTTTAGTTGGTTTCATGTGCAGGCTATACCTTTACGCTGAAATGTTAGAGGTCGATCTTTTGCCTTATTCAGTAAGGGGTCCGCGAAAGCAAATCGTCGCCTTGCGACGGACGGAAGCGTTGGCACGCTAAGGCAAATCGGACATATAACTCAATAAGCACGAAGTGCTCGAATGGCTAAGTCAGGAGAGTGGCCGTGCAACAAAGTTATGAAATCGAGCCGCATCGGCTCGGCGAAACGACAAAGGCGTATCGACTCAAGGTAGGAGGATTGACTTCTTTTTACTCCTTCATTCGATAAGTCAAATATATCATTGTATGCTGAGTTAACCTATCAATGCCACGGGCATGGCTCGATAGAGAGATAAACGTAGTGTGTGTCAAACACTAGATAGAACAATTGAAATGAATCGTACGGCAAACGTACGAGTCGCTATGGAACATTGGATATCGCAAAGGCGAGCGCCTCGGTGCGCAAGCCGCAAGAACATGGGATAACTGTACTCTTAGTGCACGAACCATACCGTGCCTTCATGTACGAGTTAGAACGGCTAGAACATTGAAAGACAATAGGCGAGCGCCCTAGCGCGCAAGCCACGGACATTGAATGCTAAGTCATAGAACATCGAAATACGGTCGAAATGTGCCTACGTGCACGGGATAATAAAAGATAGCTTCGTTGCGAGAGAATACATTTGTGGCATGAATGTGGCGGAACTGTCGGATATGACATAATGCCTCGAGGGGTGTTCGGGACCTTCGGGTCGTTCGGTTGACGAGCATTGAGTTGAGGCATGATGCCATTGAAACATTAAAACGAAGTATGAAACGTAAGAACATAGAAAGTTAACGAAAGAAATATGAGATGATAATGCGGCATGGTGCCCTTCAAAATGTTCGCGGCCTTCGGGCGTTCGTTGAGAACATTGGGGCGTTGTGCCAATTGAAATAGAGATAAGCGAACTTGCTTGGTTGTATGAAATATAAGATTCGTTGCATGGTCAAATGAACTTAAAGACTATTGCCCGTGCACGGGTGTTTCTTCCCTCGAACGTGATCACCAGGGTGCTGGGACCGTTCGGCCTAGGAGGGACTGCGATAATCGGTATTGTTGGTGCACTTCGACTAGACGGGTAGCGACTGTCTAGTGAATGTGATAAGCCACTTACACGAGTACTTCGGGGGTCCTCTGATTGTGGTTAGCAACCACAACTGAGTGATTGTCGTCTTACATATTCGATTCGATAAATATAAGTCCATTCTAGCCCGAAAAGCTAGTGACCTTCATATATATAAGGGCGATGGGTTTGGAAGTGCAAGGTATGCATATATCCTGCATGGACGGATTCTGTATAGAGGGCACTTATAACATGACAGGGAAAACGGATAGGCGTATTCACCTTGCGTCGGTTGCATGGGCGGGTGCGTCGATATTGCTAAGTTGTGCCACGAATCAAACACGAGAATGCTTGCTTGCCTTTTCAATTCGATAATATGCTTGCTATGATAACATGCTTTACGCTTTCGAATATGCCATAAAATTGACCCTAACGAGAACATAGCAAGATCATAAGCTAAGTTGCATGATTCAACATAAATATTAAAATGTCGGTTTGGAAAGAAGATCTTTGCTTCAGTACATGCGAGGACGAACGTACTGATCCCCCACCAGCTTCATGCAGGGTGCAGGGAATAGATTGCTCGCGGCGAAGCGTTGCTTGAACGCGTTGAGGCTTGGAATGCCAAAGCGTATTGAAGCGTGCGATCGCATAGACGCTCGGACTCGCGACAGGATTGATGCGGTCGAGATATAGAAGGCATGATGTATGGAACGGCAAAATCCTTTGTGGGCAAGAGAGAACCTGAGTGTTGTAGCCAATCTGGCAAATTCTGTTGGGCTATCGAAAGCCTTTGTAATCTGATTTCGAATATCAATAAAGAGAATCGTTTTTGTATACTCTGTTTCCCTTTCATTGTTAACGTTCAATTCAAAGATAACCATTTGAGAACTTGTCATCTTGCCTTGCACGAGCGCAACTCCAGGCTCGTGCGGCATCACGCCCCAGCGAGGACGATGATTCGGGTGATTCCGGGTCGGGGCGTGACAAATTGGTATCAGAGCTCTAGGCTCAATTTCCTCTGGACGCTTGCTTCATTACAATTCCAAAAGTTGTCCATAACCAATCGAAATCACTCTTGACTCTACTCGATGCCGTACTGGATGTTCCATACAATAAGTCTAATACAAACTATGTAATTTTGCCGCGTGTTATTTTGGAAATTACATGGTGTTTGCTGGAAAAGTCGGAAAGGTTTATTGCTGCAAGTGCAACAAGTTGCGAGATGTGAATTCAAGGATATGTTGCTGCGGATGCAACACGTCGTGAATTGTAAATCGACATATTCGTTGGTTGCAACGAACGATACGAGAAATGTTGGTTACATCGATACGATGATAGTCGTGGAATGTTGCTGCAGCAATTGCCACGCGTTGATTGTAAATGATGCATTGAAAATGAAATGAAAGTTGATATGGAATGTGTCGAACGGATTCGCATATCGATTTCGAATGTGCGTTGCGATGAAAAAAAAACGATAAGTCAATATCGAATGTGTTGAAACGGATTTGAGCATTGACTTTGAATGTCGGAAATAAAATGTTGCACGATGTGCAATGCGTATCGAGAATAAATCAAAGCACGAGGTGCGGTAAATATCGGAAGTAAATCGTTGCACGATGTGTAATGCGTATTGAAAGTAAAATGTTGCACGTGGTGCAACGCTTGTCAAAAAGTAAAAATTATTGCACGTGGTGCAACGCGTATCAAAATAATCAATACACGAAGTCCAACGGATATTGAGAATGAATTTTACACAAGATGCAACGGAAGAAAATAAAAGTTATAAATCGAGAAACGAAATCGGTTCGGTTGCGCGCCGAGCTATGTTGGCAAATGAATGCATTGTCCGAGTTGCGTCGGATTTTGATTAATCAGAGTTACGGTTGTGATCAAGCACGATCGCTGCGGAAATCGTGAGTCGAAAGAGATCGTCGGTTCGTAAAGAGTACGTTGCGACGGAATTAACTTGATTTCCGGGTGGTATATGGCATACCACCGATGCAATGAATGGCTCGATTCCGAGTGGTAGATGCAATACCACTTGTGCGATGGGTTGCATCGACGTATTATGAGAATTGCGGAAGGTTTGTCCGCAACGGACGGGATAGCACCGAGACTCGATTGAGAATTTGTACGACGGCATGTTGATGCAAGTGTTCTTCGATGATCGGTTAGAACGGTAAGGCGGGACTTGTAACATTGAATGATACGTCGATTGAAAATTATGTGTCGGTCGAATGACGGAAACTAGCAAAACGATTATGCCTTGAGGCAACAATCGGATCGACGGGATAGGAAACTCGAAACGTTGAAATCGAATCGTACGACTTGCGATTTCGATAGAAATGTTTCGCTAGGCGAATCGAATCGCACGACTTGCGATCTCGATAAAGATGTTGGACGATGCGAATTGTAATCGAATCGCACGATGTGTAATTTCGGTAAGAAAGTTGGTTGACGTGAGAAATCGTGCCTAAGAAATAGTTGGTTACGTTACGGCAAAATTCATTTGAGTACGACTGAAAACACGCGAAACTTAGAGGGCGAGATCGTATGACTTGAGGGTTCGATGTTGGATAATCGGTAACTCAGTTACGCGATCAAAGTATAGCGGGATGCGGTAAATCGAAGAACGAGTCGATGCGTATAGAAAAGTTTGTTGCGAACTTGGATGTAAGTGATGCGAGTTAAGTTGACGTTGAAACGGATTCAGAGTTGACCCTTACGTTATCGAAATGGATACGGCGTATCGAGATCAATACGTAAGGAAACGTAAGCGATGTGAGAATACGAAATAGAGTGTGCCTCGTGCTATGAAATTTTGTAAGTAACGATACGAGATTGAAACGAACTGGTTGATCATGAACTTTGTGATTTATCAAAGACGAGACTATAAGTCATCGACGATTGCTCGATGCATATAGCATCTCGTGTGTCGACCGTAAAATAAGATAGACTCGAACTCGATACGAGTAGATGTTTCGTAAATTACGGAATCATCGACGGCAATGCATGACTTTACTCGGAGGATAGTTGCGCATCAGTTGCGCCGATAGAAATGGTTATGTACGGATTTAGGTAGTCGCGTAGAAATCGTCGAAACGTGATTTGGCTCCGAAATAAGATATAGCATGGTTCATAGTAAACAGTCCTTCGGTGATGATCCATAATTATCGAGCGTAGCTTCGGGGCAGCTGACCCTAGAAGACTTGACCGCCAAATCAAATTGAATGCTGCAGACCGTAAGATGACCCATGCGATCTCGCATATGAGATTGCACCGATAACAAATATAATACGGTACATGTTGACGATAAGTCTAGGCGATCGAGAATTGTTGGAACAACTTTCGATTGAGAATGAAATAATTAGATTTGAGTATTCGTCGGATGAATAATTGAATGGTTATGTTGGTCGACGATAGAACTTGAAATTTACCAACAAACTTGGTGATTCGGATAGGCGATTGCGAAAAACGTGCTATGCACGAGAGGGAACGATAAGGAAATGACTTACGAGTCATGTCGTTAGATTCGGATTCACCTTGCAACTGAGCTTGTGTGAATCGAAATTATGTTCGATGTTGCGAGACGGATAAGTTGGGAATTTGGCTAGTAAATTCCTACTCGTTAGGAATCGAACGTAAGGCATGTCGTAAAGACCTCGTGTCAAGGCGATCGTTGTCTTGAGCACCGTCGCCTTGATGTAAAGTGTTGTGTCGGATAGATTGTGGCCTTTGTGCAATGTCAATTTAAACTTGCGTCGGAAGAAGCTGAGCACGGTGTCTAGGTAAGTCACCTAGCGGACGTAGTCCTGAATGTTGATGCTTTTGTAAGTCAACAAAAGAGAACCATGTCGAGATAGGATACGAAGTGAAACATCATAAATCGTTGGATAGTGACGCCGAACGCAAGGCGTTGCGGAGACTCGTTGTGATCGGATGCGCAACGGCTTAACGCGACGAGTAGAATTGATAGTCCCGATGAAACATACAAAGTGAGAAATACGATTTTTGAATCGCATCATGTGCCTTTACTTATGTTGGACAATCGCGTATGTATAAATATGCATGTGCGCTAGAATTGCGAGAACAAGTAATAGAGCCAAGTCCGATCGAAAATACGAGATGGCAAGTTATAAAGAATATGAAGTTACGTGTTTTCGTTGTTCCGATATCTTACAACTGAGCTTGGCTGAAATACATATATATTGGTGGAAAGCCTAAAATATGTGTATGATTCCAAACTAAGTTGTACGATCCAAACGATAGTGAGACGAGATCGTGGAACGATCTAATGAAACCCTTGGAAATTTAGTATTGGTTTCGGTTCGGGACGAACCTTGTTTTGAGTGGTATATTCTGTAATGCCCCGCTCCGCACGGTACATTATACTGAGTCGTTGACTCGAAGAGTTGCGTTGACCAGATTACGTATCGATGCGAATCGATACAAAGTATTAAGTTGTCCCGAGCAATGCATCGAACTAAGTCGATGCAAAGAGTTGTCTTGTCCCAAAGAATGCATCGAGTGAATCGATGCGAAGCGCCGCGTTGCCTCGAAGGATAAGTGCGTTGAGACGGCTCGAAGATTCTAAGAAATCGAATCGACCAAGGCGCAAGTCCGAATCGATGCAAGTATTGATTTTAGTTGGTTTCATGTGCAGGCTATACCTTTACGCTAAAATGTTAGAGGTCGATCTTTTGCCTTACTCAGTAAGGGGTCCGCGAAAGCAAATCGTCGCCTTGCGACGGATGGAAGCGTTGGCACGCTAAGGCAAATCGGACATATAACTCAATAAGCACGAAGTGCTCGAATGGCTAAGTCAGGAGAGTGGCCGTGCAACAAAGTTATAAAATCGAGCCGCATCGGCTCGGTGAAACGACAAAGGCGTATCGACTCAAGGTGGGAGGATTGACTTTTTTTTACTCCTTCATTCGATAAGTCAAATATATCATTGTATGCTGAGTTAAGCTATCAACGCCACGGGCGTGGCTCGATAGAGAGATAAACGTAGTGTGTGTTAAACACTAGATAGAACAATTGAAATGAATCGTACGGCAAACGTACGAGTCGCTATGGAACATTGGATATCGCAAAGGCGAGCGCCTCGGTGCGCAAGCCGCAAGAACATGGGATAACTGTACTCGGTGAGTGCCTTAGTGCACGAACCATACCGTGCCTTCGTGTACGAGTTATGACGGCTAGAACATTGAAAGACAATAGGCGAGCGCCCTAGCGCGCAAGCCACGAATATTGAATGCTAAGTCATAGAACATCAGAATACGGTCGAAATGTGCCTACGTGTACGGGATAATAAAAGATGGCTTCGTTGCGAGAGAATACAGTTGTGGCATGAATGTGGCAGAACTGTCGGATATGACATAATGCCTCGAAGGGTGTTCGGGACCTTCGGGTCGTTCGGTTGACGAGCATTGAGTTGAGGCATGATGCCATTGAAACATTGAAACGAAGTATGAAACGTAAGAACATAGAAAGTTAACGAAAAAAATATGAGATGATAATGCGGCATGGTGCCCTTCGAAATGTTCGCGGCCTTCGGGCGTTCGTTGAGAACATTGGGGCGTTGTGCCAATTGAAATAGAGATAAGCGAACTTGCTTGGTTGTATGAAATATTAGATTCGTTGCATGGTCAAATGGACTTAAAGACTATTGCCCGTGTACGGGTGTTTCTTCCCTCGAACGTGATCACCAGGGCGCTGGGACCGTTCGGCCTAGGAGGGACTGCGATAATCGGTATTGTTGGTGCACTTCGACTAGACGGGTAGCGACTGTCTAGTGAATGTGATAAGCCACTTATACGAGTACTTCGGGGGCCCTCTGATTGTGGTTAGCAACCACAACTGAGTGATTGTCGTCTTACATATTCGATTCGATAAATATAAGTCCATTCTAGCCCGAAAAGCTAGTGACCTTCATATAGATAAGGGCGATGGATTTGGAAGTGCAAGGTATGCGTATATCCTGCATGGACGGATTCTGAATAGAGGGCACTTATAACATGACAGGAAAAACGGATAGGCGTATTCACCTTGCGTCGGTTGCAAGGGCGGATGCGTCGATATTGCTAAGTTGTGCCACGAATCAAACACGAGAATGCTTGCTTGCCTATCCAATTCGATAACATGCTTGCTATGATAACATGCTTTACGCTTTCGAATATGCCATAAAATTGACCCTAAGGAGAACATAGCAAGATCATAAGCTAAGTTGCATGATTCAACATAAATATTAAAATGTCGGTTTGGAAAGAAGATCTTTGCTTCGGTACATGCGAAAATGAACGTACTGATCCCCCACCAGCTTCATGCAGGGTGCAGGGAATGGATTGCTCGCGGTGAAGCGTTGCTTGAACGCGTTGAGGCTTGGAATGTCGAAGCGTATTGAAGCGTGCGATCGCATAGACGCTCGGACTCGCGACAGGATTGATGCGGCCGAGATATAGAAGGCATGATGTATGGAAGGGCAAAATCCTTTGTGGGCAAAAGAGAACCTGAGTGTTGTAGCCAATCTGGCAAATTCTGTTGGGCTATCGAAAGCCTTTGTAATCTGATTTCGAATATCAATAAAGAGAATCGTTTTCGTATACTCTGTTTCCCTTTCATTGTTAACGTTCAATTCAAAGATAACTATTTGAGAACTTGTCATCTTGCCTTGCACGAGCACAACTCCAGGCTCGTGCGGCATCACGCCCCAGCGAGGACGATGATTCGGGTGATTCCGGGTCGGGGCGTGACAGTTGGGACTGCCAACAATGGCTGAAATTGACAGCACATTGGTGTGTGCAGGACAGTCCAAAGGGGTGTGTACATGGACTGTTTGGGGGTGGAAAAGGACAGCCATCTAGTGGTTTCATGGACTGAAATAGACAGCCATCATTGGCTAAATTGGGACAGCAATGAGGGTATAAATGTGGGCTGTGTTTGGACAGTAGGGACAACCACCTAAGGGCCAAAACTTTGACTGGTTTGAAGGCAAAATGTGGGGACTGTTTTGTGCTATTGTTGAGGCTAACATGGGGTGATATTTGGACTGTTATGAATGGGTTTTCAGGGGACTAAAGGGGGACAGCAATGTGGTCCATAGCTGCTGCTATGGTAGTGGGAAAATGGGTCTTTCCTCCCCTCCTATTCACTCTACTCACCACTCCCCATATCCCTCTAAACACTCACAATCTCACACTCTCTATCTCACACATATCATCAAACACCACTCCTTCACACCCTCTACAAACACAAACACGCCCTCACTAATCCTCACTTGGCCGACCACTGTGCCCCCATCCCCCATACCAACAAAATGTACACACCACATTCCCATCATAATATATACACTCATATATATAAGCCATATATAAGCCATATATATATATATATATATATATATATATATATATATATATATATATATATGTATATATATATATATATATATATATTTATATATATATATATATATATATATATATATATATATATATATATATATATATATATATATATACATATATATATATATATATATATATACATATATATATATATATATATATATATATACATATATATATATATATA